>JALHSO010000077.1:0-125000 GCA_022984855.1 Dimocarpus longan
TTATGTATATGAAGCAGTGAAAGTTAATATAAATGTCTCAACCCCATGTTGTGCTATTTAATTGAAAGTGAATTGTGGGATGTCAATAGTGGTAGTAGGCTTTGAAATTTTCAAATTGTAGTGGTTAAGAAAAGGTAAGAGATTACAGGTAATACATGAGAATCTGCGGTTTTAAATATGGCTATTGATTAGATGTGCTTTGATAACTAATTAGTTTAGTAGTATTAGAATAATTATATAACTTTATTAGTATTAATATGACTCCATTAAATTTTTTGTTTTTAAGGAGAAGAAAAAAAAAAAGGGATCCGAACAACAAACATGTTGTCCTCTTTAAAGAGACTTTGGTTACTAGTAGCATTAACGGATGAAGTCTGAATGAAAAAATAAATATCTTAACCTCATGTTGTCTTCTTAAAGACTTATGGTAGGTGGTTTCTGTATATGAAGTCTGAATGCATGAAAATTAATATAAATGTCTCAATCCCATGTTGTGCTATTTAATTGAAAGTGATTAATTAATAATTGTGGGATGTCAATAATGGCAGTAGGCTTTGAAATTTTCAAATTGTAGTGGTCAAGAACCAAAGGTAAGAGATTATGTACAGGTAATACATGAGAAACTGGGGTTTTAAATATGGCTATTGATTAGCTGTGCTTTGATCTTCTGAGAACTCAATGATTAAATGAAAGAGAAACAACTGCATGTGCACAAATTAAAAAAATTGATTGCGGGAAATAGTTGTCATTTTATGTATGACAATTTCTAAATGTTAGGACACACCCAAGAAGGTCCTACTGTTTTAGCTAAGCCTTAACAAAAACAAAAAGGAAAAAAGGACGGATCTTCAGTCTTCTTTCAAGGAGACAATTTGTAACAACTAGCATTTACGGATCGAGCAAGGGGCCAGTAGAGACAGATTCGATTTTTTATTTGAAAAACAAATGTATTACATATAAAATTTTATGGGTCAACAATATAGAGGAAATTCAGTTGCTTTACGTATTTTTGGTTTTGGTTTTGTCTTGATGTTGTCTTATTCTTCTATTGTTTCTGAGCTGACGCTTTACTTCATTTTATTTTGTCAGTAATACCTAGCCTGTTAATTTCCTGTATATGGTTTTGGGTTAGGTTATCACAACTTAAATCATTTATAATTTTTAAAATAATCCACTTAGTTTCACTTAATTCATGATTAAAAAAAGTTAACAAATTTAAGTAAGAATGGTATGAGTTATGTATATAATAATTCAAGTTTTGTCCATTTTATACAAATTTATGTATCATAAAAATAATATCGATTTAGGAAATGAATCATAATAAGATCGCATCTTCTTGACCCTTGCCAACTTTTTCAACGATTGAAATTTATTTTATTTATTTATGATATACATATTTGATTTTTATTTTTGAACTTCGGTAAGAGGGACAAACAAACTTGGAATATTACATTCACTAAAAGGTGTGGTTACCACCAAACTAAATTTGCAACCACAATGTATCCGCATTTATTTAAAAGTGCTAAATAAAATTTTGTCTGTAATTAAGGGTGACCATCGTTGAGATAATACAACATTAGCGGAATGGATTAGACCATATTAGATTTAGGTCACTAATGGGTCAATATGTTAGACCCATTAGGTGAAGGGGTTGTATTTGGGTTTACTCCTTTCAACCCTCTAACCCATTTAAAATGATTAAATATTAAATATATTATTTTAAATTTTATTTTGAATCAGCAGTATATCATAATTTATTATTATTTATCAATTGGTTAAGTAATTAAATTAATGAAACTTTAACTTATTATAAAATTCTAAATAGACAAAAGAGTTAATGAATTGTTTTTTAATCAAAAAATTAACATGCCTACAACTTAAAGCGTTAGATGTGTTTATTGGGTAACGAGTTAATTTAATGGATCATGTTTGTGTATAGACCGATGTTTCATAATTCGTTACTCCTTAGTTAGTTGATGACCTAACTAGTAATCATTACTCAGCTACTAAACGAGTTTTCGGGACCATTGACAAACTTAGTGACCTATGCCAACCATTCCTCTTTGCTTTCATCCATAGCTATCCTACTCTTTGCTTCCTTTCCTTCAACCCCAAAACCCTACCAACATTAATATAAAGCCAAAAAAAAAAAAAAAACTCATCAGCAACGACGACAACACGTCGATAGAGGTAGATAGGCGAAGATGGTAGCTAAGCAGAGAGTTGTTGTTGGATCGGGTGTCTGCAAAGTGCAAAGTGAGAAAGGGTTGTTGTTGAAACTCTTTTTTTTTGTTTTTGAATTTCTAGACACCAAAATGATGTTGTTTTGATGTCCTCAAAACGACATCGTTTTGAGGACACCAAAATGATACTGTTTTGGTGTTTCGGGCTTAAAAAATAATAAATAAAGGGTTGAGCCAAGTACTCAGCCCAATTTGGTGACTACTCACCTCCTACGAGTAGAACCCCCGATTTAGAGGTTCTTAGATCGATTGAATCCCACCGACCGAGTTCTTGACAAGTAGTTAGACTTACTCATCGAGTTTTATAACAATGGTATAGACATGAGACATGATAACTTAACAAGTTCTTTTACGAGTAAAAAACTAATAGATCGTGCTTGGATACCTTATATTTATAAATTATTATATTTGATTGTTAATAAGAGGTGCCGAATTGTTTTTCTCTCCCTTAGTGATTCTCTCTTCTCCTAGTTATCCCCTTCATGGATTCGAATAAACTCTGTCCATGTAATTTTCTTGCTCTCTTGCTAATGGCCCACCAAACATAAAAGTGGTTATAGTTTATACATCAAGAACAAAAATGTTCAGTGTACATGAATTTTCGCATTATAAGACCAATAATATGGACACACCAAGAACAAAATATGTTCCCAATTAGCTAATAACGACAAACTTTCACACGCCAAAAAACGTTTGTATGCTAATATACATTTGCTTTCACAACCGTTCTCTCAATGAGTTTTTATCTCTAGGGTTTTAATGGATTTCTGTGACTAATTTAAATGATGATTTTGTCTCTTTGAATTCAGTTTTCCATTTCTACCTCTGATTTTCTCTCTTTATCTTTGAAATAACTTCCTCGCTAGTTTTAATGTTCAACTGTGTTGGAAGGAATGGAAGATACTAAAAGGTATTTTGGTCCAAAAATGTTTATTTTGGTTAAAATAAGAAAAAATTCCGAAGAGACTAGTTCTGAAATTACTGATAATATGAGGACTATTTTTAAAAGTTTCCCATTTTGTTAGCATTGCTCAACCCTTTTAGAATGTCTTTATGAAGATTTGCTCGGGGTGTCGATACCACTCGAACATTTCTACTCAAACTCTTTGATGCTTATGTTCAATGGAATCACCTTCCACCCCCAATAATAAAGAGAGGCAAAATATTTACATGCATGTGTCCATATGAGTCACATGTCTGGGAGATGCTAGCATGTCGGAAAAATCTTTTCGGACATTTGTTTATTGAAGAAAGGCCTACGAAGGATGATGAGCTGAAAACTGTGCTACAATATCCTTGTGAGACAACCATATTCCTCATGAAGAAAACTCCAAATTAAATCCATAATAACTCACGCATTTTCTGATAGGATATTATATATATATATATATATCCATTTTTTAAATGAAAAAATTGGAAAAAGTTTTGAAGTGGTGGATCATATTCTATTAACTGCTCATGGAAGTTTTCATCTATTACAATGGCAACCATATATCAACCTCCATAATCTATATATCTCACGTTTTTAGGTATTGTAATCTTTGTTCACAATTTGACACAAGGTATAATTTATGGAAATTGCTCTGGGTGTTGTTATCCCTCTATTAGGGATCAAGTTTGTAACAATGATATGGGGATCGGATATGGTGATTATTGATGTTGACATGCTACTGCTTAAAGTTTCAATGATGTTGCTTTAATAGCAACGATTTGCAGACACTCAAAATTTGAAGACTCATAATGGTGAAACTCAAAGTTCAATGCCAAGCACTAGTATGGCGATGAATACTAGCCATATATACCTGGAAATAAGGCAGAATTACAAGCAACAAAGAAATTACTGCTCCCATTATTTACTCTCCAAATTTTGCTCATAATTCAAAAACTCAAGTAAGCCACATTCTTACAACATGAAATTAATTATGTGTTAAAGGAAGAGAATTATATTATATTATGATCACATCTTTAAGAATCTTTTAAGATACTATCTACTCTAATGCCAATCACAAAGTTAAGGAAGACTACTATCTACTATTAGCTGGACAATGATTCTCTGTTAATATTGACACGGTGCTAATCTTTTTATGAGAATAATTTAAGTTTGAGTGATGTATGAGAGAGAAAAAATCTATCAATCTTGATCATTCATTTTTTCAAATACTGATGTATCATTAGATTATCAAAAGATTAATAAAAAAAAGGATGGTAGAGAATCCGAATTCCTACTACTAATGCCAATCACGAAGTTAAGGAATGCATTCCAAGTGTATTCAATGAAAGTGTTTACACTCAAACCTTGACATTGTTTGTTTGTGTTTCATACTTTAATTACTATCCTTATTAATTTCCAAATTGCTTCCTACTGTTATTAACTAGTTCTAGCAATGGCAACTCAGTTAATAAATTTCTCATAAAAAGGTGTGTTACTGCTTTAAGAAAATAATAATAAGTTGAGTATTTAATATAATTCGTTAAAAAGTTATTCTTAATTTTCTTCAAGGGCATCAATTCCATGCTAGAGATGGGAGCACAAGTCACACACTACTCATTAAAAAAAAAAATTGCCGAGAGACTCTACTACGTGAATAGTATATATATGTGTATATATATATATATATATGAGCAACAAGTGTCCATTAAGTGCATTGTCAATTAGTACTCGATTTCAATGTCCTAATGTAGCTCAACAAGAAAAATTAGTCCCTACCAGAAGAAACTTCTAGACAGATCTCTGACAAACATGTAGAATTAAAGCAATTTCGGGGTGAAAGAATAAAATTTTATTAACTCTTTTTCCTTAAAAAAACAAAAAAAAAAAATTGTTAACTTGAACACATTTCAGCATACATGACAGTAAACAATGAAAAATTCACAACGCATATAATTCACAAAGAAACAACAGGAAAGAGATCAATAGCATCAAAACATATAATTCACAAAAAGAAAATTCATAAAGCACCCTATTTTTTTATAAAGAACTTGAACTCGGGGAGGGATCAAGAAAAGCTTTCTCGGTGGCTGTATACTCCGATTCTTCTTCCACACTTTCCTTCTGCTTGTCCTTGTCGAACATCTGAAGCTGTTCACAACCATGTATTTCTAGTTGCTTTTTAAGATCTGGGAAGGGCAAGGCAGTCCAATAGATGCTCCGCAAGTTTGGTAGATTATCTAATCTTAGAACTTTGAGTTTTGAGAACGGGACTAGATTTGCCATCATTTCTGGAAATTCACTCAATTTCCCAACATTGATGACCTCTTCCATGCGAAAACAATCTTTTATCGTGAGATGCTTGAGATTTGGAGCGAGAATAAGCCATGTCAAGTCCTGCAATTTTGAGCAGTCCTCGACAATTACTTCTTCGAGGAAGGGGAAACTACGAGATTCACGTATGTTGTGTACGTCCCCACCAAAATCAATCTTCAGCTCCTCCAAATCCTCACATTTTGAGATAAATAGCGTCTTGAGATGGTTCAGATATGATAATGCAACTTTGAGTGACTTTGTATGTTGTAAGGATTGAAGCTCAAGAGATTGAGTACAAAGCTGCAACTTATGGGAGCTCAAATACTTTTGAAGAGCTTGGAAATTCTTCAAGGCGATGCTCAACATATTTAAATGTTTCAAACAAAGCAACTCCTCCATCAAAAATTCACCATCATTATATAGAACACTATCTTTTGTCGCTTTAGTGGAGGAACCGCAGCTCAAAAATCTCAAAACATGCAAGTTGGAAAAGCTACATATCATTTGTCTTGGAATCATACAGAGCTGAAATGTGTGCTCCAAGTTGAGACATTTAAGATTTACCAAACGCTTAAACTCTATTGGTAATTCTCTTATGCCTGTTCTTGATAGATCAAGATGCTGTAAAGAAATCAGTGTAGAAATTTCAGATGGCAATTCAATTAGAGAATAATTATCCGATAGGTTTAAAACCTTGAGAGAAGGCATAAACCGATAGGCAATATCACCAATCTTCTCTAATTGATTACTATTAAGAAACAACGTTTGGAGATGAGGGCAATGCGGACAATTTGCTTTCTTGATTTGATTTTTCATCACCGACACCCTTGTCATATCTTTCCACTTTTCAATCTCGGGTGCTTCAGCCAATCCGGCATTTGTACGGACGAAAAACTCCCCCTTCTCCTTCTCAAAATCACTTGTTATCCACAAGATCATTTCAAGGATGAGGCCATGAATCTTCACATAATCTTGCTCTTCTTCTTCCAACAAACATGCATCAAGAAGAACTTCAATTACGTTGTATCCCTGATTTGGTGCTCCAACTCTCTCGATCAAGAGTCCCTCACCAATCCAATAATCAATCAAGTCTCTTTTACGAATCTTGTAATCGCTTGGAAATAAAATACAATACATGAAACATGATTTGAACATGTCCTTTTCCAAACGATCATAACTCAACTTCAAAGTAGAAAGGATTTGTCTTCTAAGCTTAGCACCCGAACCTGAAGACGAAGATGTCCATCTCTTTAGGCCTTGAAGCTCATCTTTCCATTCTTCAGCTGCTTCTTTGAAGACCATAGCTCGACCAATGGTAAGGAGTGCCAGCGGCAGACCATGGCACTCTCTAACTATAGCTTTAGCAATCTCACGAACTCCGGCTTGACTGTCAAGTGCCTTATCCCCAACCGTACTATGAAACAATTCCCAGGCTTCTGTGTATGGTAGACACTCCACTTTAAACTCGGCCTCAGCTTCCATGAGGCTACAAACTTCAAGAGAACGAGTTGTGAACACTATTTTGGATCCCTTTTCAGGGTCTGGTGGAAAGGGGACACCCACTTGCTTCAAATCAATCATCTTCCACACATCATCCAATAGTAACGCAAACTTCTTTTGGCTCAAAATGTTGAAGATTTTCAAAGCTTTCTCTTCAACATTTTTATTTCCCCACATATCATCAAACGAAGAACCCGTAACCTCTTTCTCTTCAAGATTCTTGATCTCCCACGTCTCTTCAAACAAGCCTATCTGCTTCCCGATCTGTCCTTGAATTATCTCAAGCGGCAGCTCTTCATCATGAGACACACTAACCCAAATCACTTTGCCATAATCTTTCCATTTATCAAGAAGTTTGTTCTTGATTTGCTTTAATAGGGTAGTTTTACCGACTCCGCCCATCCCATATAGGCCTACGATCCCCACATCTTTTCCATCCACACATTTCCATACTTGATCAAACATAGATTGCATGCCCACAACAGTGGACTCCTCCTCGACACATAGTGTATCATCTGCTTTATCTTTTGGAATGATCTTCTCAACCACCACGTCGAAATCTGCTTCTTCTTTTTTTAAAGTATTTACACGCTTCCGTAAATCATCCACATTGTTTCGGAGGTCGCTTGACTTGTGTTTCTTGGAACGTAACCTCCGACGATGTACCTTGTCAATCTCTTCGGAGACTTGCTTTTTCAGGTCATCAGCTTCAGTTTTCACAGCTTGCACTCGGGAAAGCCAATCTTCCACTTTCATTGTCCGTTTCATCATTTGAGGTTCCCTTTCAGCATTCTCAATTCTCTCCATCACATCTTCTTTTACTTCCATCAACTTCTCCAATTCGCTATCTAAATCTTCGAGATCTTCTTGGAGCTTTTGCTTGTACGTCTCGTTTCTAGAAACACAAATTGGAAAAAATGTGTAAACAATTAGGCTGCGTTTAGCCATAGTTATTATGATGGAAAGAGTTATGACTTCATGAGTTTGAAGGACAAGATGCTCTGAAGAATGCAATAGAAGAGTTTGGATTCTGGGTTTTGTTTGTTGCGAGAATGCTTTAGCCGGAGATCAGCTGATAATGGGGAGATATTATCATGAAGAATTATATTAATTGATATGTTCTTTCACTTAATCAGAAAAAAATTGTTATAAAATTCTTCAAGCTAATACCTCGTATATAATTAATCATCTTTCATTATAAATTTGTAATTTTAGGAGGCAAACAATAGTCTTAGCGACCTTTTAAAGTTATGACTCTCAACTACATAACGTAACTGTTCTATTTTTTTTTTTTTTTTTTTTAAATATAAACATTGTGGTTTTAAATTTATTTTAAAGAAAAAATTAGTAAACCATGCATTGGCATTGTGTCTTGAAAAGTTGGACTTGAGATGAAATCATAATGTCTAATATTATTTGAAGATGTTAACATATTATAAATTCAGTTTACTTTAGTTTTAAATATCATAATTAAGTAATTTTGTATCTGTTTAAACTTTTAAATCTAGTGATAATTAGTATAAAAGTATGGAGTTCTAGAGTTCGAATCTCCTCTTTTCCTCTTTTATCTTAAATTTATATTCATTATATATATTACACAGTATATGAAATCTAATATATACATATGTATATATATATATATATATATATATATATTACAACGAATGCCTATCTAACGTGTGTACATGTTTCAGTCAATGGGTATATTAAGGTATTATAAATTTTTATCTATCTTAATTTTGAATATTATATTTTTTTAATAGCTTAAGCTTTTTAACTTAGTTGTAACTTAAACTCCCTAGCTATTTAATCTTTCGGTTTTAATGGTAATTGACCGAAAACGTGATTTGTGGGACATTGAAATTGAATGAAACACGCATGATAATAAACAATGACTTGCTTCGTAATTCAAGTATTTTAATATATTCAAGTACGAATGTTATGTTTCAGGCAAGAAGGAAAAACGAAACTTCCAATTTCTAATAAAATAATCAATGAGTAGTATCACGAGACTCGGAAAGTCCGCGTCGTTGAACTAAACACTGCTGATCATGTGTTAAAACGGCCGATCATAAGAATAATTTTTGGACCTTTTCATTTTATCATATGGTTTATTTTTCGTTTCTAGATTCCGCTGCTGTTATAAGATGGATAGCAGAATCACTTGAAAAAAGAAAAAAAGAAACGAAGAAACAAAGTCAACTTCGAACTATTATGACTTGAATTTATCCTAGTCCAGAATTCTTTTCTACGTTGACAAATATCTTGCCAACTAAAATTAAAGACAGCTAGAATTTTATTTCATCTTATTTAGCATTGTTTTTTAAATGTATTTAGCCTATAATCTCTTTCTTTCATAAGCAACATAACGATAATAATATATTAATAAATAATTTTTTTCCCAACATATGTTCTAAAGTACACGTTGATATAATTGAATTGGAAAAGCGGTACTTTGATTCAAATGCAAGGAAAGAACTATGAAGGTATACTAATTAATAAAATAAATAAATGGTGTTTGATCAAAGTTGTCTAGCACACAATTTTATAAAGCGTATATAATATACCTAACCTTTCGGTTAATGCATCTTTTCGGTTAAAAGAGAAAATGTTGTTTTATTTTGATGAGAAGGATTTTGATGTGGAATGATAATACTACCTATCAAATAAAGAAAGTGGCTGTTGTCTAAGTGACTGTTTTTAGCATTTTCCGGGAGCAAATATAATAAAATATATAAAATGCATATTCTTCAATTCCGCTAAGTAAGAATTGCATGTCAATTATTGATAGATTTATTCAGTTTCAAAAATTGCTCGTGGCATATCCTTTAAAGGAATTCAAGTAGATTTTGTTAAGTTTTTAGGATACTGCTGCGTATCAATCATTCTCTAGTTTGAGATTTGTTACATGAGAGTTGAGGATTATGATTGAAATTTAGTCGAGGTTTTGAGAATGCATGTGTATGTAGTGCAGAAGGTTTACAGTAAATTTTTAAGATTACATATAAAAAATTTTATAATTCTAAATATATAAAAAAAAATTGGAGAAGAAGTGATAATATATGTGAAATTATTAATAGATATTATAATTAAGAAGTGTATTATTATACGAGAATTGTTTTAAAAATTATTACAAAATATTTTAATTTAATTGTACATGTAAACTGTAATATGATGATATGGTATTTTTCTTATTGAAGATATTTCCTCCGGTTGGTTTGGCTAAACAAGTCTTCTCCTCATATATTAAAAAGTAAATATTTTTATATATTTTTCCTGCTAATATTAAAAAATTATCCTGTTCCCATAAACATTTTGCATTGAAATGTAGAAAGTACTTAGTTCCATTATTCAAATCCGTGGATAAAGCTAGGAAGCCACATCGAAAACTACAAGCATAAATAAAATGGTGGTTTAAACCAAAGTCTTTTGAAAATGCTCAAAACCGTATATTTAACTTTATTGACACTAGGGTAAGTCATTTTTTTCTCCACGCTGTTGTTATTTTATATTGTCACGTACGTTCAAGCACAAATACCATTTCAAATTTTTTTTTTCCCAACAGTAATAAATTATCTAACAAGAGGAAGAAACAAAAGAATACTTCCATTGTCGAAGGAAACCTGGAAATAATGTTTTAAATGGTTGTTAACCATAACAATTTACACGTTCTTAATGGAAACCAAAAATCATCATTTTTACTTTATATGAGTCCCCTTCACAGTATCGAAAAATTGATACAAACACAAACTCAAATGTAAATGTAAGCTTTTAGCAACTAATATTATATATTAGGATATCAAAACTTCATGATTTTCACAATAATCAAATATAATTTAATTACAACTTCAATAAATAAATAATAATAATAATAATAACATATCTAAATCCATATGAAGAAACTTAGAATGATGAAAATAAATTAAATTAAAAAATAAAAATAAAAATTGTGTTTCTTTCTCTTGATCTCTTTCCTTTAATAAACACAAACTTAATTGGTTAATTGATAATGTGTTATCACCACTTATAGGATAGAGAGATGATCAATTTTAACTCTCCATTGAATTGAAACTATTCAATCGTCTAAAACGAATAAATTAGTTAACCATTTGAAGTTCTTAACTTAATTGACCATTTAAATTTTTTAACTTAATTTTGTTTTAATTAGTTCATTTATTAATTTATTTATTAAACTTTTATGAATATTAAATCACATAAAGTCATATCAATAATAAATACATGATTATAAATTAAAAAAAAAAAAAAAAGCAAACTACTTTTACGCATGCTTCAACAATGATCTTCACATGCTCAGAGCAAAACTAGCACTCAAAATCCACTATCAAACGAATGTTGACAATCTCTCAGTTCGACTCCTTCTCATTTTTTATCTCACATACAGGAAACTTAAATAGAGGAGATCAAATAGTAAAGCTCATTGATCAAAATATGAAATTCTGACTTCTAAACTTCTCAGGAAAATTAAGAAATTTTAAACAAAACCGAAAACAGTACTAATTCAGTTTCACAGTCCAACACGTAAGAGTGGTTAGATTTGTTTGGTTACTTATTTTTTTTACCTTTACAAGTTTGCATCCCTTCTTCTTCACAACCTTATTAATGTTCGTTTTGTTATCTTTTAAGCTTTAACCTACAAAATTCCTTTATGTCTCATGAACTTCTGGCTTGAGTGCACGAGATTGATCGGCTGAATGTTTCACTCATGCTTCCAGAGAAGATGGCGGATGCTGAGGGTCTCACATTAAATTACTAAGTAAGTGCTTAACATGAGATTATTAATCTATTACTTTAGAAAAATATAAAATCCCATTCTACATCTGAATGCACTTTCACATTCCACGATGGAAACGCATTAAAGCAAAGTGCATTGCGCAGCTGGACAAATATAAATCACTAGCTACTTCAATTGGAATAAGTCATTTTAAAGGGGGAAAAAAAATCGTTGGTGCTTTCAGTGCTTTGAGCATAAATGTTAAGGTTTGTTATATATATGCAGGAGAGCTTTCTCTAAAAATATATATTTCAAAATAATATGTATGTATAACAAACAAAAGATTATTTAATTAAGTGACATCTCCAAGAAGTTACTTCCATATTTGTAATAAAAAATTCCGCATTTGTATCACTATTAAAAGTAACATGATCATTAATTTAATCACAATCACTAGCCAAAAAAGTTTTGCCAACCGTACACGTTAACTCAACTCTGGTTCAAAAAAATAAATAAATAAAATTAGTTAGAAATTTAACGAGATTAAAGACTACAAGGATCATGCTCAATTATTTTCATAATATGAGATGATATGTATTTCTACAACATATGTATTCTACTTGGATAATATCAGAAAGTATCTTTACAATATACATATTCAATTTATCAAAAGATATATATATCTCTGCAGCCTACATATATAATGATTATTATATAAAATAAAACTCAAATATCTGACACACTTGTCAAAGTGAAGTGTACAACCCATATAATTATGAAAAAAGTATATATATATATATATATATATTTATATATATATTTTCAAAGCTTAAATGATAGGGGACTAAGAATATATTAAATCAACTTAAAACAGAGAGAGAATTATTTACGATTTGCGTTTCCAATGAAATTTAATACATATCACGCCAAAATTGACGCATCAGATTCCAGGAGTTATAAACATTTAATATATATCAATTAAACAAACAACAATTTGTCCTTTTGATAAAGTCTCTTTACCTAAACATTTGTTTAATGCCCACGTTAACATATCCTAATCATAATTAACCTTAAAATCTGGATCCTTAAATCAAATATTGCTAGCAAAGGAAAGAACTGCGAGGACACCAACTAAAACAACTACATGTATATGTTCGGATTGAAAGTTTAAACACAATTAAAATTGGATTTGGTCTTTGCTTCGTTTTCCGTGTGAAAAGATTACTATACAACTAAGTGAAATATTATCAAAGACAAATTCTATGTAGAACAACTATTCATGATTTTTTTTTTTAAAGAATATCATTCATAATTCACATTTAAGTAATTAGTGTATTTTTCGTATATATATATTGTTAACGTCTTAATTTGATCAACCCAAGTTCTTGACCAAATGCTTATAAATAAGACAAAACAAATGAGAAAAAGAAGAAAAAGAAGAGGAAGAACATTGTTTACAAAGAGGATTTTACGTGATTCAACCCAAAATAGTGTATTATTGATTACTTCTGTGTATATCTCTGCAATGAATTTTCTACCTCTATTTATAGCGTAGAACATGTTACAACTTGAATATAATATGAATATGAAATAATTTCACATTAATTACACTTCCAAAACTTATGTTCATTAATTTAGGGATAAATCCTGCTGAAATAGGAGTTTGATTCTTCTTCCAATTCTGATAGTTAACTTTTCTTCAAATTAAGCTGTTACCTTTTTTAAAAGATTCATTTAATGAGCCCTTTGAGTTGTGAGCTAGACATTGCTTTGGGCGATCTAGAGCTAAGCATAAAACAACTTTGACTATGATGGACCAATGACCTGAGAGCTGCAATAGCGAACTAAGAGCTCGCTTCTGCGAGCTGGACATCGATGGACTGGACTTTTGTCTATTGGGTCGATCATTTGGATCAATTCCTTGGATTTTATCAACCTATTTACGCAGTCCTAAATATACGCACAACATCAGTCCCCCAACTCTTAGTACGATCTATGGACTGGCAACTCAAGCTCATTGATAAAAGTTGACGTGTCACGACCTATCGTACCGCCTTTTCAAATTCTGTCTCATCACGTGACTTGTGACGACTCATTAGGTAACCACACCATTTTACAAGTTTCGTTTTACGCATATTTAATGCGCACATTTCTCAACTCATGGTGCATAATGACAAATCCTTCAACTTACGTGGTACCCTTAGATCTAAGGTGGTTGATTAGCTCCCAAATCCAATTGTTAGGGTCTCAGTCTTGCGCCTATATATAAGAGGAGGTCCTATCCCTTTCACCTTCATCTTGCCATTTTTAAACTAGAGACGCCGCTAAGCCTCCGTTTTCTCTCGTTTTCTTCTTATTTCAAATCTCTACGTCAGCACTCCTAAGATCTAAATCCATTGAAGATCAGCATCTTCAGTTTTACTAGGAATGGATTGATTTTTTTCATTTGATTTCTTTGTATTTTGTTGAATTTGTCCAAATTTTGATGGAGATGGTGGATGAAAAAATGGCAGAGACGGAATTGTTTAAAAGAAAATTAAAAAAATCACCACAAAAGCAAGGCAAAGGTTCTGCACAGAGCAAGAACAAGAAAAGACAAAGAGATAGGAGGCAGTGGAATTTGCATTTTGTTTTAAATATTATAAGCATAAAATTGGATATATGAAAATTTCATTAAACTTTCAAAATCTATTATTGGGGTTTTTCAAGAAGGGCTTCGGGTAGAAAAGAGCTTTCAAAAGACTTAAACTTTTAAACAGCGAAACCAAAAATAGCTCTTCTTGTGTGACCAAAATTTGAAATATAAATAACATCTTCTTTTTTTTTTTTCCTCACCTTTTAATCTATTAGAAATTTGTTTAGTTTTTTTTTAAAAAAAAAAAAAATTAAAATTATCTAAAAATTAATAATTTGATATTTATAATTTTTTACTATTAATTGTTGTGAATTTTTATTTAATACGATACAAATATCTAAAAATAAATAATTTAACAAATTTTAAAAGATCTTTATGTTCATATTATTCATGTATAATTAAATTATGATTAAAAATCATTGTAAAATTATTATTTAAATAAAAATAAAATAGCCTCTGAATTAACTTATAAAACAATTAAAAAATAAATATTTATATTGTAAATTATAATATAGTACTCCAATTTTTAAGAAAATTGGAGATGAGATAAAACCTTTTTTACGAGTGTTTTGGAGAAAAAAAAAAGGAAATAGATAAAATTATTATAAATTAAAAAATATATTATTTTGAGGTGGGTAGACTTTGAAATAGAATATTTTAAATATCATCAAGTAATATGCAATTAAGTTATAGTCTAGAATTTTTAATTTTTTTAGTTGTTTTTGACAGTTTTAAATGATTGATCACTTAAAAAAATATTTTAAATATTATTAAGTTATTTGCAATAAAGTTTTGATAAATATTTTTACTTTTTTAATTATTTTTGGATAGTTTTAAATAGTTTAATAATTAAAAAAAATTAATCTAAAAATAAAAATAATTTAATACTATTAAATTATAAATAAAAAAATAAATAATCCCTACATTTGAATTGTTTCCTCTCCTTCAAATTTCGAATTATTTTAATTATCATCCAAACTTAAACTTATTTAAATAAATAAAATATTATATAAAAGTACATTATTAATCTATAATATTTAAAATATATGTATGGATGTCATTTTTACATCGCCTTCAAGTCACCATCCTGTGAAAGCGAAATGCACCGCTGGACTAGTGATTTCAATTGAGTGATATCTTTAAACAATGATATTGTTCGATAATCATATTTTATTCATTAAAATAACATGAATGATTTACTTTAATCATGACGACCATACCAAGAAACTTCGCATTGCTTCGATGTTTGATGTTAATTCAACTTTGGTTAGATATTTTTCACGTTATAGCCGAACAACAACAAAAATAGTTTATCAAATTAAATATAGTTCAACAACCTTACAAATAATTATCAACAAAGGATTAATTTTACAATCACAATCCACTACCTACTCATTAGAAAATTATATAATAATTTAAGTAACAATATGACAGATAAACCTAAATAATCAAACATAAGAAAAGCCATGATCAACGGCGAATTTTTTGTTAATAAAATTTGAGATGGTTCAATATATAATCCGTTTATATTTAACTAAAATTATAAGTTCGAATCGTTTTTTTTTTTTTTCTAACTCCTAAATTTTTAATATGTTTTTGAGATACCATTTAGAGAGCACTGAACAATTTGAACAAGAAGATCTTATCAGGCTGAATATGAGTTTTTACCACCAAATACATTAGGTGATCATCTGAGTTAATATTAAAATTTATTGTAATTATAAAGAAAATTTATTGCATAACTTATTCTATAATGTATGAAACTTTCAGAGACACAATGCTTAATACTTTTTGAAGTAAAAGTTTGTAATAACTCTTCGAATTTTCTGAATTGGTAAAACGATTAGAATAGTTAAACATTAACATCACTATAAAACTTACTATCATTAAATTGATTATATTGTTGGTTTTTGGCTAAATTAGCCATAAGAGGAATCCCACATCTAAAGAATAGAATGTGGTGGGATGTTTGGTGGACTATAAATAAGTCCTTTAGCTAATTGATTTTGTATCCCAAAATAAACAAGAATTGTAAAAGATCTATACATTTGTATTATTCTTGTTTTCTCCCCATATGTTTCTGGGTTTTTGGATCTTACCCAGATTTTGTAATATTTTGCTTTGGAGCTAGTGGAAGTTTTCAGCAGCGCCCGTGGACGTAGGTTTTATACCGAACCACGTAAATTCTGGTGTGTTCTTTCCTTTTTCGCTTTGCATTTATTTTTCTACTTTTCTGCTTTATTAGTATTTGTTATTTATATTTAATAGCTAGCATTAGTAGTTGTGTATTTGTTTAATTTCCGCTGTGCACAACAAGTGGTATCAGAGCCCTAGGTTTCGATTGATCTGGGAAATAGTCTAGGGCATTAGCTAGCTATTAAATATTTGTTTGTAAAGCTTCGGTGTTATTTTGGAATAGTTACAATTTAGGGAAGCTCTGTCAAAAAGACTATAATTGTCTAAGGAGACTGGATTTTAAGTGGGACCGTTTGTGACCCCTCCAGCCTTTCCTGGGAGCTAACCTTTTGAGTACTATTCATTTGATCACCAAGCTATTGGCATAAAATTGTTTAGAGCATTAGATAGCTATTTGTTTGTAAAGCTTCGGTGTTATTTTGGAATAGCCACAATTTAGGGAAGCTCTGTCAAAAAGACTATAATAGTCTAAGGAGACTGGATTTTAAGTGGGACCGTTTGTGACCCCTCCAGCCTTTCCTGGGAGCTAACCTTTTGAGTACTATTCATTTGATCACCAAGCTATTGGCATAAAACTTTTGTTGTAAAGCAGAAATGGCATCATCTTCACATGTAAAAATTGAAGTAGAGAAATTTGATGGTCGAAATAATTTTGGCCTATGGCAAAGCGAAGTTACGGACGTCTTGTATCAACAAGATTTGGATATTGTTCTGGAAGAAACAAGACCAGAGAATATTGAAGAAAGGGACTGGGAGAGGCAAAATGCGAAGGCATGTGGTTTAATTCGCTCATGTCTCTGTAGAGAGCAGAAGTATCCGTTCATGAAGGAAACCTCTGCTAGTAAATTGTGGAAGGCGCTGGAGAACAAATATATGAAGAAAAGCAATGAGAATCGGCTATATTTGTTGAAGAGGTTGTACCGTCTTCAGTTGAAACCAGGTTTGAATATCAATGACCATATTGATAATTTCAACCGTTTGTTAGCTGATTTGTTGAATTTGGATGAAACGTTCAAAGATGAGCAGAAGGCGATGCTGTTGATAGGATCTCTTCCTGATGAGTTGGATCATTTGTGCATTACACTTATTCATGGGAAAGAAAAATTATCTTTTGAAGAAGTGTGTGCAGCTTTGCTTAATTATGAAATTCGTAAGAAAGATCAGAAAGAGAATAGGGATGAATCAGCAGAGGCGCTTACAATTAGGGGAAGAAGTAAGAGTCGAAGAGGCAGATCACAGTCAAGGAAAAGACCTGATAAAGATGAATGTGCCTTTTGTCATGAGAAAGGGCATTGGAAGAAAGATTGTCCGAAGCTACAGAAGAAAGATAAGGGCAAGGGTAAAGCTACTTCCGATGCATATGTAGCCGAACATGAGGAAGAAGATTTTGTGTTGGTTAGTCTATCATCAACATCTGAATCTGGTGAGTGGATTTTAGATTCGGGTTGTACTTATCATATGTGTCCACATAAGGAATGGTTCTTCAACTTCGAAGAGCTAAATGGTGGAATTGTGCTCATGGGTAATGATAACTCATGCAAAACTAAAGGGATAGGTTCAATTCGATTGAAGAATCACGATGGATCGACCAGAGTTCTGACAGAAGTTCGGTATGTTCCAGATTTGAAGAAAAATCTCATATCATTGGGAGCCTTAGAATCTAAAGGCTACACGGTATCTATCACAGATGGAGTTATGAGAGTGGTATCTGGGGCTTTGGTGGTAATGAAAGGTACAAGGAAGAACAACTTGTACTACTACAATGGTAGTACAGTTACTGAATCAACAGCAGTAGTATCAGAGAATGATGTTGATTCAGATATGATCAGGTTATGGCATATGCGTCTGGGGCATGCAGGTGAGAAAGCTTTAAACAGTTTGGCGGATCAAGGCTTGTTGAAAGGAGTAAAAACCTGCAAGTTAGATTTTTGTGAACATTGTGTTTTGGGAAAGCAGACGAGAGTGAAATTTGCAACTCCAGTTCATAATACTAAAGGTATTTTGGATTATGTTCACTCTGATGTGTGGGGACCCACTAGGACAGCCTCCGTGGGTGGTAAACACTATTTTGTTACATTTGTTGATGACTTTTCCAGAAGAGTTTGGGTATACACAATGAAGAAAAAGGATGATGTACTTGGGATTTTCCTTAATTGGAAAAAGATGATTGAGACTCAGACTGGGAGAAAGATTAAGCACCTCAGAACAGATAATGGAGGTGAATATTGCAGTAAATCTTTTCGAGAGGTCTGTCAAGATGCGGGTATTGTACGTCATTTTACAGTTAGACACACACCACAACAGAATGGGGTGGCAGAACGCATGAACCGAACGTTGCTGGAGAAAGTTCGGTGTATGTTGTCCAATGCTGGGTTGGGCAAGGAGTTTTGGGCTGAGGCAGTGACTTATGCATGTCATCTCATTAATCGCTTACCGTCAACAGCGATCGGTGGTAGAATTCCATTGGAGGTATGGTCTGGAAAACCTGTTACTGATTATGATTCTTTACATGTCTTTGGTTGTTCTGCTTATTATCATGTAAAGGAATCTAAATTGGATCCGAGAGCAAGGAAAGCTATATTTGTGGGGATGTCTTCAGGGGTGAAAGGGTATCGTCTTTTATATCCTAATTCGAAGAAGATAATCTTCAGCAGGGATGTTACTTTTGATGAGTCTTCGATGCTGAAAAAGAAAATAGAAGATATTGTTGAGGGTAATCCGCAACAGGTGGAGTCTACTCGGAAGCAGATGGAGTTTTTTCAGAAACAGATAGAGTCAACAAATAATCCAGCTAGAATTGTTGATGCAGATGATGACACTCCTATGATCGAGGAGGTTACTGAAGAAGAAGGAGAAGAAGAGGTTCCTACCCAAGAACCTTCGCAGCAACAAGAATCAATTGCAATAAATAGGCCAAGACGTGAGATTCGCAGACCTGCTCGTTTTGCTGATATGGTGGCCTATGCACTTCCAATTGTAGATGATGATGTTCCGTCCACTTACAGAGAAGCAGTCCAATGTTCTGAAGATGATAAGTGGAAGAAAGCTATGGATGAAGAAATGCAGTCTCTTCGGAAGAATGAAACTTGGGAGCTAGCTCAACTACCGAAGAATAAGAAGACAATTGGGTGCAAATGGGTGTTTACTAAGAAAGAGGGATTTTCTAACAAAGAAGATGTCCGCTACAAGGCAAGGTTGGTGGCGAAAGGTTACGCTCAGAAGGAAGGGATTGACTACAACGAGGTATTTTCTCCAGTTGTGAAACACTCTTCCATTAGAATTCTATTGGCCCTTGTAGCTCAATTGGATTTCGAACTAGTTCAAATGGATGTAAAAACTGCATTTTTACATGGTGATTTGGAAGAGGAAATCTATATGACTCAGCCAGATGGATTCAAGGTTGCTGGTAAAGAAAATTGGCCTTGCAAATTGAAGAAATCGCTTTATGGTTTGAAACAGTCTCCGAGACAATGGTACAAGCGATTTGATCAATTTATGATAGGTCAAGAGTACACCAGAAGCAAATTTGATAATTGCATATACTTTCGAAGGCTATAAGATGGTTCCTTCATCTACTTGCTCTTATATGTTGATGATATGCTGATAGCTTCTAAGAGCAAAGTGGAGATTGAGAAGCTGAAGACTCAGTTGAGTTCAGAGTTTGAAATGAAGGATTTGGGTGAAACTAAGAAGATTCTCGGTATGGAGATTAGCAGAGATAGAGGAAAAGGCAAGATTTGTTTGACTCAGAAGCAATATCTGATGAAGGTATTACAGCGTTTTGGTGTATCTGAACAGTCAAAACCTGTAAGTACGCCACTTGCTCCTCATTTCAAGTTGAGTGCATCATTATCTCCTAGTACTGATGAAGAACGAGAGTACATGTCTCGTGTTCCGTATTCTAATGCAGTTGGTAGTCTGATGTATGCTATGGTGTGTACAAGACCTGACATTTCGCAAGCGGTTGGAGTTGTGAGCAGGTATATGCATGATCCTGGTAAAGGACATTGGCAAGTTGTGAAATGGATTCTACGGTACTTGTTAAAAACCGTAGATTTTGGTTTGGTATTTCAGAAGGAAGATTCACTTGGTCAGTTTGCAATCGGATATGTAGATTCAGATTATGCTGGTGATTTGGATAAACGACGGTCAACTACTGGATATGTATTCACTCTTGCGAGAGCTCCTGTAAGTTGGAAGTCTACTTTACAGTCAACAGTTGCTTTGTCTATGACAGAAGCAGAGTATATGGCATTGACAGAGGCTGTGAAAGAAGCAATTTGGTTACAAGGATTACTGGTAGAGTTGGGAGTGGGACAGAAGAATATTGCTATTTACTCGGATAGTCAAAGTGCCATTCATTTAGCAAAGAATCCGGTATTCCATGTTCGCACCAAGCATATTGATGTCCGATATCACTTTGTGCGGGAAATTCTGAGTGAAGGGTCGATTCTCTTACAGAAAATTGGGACTGCTGATAATCCTGCGAATATGATGACCAAAGTGGTGACAGGAATCAAGTTCAACCATTGTTTGGACTTGATCAATATTTTGAAAGTCTAAAAGGCATATATGAAGGCATTGCTGAAGACTAATACGCCAAGGTGGAGATTTGTTGGTTTTTGGCTAAATTAGCCATAAGAGGAATCCCACATCTAAAGAATAGAATGTGGTGGGATGTTTGGTGGACTATAAATAAGTCCTTTAGCTAATTGATTTTGTATCCCAAAATAAACAAGAATTGTAAAAGATCCATACATTTGTATTATTCTTGTTTTCTCCCCATATGTTTCTGGGTTTTTGGATCTTACCCAGATTTTGTAATATTTTGCTTTGGAGCTAGTGGAAGTTTTCAGCAGCGCCCGTGGACGTAGGTTTTATACCGAACCACGTAAATTCTGGTGTGTTCTTTCCTTTTTCGCTTTGCATTTATTTTTCTGCTTTTCTGCTTTATTAGTATTTGTTATTTATATTTAATAGCTAGCATTAGTAGTTGTGTATTTGTTTAATTTCCGCTGTGCACAACATATATTTTGTTGTGGACCTTGATAAAAACAGCTCAAACAGGATGGCCTGTTAAAATTAATTAAACAAACGATGAATTAGAATAATTACACACTTTATCTTTTTCCTTTGAATTAAAGAATATTTGACATATTCTTCATGTATATACATATTCTTTGGCTGCTAGATTCCAAGACTATAAGATACTTGATATATCCACCATACACAATCCGCTAGTTACAAAGAGAAAAGTTCGAAGTCTAACCGAAAAAGAAATTGAAAAATTAGCAAATAACAAAGTAATTAAATATTTGCTAAATATTGTTTTTATATGACGTAAATAGGAGGGACAATTTCAACTTTCACATGGACGAAACGGTCCATGATTAATTCCACCCATTAATTGCTAATAGCAGGAGCAAGTTGGTGCACATGACAATGATCATTCCATTCGCCCGATATTTTAGCTAATATTGGGAGAAGTATGTGTGATTTGCCCTACTTTTAATTCTAGATAAATAAATTTTTTATTAACCATACATTTTAAAATAACCATACAACTAAACAATTTTGAAAATGTGGTCCCTGATCGAGACGCAAGGAAAGAACCAGGAATTACTAAATTAGCTACTGTCTACCGTAACAACATAAATTAACGCTACTTTACGTAATTTGTTGACAATTTGGTATACAAATTAATTATGGTTTTTCTTCCAATAGACCTAATCTTGTTTCTTCGAAATTTCACGGTAGTTACTATGATTCTAATGTAAACGACGATTCCACTGATTAGTTGTCATTATTTCCTCTTGTTTTATAAATTTTTTTTGTTCCCTGGAGAATCGAGATTTGTCAATAATTGAAAAAATAAATAAATAAATAAAGACTAAAGAAGGACCCAAGAAGTTACCATCTAAAGCCAACATAAACGTTATTAAAAAAGAAAAAAAAAAAAAAAAAAGGTACGTAACCTAAGTGTTCTTATAATATTTTAATTAACCGCTACTAACCCAATTGACACTTCGGTGAATCAACCTTTTTCCAATCTATTGTTGTTTGATTACATTGTTCAAACACAATTTAAATTGGACCATCTTTTAAAAGATGGTTAATTTTCATTCTATAAATTCTCTTTTTAAGGCTTTTATATTTGCAAGCAAACTCATCTAATTTGAAAATTGCAAAGGCACACGTATCTTAGAAAGAAGTTTTAAATATAGTAAACAAGTTGCATGGAAAATTTTAAAATATTTTTGGCAATTTTTAAATTGTTAGTAAAAAAATAATAAAGTTCAAATTCTTTTAGACATCTTAAAGAACAACCTTTGACGTTTAAATTTTGTTTTATACCTTTTTATTTGTTATAAGAAAACACGATACCTCTTTTGAATGGTGCAATATGTGGTAGGTAGATTACAATAAAGAAAAGTGCTCATAATTTTATGTTTAATTGACGATATAAGATAACCCATATCTGTCTAGCTGATCGATCGATGACCCTTTATTATTATATTTGCCTCTTGTTTTGGCTTTAATGACATGTAATTTGTTGGATTTGTAAATGAGTGGAATGCACCTCATAATTTGTATGTACACCACATTTAACTTTTTTTTTTTTTTTTGGTTTATAAATTTATTCTTAATAATTTCATTAAGTACTTAAAATTATTTAGAGTTTCTTGTCGATTTGGTACTCAAGATTATTAAAATAATGAAATAAAAAAGTAAAATAGTTGTCTTAGTTCATCTTACTTATGTTTTGACAATCTGCTGTATTTTTTTTTTTTTTTAATCCTAAAAAAGTTAATATAATTTCTAATGTGCAATGTTGTATACTTAGACTTTATAATTATAATTTTTCAAGTAAATTTATCAAAAGATGAATTTATAAATAACTATAAAAAAGAATGATAATGATTGTACATACAAAATAAGAGTGGTACAGATACAGCCTCTCGTTATAGATTGTTCTCATTTAAGCTAAAATTACAATTTACAAGATTCCATCAGAGGCCCATTAACGTTGGGCTCAACAACTGTTGCTAGTTACAATTAAGTTGACTTAAAAGGTTTTAACTGTGCTGCATGTAGCCTTCTTTTCTTCAATGATCACCATTTAGAATTTGCTCAAGGCATGGCTTCAATGCAGCTGCTCCACATCAGAAAAGAAACGTGACTATATATGTTTTTCATTTGTTAATTAATGTTTATTTGCAGCTTATAACTATTTGTAAAAAAGATTTTTTTTTTTTTTTTAAAAAACCTAGTTAATTAATATAGACAATTTTTTTATGTACTTTGCTATCTCATCTTAGGAGGTTATTAAAAAATTCATCATCATCTAAAATTCTCAAGCTCATCAAGTTGGAAGAATAATGCTGAAGTATTATACGCAATCTAAGACCAAAATTTAATATATTTAATATATGCAGCTAAAGCACTTTCAATAAGGGGTGGCATGCACTCCATCAAATTGTAAGGTATAATCTATGTGTAGATCATTACAGAAACACTTCAAAACGAACAGATAGACGTTAAAGTTAACATTGTATGTTTTACATTCTACGTACGAACTAAATCGTTCATTATAATGTCAAACTCAAAAGTTTCATTACAATAGCAAGAGTATGGCCTATAATTTGCAAGAGTGGCCTTAGACAGAGTGGTATCAACAAACTGCAAAAACAAACGTAAAAACCCGGAACTCCATAAATTATTGAAGGAACTCTGTGAACAAATAAATTTACAGAGGATAGTTGGAGGGAGAACAAGAACTGCGCGCTGTATGGCAACGACCAGCATCTACTGGTGCGCAAGCTAAAATTTATGGGAGAGAAGAAGACAGAAGGAGAATATTTGAAATGATGTCAGGAGATGAATCAAGTGGCGGTGCCAACTTTCGTGTAATATCCATTGTGGGTATGGCAGGAGTGGGCAAAACAACACTTGCACAGTCGGTGTATAATGACCGCAAAACAATGCTTCCTCAATCAGGCCAAATAATAGATTTTGACCGAAGAATTTGGGTGTGTATTTCCCACGACTTTGATGTTTTCAGAATATCGATGGCAATTCTCGAACCCATTACTTCCTCGTCCCACGATCTAAAGAATCTAAATGAAGTGCGGGTTCAGTTCCAAAACAAGGTGGCTGGGAAAAGATTTTTGTTTGTCTTCGATGATGTTTGGAGTAACAACTATGACTTGTGGGGAATTTTGAAATCTCCTTTTTCGACTGGAGCACGAGGCAGCGTAATAATTGTGACAACTCGCAGCATAGATGTTGCATTGACAGCGGGAGGACCAGTTGATGACTATGATTTGAAGCTTCTATCAGATGATGATTGCTGGTCCGTGTTCAAAATGCATGCATTTGGAGATATATGGTGAACCCTCAAGCATGGAAGCAGTTTGTGAGCAAGTTGTAACCAAGTGCGGAGGCTTACCGTTAGCGGCGAGGCTCCTTGCGCTCCAAAGAGAGAAATGAATAGTGGGAAGATATATTAAATAGCAAAATTTGGGACTTACCGGAAGAAAGTGACAGTCTCCCAGTATTGAAATTAAACTATTATCATCTTCCCACACATTTGAAGAGATCTTTGGCTTATTGTGCTATTTTGTGGAAAGATTATGAATTTGAGGAGAAGGAGTTTGTACTTTTATGGATGATAGAAGATTTTATTCTTCCATCGACAAATAACAAACAACGTGAAGATATCGGCGGTGAATATTTTCATGATTTATTGTCAAGATTAATTTTCAAAAATTAAGTGTAAATACTTCTAAATTCGTAATGCACAACTTCATCAACGATTTGACATAGTAGATTTTAGGGAAAACAGTTTTTAAGTTGAAAGATGAATCGGAAGTCAACACTCAAGTCGTAAGATTTCAGAGAGCTCGCTATTCTTCCTACATGTGTAACAATTGTGATGGTAAAAGTAAAGTTGAAGTCCTTAAGAGAGTTGAAACTTTGAGGATGATATTGCCTATATCCACACAAAATTGTGATTGCTTCATAAGAAATATAGATTTCATTGATTTGCTATCGAAGTTCACAAAGTTGAGGGTGCTATCCTTAAGAAGATACAATATCACTGATCTACCAAATGACTCCACTGAAAGTTTGAGATATTTAAAGTACCTTAACCTTTCTGACTCTCAAACTACTTGTTTACCTCAATATGGATGGAGAGGTTATGTAACTTGCAAGTTTTGCTATTAAAAAATTGTTATCTTCTTGTTAGGTTGCCTTCTTTCATGAGAAATTTGATCAGTCTACTTCATATAGACATTAGAGGAGCACGTTTAATAAGGGAGATGCCAAGTGGAATGGAGAAATTCGACTGTCTCCAAACATTGTCCGATTTTATTGTGAGCTCTAGATCTAGTTTGAAAGCATTAAAGAATATGAAGTTTATACATGGTGAACTTCATATTTCCTCATTGCAGAATGTGAATAATTTGGAGTTAAAATTGGGTATACTGAACAAGTGTTAGTTCTAGAATGGGAATCGGAATTTGGCAACCCAAGAAAAAATGACAATTTAGAAAAATATGAACTCGGTATGTTACAGCCTCACAAAAATCTGACAAAGCTCACGATCAAGCACTATGGTGATATAGATTTTCCATTTTGGGTTGGAGATCCATCTTTTTCAAACATAGTGGATCTAAGATTCCAAGGCTGTAAAAGCTGCATATCCTTGCCCCCTCTGGGGCTATTGGGCTCCCTTAAATATCTCAGCATCAGTGAGATGACAAAACTGAAAGAATACCTTCTACATTTTATGGAGAAGGTTGTTTAAAGCCTTTTCGATCATTGGAGACTCTTCATCTAGAGAAATTGGAAGAATGGGAGACGTGGGACTCTCTTGATGACAATGTGAATGTCAACATATTCCACTGCCTCCATGAGCTTTCCATAATCAATTGTCCAAAGGTCTCTGGAACATTACCTAAAAGTTTCCCATCATTGCAGAAGCTTGTGATTCAGCAATTTGCAGCATTGGTGGTTCATTTTCAAGCATTCCGAAGCTCTGCGAATTAGAAATTGATGAAATCAAAGGAGGTATGAGGAGCACTCCTGCGGCTGACTCCTGGTCAGTAAACTCTACACTTCTTGCAGACAGCCAAAACTCTTCTACAGATGCAATTTGGAGACAGTTAAAAGTTGCCCACGTCTGTCTACATTTCTGGAGGTGTTTTTTCTTTCCAGCCTGGTTTCACTTGAGATTAAAGCTTGTGGTGGCCTAACATCATTACAAGCCGTAATAGAACAGAGTGCATGCCTTCATCGCTTCAAGATTGAAAGTTGTAATTCTTTAGAATTTATTGTAAGAGGCCCATTACCCTTTTCCTTAAAAAAGCTTGAGATATACAATTGTGAGAATCTGCACCGTGTGTTAGCGTTGACGGCTGATGCTGGTCCTGGTTTGGAGAATACCGACCACATCAAGCTGTCACTTCTTGGGCAGTTGTGTATCTTCGATTGTAAGTCCCTTACAACCTTAGTATCAAGAGGTCAGTTATCTGAGACGCTTAAGTGGCTAGAGATTAAGCATTGCGGCAAGCTCGATACCTTGTCATCAGAAGGTCATGTGAGACGCTTAACTACCTGTCTCATTGGAACACCTCGAGATTAGTCCTTGTGGAATCAATTCCATAGCCATTGGCCGACACAATCGTGGCAGCCTCCGCGAGATCGAGGTTTCTTATTGTAGCAATCTTCATGGATTCCCGCAAGATGGCCTTCCATTCACCAGCTTAAGAAAATTCTCAGTCAGTCATTGTCAGAACCTGGATGCCTTACCTAGCTCCATGCACGGTTTTAACTCTCTTCAGGAATTACAAGTCCGTAACTGTTTAAGGAACATAGCCTTCCAACCAAGTGGTCTTCCCATCAATCTAACATCACTTAAAATTGAAGGTGATGCTTTTTACACTTCACTGGCTGAGTGGGGGGTTGCACAGGCTCATTTCTCTTCAAAAACATTATATTGGACATTCCAGTGATGTCTCTTTTCCGCGGTAAGGGATTATGCTGCCTGCCTCTCTCACTCATTTGTACATCGCAAACTCTTCCGGGTTGACATCCCTATATCCTCAGGGTTTTCAGAATCTCACCTCTCTTAAATATTTCACAATATCTGATTGCCAAAACATTCTCCAAAATCTTCCAGAGGTCTTGCCATCCTCACTTCTGATATTAGAATTGGCTCATTGTTCTCCAACATTCAATCTGACTATTGCTGAAGGACGAGGGAGAACCAACTTAGCGAACATCCCTTTCGTTATGATAGATGGCCAATTTATCTATACTAACTAGAGGAGAAAATGAAGGGAATAAAATATTACTCTAATGTTCACGTTTTCGAGTCTCAGGTATGTTAAACATATTACAGAGTTACTTTTATCACATATTTTAAATACTTCACATGTTACCATACAATTATCATTTTTCGATAACTATTAACTAGTCTTCTGCTTCAAATTGAAACTGTAACTAACTTGTTTTAATTCCACTCTAATGTTTCACATAGTTTTATGAGGGTAGTTTGATTGAATCAACACCGGGTGCAGAAGTCTTCAGGTCAGATAATCAAAAGTTCGTGTGTTTTGTTTAATTTGATTTGACTGTATCTGACGCTTCGAATCTAAATTTAGTTTTTTTTTTTTTTTTTTTTTTTTTATGTTCGACTTTTTAAATATAGATAATTTGAGAAACTGATTATTTTACAATATGAGTGAAAATGGCTACGACAGCATGCAACCACCCCGTCTTGCAGACCAGGTGATTAGAATTGGGTTCATTTCATTACTCTACATGATTAGATAGAATAAAATTTGTGCTTGAGAAAAATTATAACTTGCTTTGCTTGATGACATTATAGAGTTAATTTGCCGTGCTATTTTATTCATAAGTTTATAATTTTAATACTGGTATTACTTCGGTGGAAAGCATGCAGATATTTGATTTATGAGTGCATTCAATGAATTACATTGATGGATGGGTCGAAAGGGGGGTATGGTTGTGTGCAGATATTTGAGTTACGAGTGCATTTAATTCATTACATCGATGGATGGGTTGAAAGGAGGCTATGGTTGTGGAGGCATAAAGTTTCTAGGAAGATTTTCGATATATTTATTTCTTTTTACAAACTGTGTCTATTATCTGTTTGGTTGGGAGGTTTGTTGAATTAATGACAGTATTTGGTAAACAGAGATCAGTTGAGACCTTTGTGGTTTGCATTTATTCTTGCATTGATACACAATAATCGGTCCAACACCATCTTTGTACCATTAGGCCATACTATGATATCGTAATGACAAATTCAATATAATGAATGGCTTGTTTAAGGACTAATGATTTGGTTTTTGGATTGTGTAGAATTTATTTCAGGTTTTAAAAAATTTCACCAACTTTTTGGAAAGACAATTTTACCATTTTTGTGGCTCTCAAAATTATCTTTTGAATATATTAATCCCTTCAACTAAAAATTTCTGGTTCCTCTCATAAAATTAGACAGGTTAAACTAAAACTTACCAACTGTGTAAAAGCTGTGGACAATTCAGACTTGTTAAGCTTAGTAGCGGTTAGCCCTGGCATCTTTGGTCCTTCTCACACTGATAAAGGTATCTAGAAATTTTGATATGCACCGAAAATAAAAACAAACAGTGATGAGAGCACATAAACAGAGGAACGGACAGGCCCTGACTCTAGAATGGATAATAAGTCCAACTATACAAGATGTGTTTGGGTGAGTGAATTAGCTAACTTAGGCCCAACAACCACTGATCTTCTAGCAATAGACATTGGGCCCAATGCCATTTTCTTCGTGCATGCATATTTGATTGAGTGGCGATATTACCACCCCTCAAAGGTTGTATGCACACCCCTCTTTCTTTGCACATCCGATTAATTTTTTCAGAAAACATGTTTTTTAAAGCACATCGCACTTTATACCAAATATCTACTTTCTATTAATTAATATTATAAATAATTATTTTTCAACTCAAAAACAACTAAATCTTTCAATTATCCTTTTAAATCAAACCGAGAAATATTTGATTTTTAATGTTGAGAAATTTGGAGGCAAAACTCATTGGAACCCGACACGCTCGGTTCGAGTCATTTCGATTCGGTTCCATTGGTTTTGGGCATTTTTTGGGCCTACTGTTGGGTCTATTTTAATATCAAAAACAAGAGTGTATCAGTTTTAACTGCAAAAACCAAAAACAAAAATCGAGACTCTCAAAATGGAAGAGAGAGAGGGATTTCTGTAAATACAACACAAAGATAGTCTAGCAGAGAGGCTGGTCATCTGCAACGAACAACAAACACCAAACACCAAAACGGCAACAAACAACAAATACCTAGTACCGGTGAAGTTTCAGAGAGGCCGGTCATATGCGAAGAAGAAGACAAGGGTGTCGGCGATGGCAACGAAGAGGAAAATGGAGGAGGGATGTTGTCGATGGCAGAGAAGTAGAAAGACGAAAGACGAAAGAAAAAATAATGGGTGTCGGCGATGGTAGTGGGTGAGAAGCTAGAAGAAGATAGTGAGGTGGCGAAGAAAAACCTAGAACAAGAAATGTGTTCAAGTTAATAATAATAATAACAATTTTTTTTTAAGAAAAAGAGTTAATAAAATTTTATCATGAGAATTGTATTCTTTTAACCCGATATTGCTTTAATTCTACATGTTAATAAAATAATTGTTTTCAGCAGAGAGATAGTTTGAAAAAGTGGTCAAGTGTTGAGTACACCACTCAAAGTGCAAAAAGAGAAACAACAAGCGGTTGGCAGTACTGATGCTGTTCTAGCTGGATTAGGAATAATTTAATTTAGGTTTATTATTAATTTAGAATTATTTCTATTTTGGATTTAATATTATTTTCTTTTAGATTTAGATTTTATATCTTTTTAAATTTTCATAAATTATTTGATAGTATTTCCTTAATAGTTTGATATCATTTTCTTTATTGAATTATTGTTTTTTATGAATCACTTGCTCATTAAGAATTGTAAGATTATAAGCCGTTGGGACCTTTAGAGTTTATTATATATTAAGATGTTATGAGTTTGATTGAGAAAAATTACTAAGATCCCCAGAATTCGCTTTTAGATAAATTCTGTCATTTAATTTCAACTTAATAATGTGGTATTTCCTCAAATATAGCACCGTTAATTTCTTGAACTTGGGCAAAACATTGAAAATAACCGCATTACTTATGTAACAATCTAGATTATTGAGTGAGTAATGGCAAAAATGCCTGTAAATGGTCAAGGTACTTCAAATTTGTTTTTGCCATCATACTCAAGGTTTACATCATCAAAAACTTCAAATTTGTTTTTGCCATCGTACTCACGGATGGTGTAGGAAGAGGGATGAGTCATTTGTAATATTTTAAATTTCTTTTTAACCTCCAATTCATTCTCCAATCTAGAATTTATTTTCTCTGAAATCCTTCGGGCTAAATCATTGAAAGGGTTATGCTTTACAAATTTAGAAGCATCGTAGCTTGATCGAAAGATCATTTTGTCAACAAGTTACGAAAATTCTCACATCTTATATCCTCCGATGACTTATTTTGATAGTAAAATTAGATCTTCTGTTATCAATATGAGTTTCTACCATCCACGTGAATACAAGCTCTCTTTTTGGAAATTTGTAAATGTCTAGCAAAATAGCATAATAAGCGAAACATCACTTTAGATGTGAGGGATGATGATAATGTTAGTATGTATTGAATATATTCTCATACATAGGCTTAGGGGTACTTTAATAACTTTGTCCATTGTTTTGCCCTAGTACATAAGTTAGCTTTTTCTCTTCTTGCCCTAGTATCCACCTAACATGACATCGTGATACGTTCATCCTAAGTGAAACTACCCAAATTTACAGTCATACATTATAACAAGGTACAATTAGCTAAAACTGAAGAAAAACGACTGATGTCAAATGTCATAGTAAACTAACTTTTAACTATTATCAATATTAGTAATAGCACCATTAGTAATTTGAGAACATGAAAACTGGCAACAGTACAAACCACACCAGATAATTGACATACTTAAACAAAAGCAAAAGGAAAGCATGCCTCCCACCAACACCACATTACCTAATTTTAATTACCATTCACAACAAAGGGCAAGAAGTTACTCAAGCTTCCACTAAAGTATAATACATCTTAGCCACCATAATCCCTCACCATTCTTCGCAGAATGCTCAAACGATCTTTATTTACGACAGACGAATCCCCACTTAAAATTCTTTCCGGTGCATTAGCCATACACCACCTTTCGAAACTAGAAAAATGTGATCCATGAAAAGAATAGTCTGCATGGTTGCCAAATCTTCCATGTGTCTCCTTGACATTATTGAAGCAGCCATCAAAGATCCTTACTTTTTCCTTTTGGATATCACATGTCAATGGTAAGTCTACATACCCTGGAAAGTCATTCATATGTCTGGGGACATTTCTCTGAGGACGTCCAAAACAATCAAACCCTGGAGATACATAAGCATTGTAGTCCGCACCATTATAAGTTTTTCTAAATGTCTCTGAAACATTACTGAAGCAACCATTAAAATACACGGGGCTTTCTCTTTGTACATATGTTGATAAAGGCAGCCACCCCACAGAGCCTGGACGAGCATTCCAATGTTTTGTTAAGAATATATCGCAACATCTTGAATCAAATGGAGTCTCCAGTTTCTGAAATTGGACAGGTATCTCTTTAAGTTGCAGAGATCTTCTAGTACGAACTTTGTTATTCTTCACTCTAAAATTCTTGTTAGCAGCAGGGGACAACTCAAATTTGAAAGTACTGCACTCTCCCAAGGGGAAGTGGTCATCGCATCTATTACCATTGCCTCTCTTGTTGTTGTAGCCTGGGTAGTCTTCCATTTTAAATTCAACAACAGGCTCAATTAACACCAAGGAGTTTTTGAAAGCAAGATCTTTCAGATTCCAGCGGTCATATGGTGGTTCTGTTTTGTGGCTTACATGAACTTCACCATTAGCCCTTAGCATTCGACTTGCACTTTTGAAGAAGCCATTCAAAAGATCCCGATGCATCCTTTGATTCACCAAATGCAGATATAAGCAAATATACAAGGTAGCGGACTAGGAATAAATGAACAGAACAGTTCTCACTTAAGTATGATTTACTTTATGTAATGAAAACACTCGTATCGAACATGTTTGATGGCATCAAATTGACAGAGACATCTATTTAACTCTACTTAAACCATCCTTTCCTTCATTTACCGTAATTTTTTAAGGCACCGAAACAAGTAATCAGCCATGCAAAGACTTGTAACATTATCCTTTTAATACTCATCCAATTTCGAAAATTAAAGTAGAGGCTTCATTTCAACATGTTTTCAGATATATTGTCAATGCCTATTATGCGAATCATCTACAATAACAAAAGAATAGGCATTAGAAATGCACGAAAGATTGCAAAGAGACCTCGAGAAATAGAGTTAAACAGCTCACCCAATCATATGTTCATTGTCTTTCTTTCCATAGAATCCAGCTTGGGGAAAGTTGAAGACTATTCGATCAAACCTCTGCATTCGTAACTTAGAATGAGATTTCATTTGGGTTGCATCCACTCCATGTAAAACAGATGCTTTCATCCCCTTTAGAGTGTCCACATTTGATTTTCCTTTCTTATATTTCTTGATCACTTCATCTAATCAATCAAATTATTGATCACATAATTTTCCCCAATTTAGCATAAGAATCAAAACCAAATGTGAAAAACTTGAAAATTACATGTCTATTAACAATAATAACACAAGTTCATAGCAACTCTTACACCAAAGTAGTTTGTATAAGTACAAAATTTGATTATTTGCTTGATACATGAGTATATGCAACTAGCAAATTGTTGTTTCAATTAAATTCTTTACATTTAAAGTTGATGTTAATGTGTCACAATCAACCATTAAAAAGCAACTAAAAACTACAACATATACAAATGTGATGCATTTCAAGACTCTAACAGATGATCAGTCACAAATGATCAACAAACATAACATATAATAAGAAAGACCAAGACATTGATAGAGCATCAAAGAAAGCAGAGAAAAGCAATACCATAAGAGTCAAGAGAAGAAGCATAGATGTTGGAAGCAGAGCCAAAAGCGAGTGCCAGACACAAGGAGAAAGAGAAGTCTCCTTCACCCACCAACAGAATTTGATGGCTTGATGAATAATGATTCACCCACTTGACGTCTTCTTCTTCTTTTTCTAGTTGTTGAGCGGCCATAGCCATGATCAGTTACGGTTTGGTTCAATGTCTATACAGTGAATGAGAACTGAAACTGAGTTGGTGTCGGTGTGAAGTCTGAACCTTTACTGGGAGGCAGAGGAGAAAGAGAGTTGATTGACAAGTGACAACTTATGAAAGGAAGAAATATATTTTCTTATTAACTATGCATTTATTATCAAAAATCAAATTTTAAATTTAATAACAACAACAATTAGTTTAAAGAAGATTATAAACTTAATCCGAAAGGGGTTTCTTTTGCCCCTTTAACACTGATAAATACATTGTCGATCATAAGACAGTCCAAATTTATCGGGATGGTTATTAATGGTGCAATTTGAGTGAGTGATCAGAGTGTTCAGTTTTCAGCAAATGTATGGTACAATTTGTGGTGTAATTTTCTACTATTAGAGTGGAATTAGTTATTTTTTATTTATTAAAGCAGATATTTGTATCTATCAAGATAAACTGTTTATAAGTCTATTCTGGATGTACGTTTAGAATGTTTTGTTTTCAACAAATACATGATACAATTTATAGAATAAATTTTTCGTATATAATGAAAGTAACTATCTTTTATTTACAAATTTGTGTTTGATCTTACAAATAATAATTTATATCACTATTTTTTTTTTAATTTAAAAATTACTTAATCAAGTTCTTTCATACAAAATGTTGACGTGGTAAACCAGCCAACCAGATTCTTGAGCCCAATGCCGCACAGATGAGGAGACCTGCAACAAACAGACCAGATAATGGCAAAGAGAAGAAGAAAGAAAGAAGAAAGACACACAACAATGTTTGAAGTGGTTCAGCCCTTGGAAGAACGGCCTACGTCCATTTTTCTGGTATTAATGGCAGTATCCCTCACTAAATGCTCACTCTCTCTGTATTTCGACAGAGTAACAGCCCTCTTAACTCTCAAATTTCTGGATCCGGATACAATAAATGCCTCTCTCTATTTATAGAGGAGATGAGGCTACAGATGGAACTAACAGACAAAAAGGACTGATCTTGTCGTAATTAATGCTTCTGGAGAGTCTTTAATGCTTCTGACTTGTGCCAGGTCAACTCTGGCAAAACGTGAGCCGACTGCTAACCCATGCTGGTTTGGTGAGATTTCCCGAAATTAAGCTGTCATTAGGTGAGAAACCCTTACTTATCGTGCAAGACACGCCATTTTACTGTCTTGCACTGAAACTGGGCGATCTGGGTAGAAAACGAACTGAAGCTGCTTCGTGACGATCTTGACTTCGGCCGCCCTGGCGATCTCGATGCTGCGATCACCGGTCTGCGACCTCGACGTCGCTATGATGACGATCTGACATTATATTTGCTAGTATCCTGACGGGCTCGATCTGACAGTCGAGTACTGGAGCGATCTAGCGGGCCCGTCCTAGCGGGCTGAGGAATAGTGCTTTACACTTAGTCTTGGTAACTTGGGCCATCATTTTGATGGGCCATTGCTAGCCCATTTGGGGAATCCAAAAATACCCATAACATCAACCCCCCAGTTCTTAGGTCGTTTCTTGCGGCCTGAGAACTCAATAGTCAACCATGATCTTTGTAACGAACCGAAACTTTACACGGCGATCTGACGTTTGGAGCGAACTGAAATCTTCATATTGCTTTGAGAAGCTCCAACGGTCTGATTGTTGGACTGAAGACTTATCCGAACTGAAGATTTGCCCAGCGAACTGAGAATTTCAATCAGCGTACTGATATCTGAAGCGGAGTGAAAGTCTTTCATCGATCTGAGAACTTGAAAAGCCGAATTTTTCCCTCCTTTTTCTTGGACATGTGGCAACACCCCAGGAGGCGGTTCGGCTTCTGCAACGGGCATTTAATGCACGTCTCTTCGTCTGATGGCGTCTCTTCGGGTCACGTACCCTAGATCGCGCTGCACCGTTGGATCTGAGGCGGTTGGCATGCCACCAGATCCAACGGTCGGGGATATAACCTCGGGACCGGCTATATAAGGGGGGCCAGTCTGTTCTTTTTGCCTTTTGCTTGTCATTTTCAAGCTTCAGGTTTCATCTTCGTCTTCTCCGCTTTCGTCTGCCATCAGCCTTCAGTCTTTGATTCTCCGGTGTCCACTACTCAGGCGACGTTTCTTCTTTCCGGTCACCGGTGAGTGCATTATCTCTGTTGTTTCTTTGCTTTTTCAGCATTTTACTGCTTTTTTGCTTCTGGTGATGATTTGTCTGCTGCTTGGTTTTTGGCATTTTGTTCTTGTGCTTGTGTGCTTGAATGTCTGCGTCTTTTCGTATTCCCCTAGTTTGATCCGTTAGGTTGCTGTAGCCTGTATGATTTGCTGTTTGTAGGATTTCGAGCGATCTTGAGGTCGCGCATAGGAAGTAGAACACGATCTTGATGTCGCTAGTAATCTTGTGCGGCGTCTGCGACCTGTTAGGAAGTAGCTAGGTAGCAAACTAGGAGCTTTAGTTCGATAGGAACGGTCCGCATTCAGCGGCCTAACTGCTCCTTTTTGTTTGTAGATGTCTTCAGGTCGCACACGCCCACTGCACATCGTAGGAGAGGACGATTCCTCCAGCTCGGAGGATCAAGTGAGGGAAGTCCCTCAAGCGTCCTTACACAGCGAAGAGATCGCTGAGGAATTTTCAGCCCGAGAGAGCTCCGAAGGGGACCAGCCTTCAGAGGCCAGGGACCTTGACCCCGTAGAGGCTAGGCGAGGTCGCCAAATGTTCAAGTTCTACCCCTCTCGACTGACATGCGAGGACCTTTCCGGCCTAGGGATACAGTACCACTTTCCCCGGGGCTGTCGTTTGATGGAGCCCGCTCCCACGGATCATGCGGCCACACCCCCCAAGGGCTTTGTGGCCATCAGCATCCAGCATTTGGAGGCCGGATTGTGATTTCCGGTTCCGCCCTACTTGATCGAGCTTCTAAACGATCTGAGGCTCGCTCCAGGGCAATTGACCCCGAATTCGTACACCCAGCTTTCTTCCTTGGCGATCTTCTTTAGGAAGTACGGTCTCCCTTTCCCGACTTCGGGAATTATAAGGTATTTATATACCTTCAAATCTAACAGCAGGGGACAGTCTCGGGACGGTTTTTACTATACCTCTCCTCGCCCGACGGCCGTTTATAGGGAAGTCTTGCCGAAGGGCGAGGCCAAGGGCAAATCCAACGTAGGCCGTTGTAAAACGAACTGGTTTTACGTATCCTGCCCTTCGTTATTAAATCTTGAGAACTTCAGCTTTCGAGTTGAGCCAGGTAGGGCGTTCTTCAAGCTGCTTTCCAGCTTTTGAACGGCGATCTCGGATGAACTAACCATCTCCTTTCTTCTGCAGATCTCACCGCACCGTTCCTCGGTTTGACTCAGGGCAAAACAGCTGACCTTGAGATCCTCGGAGCTCATAGGTCTGACGAGGACGACGTCAAGCTCACGAACGAACTTCTTCGGCAGTACCTACTTGCCCCCGAGCCTACGGAGAGACTGATCCGTTCTAAGCACATCGGGTCTCGGCAATCTCGACCTGTAAGCTCCGCTTTTGACGAAGTCACCGAAACAAGCTCAAGCTTGGAAAGCGTCGAAGAGGTGATGGCACCAATACAGATAATTCCGCCCCCAAGGAAGAGAGCTCGTCAGACCGGGGGTCAGGCCGCGACGCCGTCATCTACACCGAACTCCTCGGCCTCAAGAGGTCAACGGGCCGCGAGCGCGGCTGAATCGCCAGCCCCTCAGGCCGTACTGCCTGTTTCGCAGAGGGCTCTTTCGGTCAGAGAAACTGCTGCTGATAAGGGGAAGCAGATCGCCATTGATCAGGGGACGAAGAGGAAAGATCACGTCGTTCCCACCGGGCTCTCTCTCTCCAAGAGGACCGCGCTGGAGATAGGGAAACAGGTCGCTTCCTCGCCACAGGAGCCTCCTTCCCAGGACACCCCGCAAGAGTCTACCGAAGTCGTTCCCGGGCTATCCTACCTTCACCCCGTGGTCGAACAGGTTCCCAGCCTCTTGGGACATACGGCCAAGTTTCTGGATGGCCCAAACAGCCACGGGGTGAACCTGGTCTCCTGGGCAATCCGTGATGCTGCTAAGGTAGATTTCCTTTCCCATTTCTTTTTATTTCTTTTTCGATCTCTTTGTTCTTACCGCTTTTTTATGTCACAGAGCGCGATGGCGATGGCAAAAGTGCTGGACGGCGAAACGAAGAGGGAGCAGGAGGAGAAGGAGCTTAAGGCCGCGAAGAAGGAGCTTGAGGCGACCTTGTCAGAACGTGACATCGAGCTCGCGGTGGCGAAAAGCGAACGCGAGATCTTTCAGGGAAAATTGGCCGAGGCTGAGGCCGCTCGTCTCCAGTTTGATACCCTTCGGGCTGAGGAAAATAGCAGGATGGAATTGGTTAATGATAGCCTCAATTCTCAGTTAGAGACGGTCAAGACTCTAGTGGTTGACCGCGAGATCGAGCTTAAGGCCGCAGAGGGAAAGCACGCTGAGGTGGTTGAGGAAATGACCAAGCTCAAGGAGGCGCTGGCTGCTGCGGAAGCTCGGGCCGAAGAGGTCAGGGTGGAGACAGAGCAAGGCATCATATACACCCTGTGGACGCATCACCCTAAGATAGATTATTCCATCTTTGGAGATGATGCTGTGAAGGACGTTGAGTTCTATGCTGAGGACGCTCGAGCCACAGCGGAAGCAGAGCAGGGCCAACCACAAGAAACTTCCTTGACGCCTGCTGAGATCGTCCCTCCAGAAGCCGCCGATGACCAAGTGGCCACCAACTCGACCCCCCAGGTCCCTTGTTGTGCAAAATCGCAAGTGAACGAGTCGAACAAGTAATAAAGTGATGAGATAAGTATCGTCCCACGAGGATTGTTGTTAATTAATGCCCAAAATTAAAATAACTCAACTTTTATTTGGTAGATGAAATTTGAGTGAATGAGTTGATAACTATGATTAAATTTAATTGCAATTGAAAATAAATGAAAATTAATTCAATGAATAAAAACTCTAAGATTATGATTTCACCATAACTAATCTGTTCCTCCCCTTTGTTCTTTTTAACAAAAATTAACTATCCAGTTGCTAGTCGAAATTCCCTGAATTATTCACATAGCCCCTCCCGAGGTCTAAGGAAAATACCCTATAAAGATTAACTGCTATGTTCCCATGCAAGTCAAAACATTAAAGGATTCATTAAGATTTATGGATCTCTTTTATAGACTACACAAACCATGCAGGTATATTCCTATCCTACATGTAATTTATGACATTAAATATAATGAACTAGACACATAAATCAGCTTCCGCTATCATTATGATTAACAATTCAACTAAATAGTGGCCAATTATTTAAAAGCATTAAGAACAATATTAAATGCATCAACCAAGATAGAAAATCATTAATTGAATTGAACAAAGGTTTGGAACATCAAAGTTAGACTACATCATAATCTTAGAAAACAAATCTACTCCATAATAGAATTTACAAAAACTAGAAAATTAAACATAACAAGAGATAGGAAAACTTAGTGGATTGAAGCTTCACCGTAGAATTTCTTCCTCTGCTTTGCTCCTCCTTTCCAAGCTCTCTCTCTCTTTCTCTAAACTACTTATTGTTTTGGTTTGTGATGGAATGCTTAGAATGGTGATTCTAAGGCCTATTTATAGGCCAAATTCATCTCCAATTACATCATCGATTGCATCATCGTTTCCTGATTTTCCACCATTTTGCATCATCGCTTACATCATCTTTCACCTACCCCATTCAAAGTCAACTTTCAAATTGCATCATTGCTTACATCATCGTTCACCTACCTCATTCAAAGTCAACTTTAATATTACATCATTGCTTACATCATAATTTTGATTACATCATTTCTTACATAAGCATGACATAATATTTATTTCTAAAATATTCGATCTTTAAATTGCGATAATCTTTTTGATGCGATTTCTGATTCGAGTAATTCTTGAGGCGATGAACTGCTTCGAATGAAATTCATGATCTTGTCTCGAGCGAAAGCATTTGGTGGGGTCCACATACGATTTTCACAAATTTTATTCTGAAAATGAAAAATACAAAATGATGAAATAATGTACTTAATAATAATAAAAACATCAAGAATTAAACAAGAATTCAAGTTTAAAAAGATAAGATAACTCTATAAAAATAGAGTTATCATCCCTCAAGACCCCTCCAGCTCGCAACATTAGTCTTTTTTGTACTTAGTTTATTTTTTGTCTTCTGAACTCACCTCTTCTGAGGTCTTCGTTTGTAATAAAAACTTTTTAACTCAATATATGCTTTATTTCGTTTCGCTTTAATCTGTGTGATGCTTTTATCGATTGTCGTAAATAATGATTGCAAATGTGCTGGTGACGTTGTCACGTCGTTCCTTTTAATAACAAGTCCAAAGGAGAACGTCGGCCCGTCCAGAGCGTTGCGAGCTCACAGGGTGCGGCGCCTCCGTCCAAGACTTGAACAATTTTAAGTCCACAGGAGGACGTCGGCCCGTCCAGAGCGTTGCGAGCTCACAGGGCGCGACGCCTCCGTCCAAGACTGTTGAATAATTTTAAGTCCACAGGAGAACGTCGGCCCGTCCAGAGCGTTGCGAGCTCACAGGGCGCGACGCCTCCGTCCAAGACTGTTGAATAATTTTAAGTCCACAGGAGAACGTCGGCCCGTCCAGAGCGTTGCAAGCTCACAGGGCGCAGCGCCTCCGTCCAAGACTTGAACAATTTTAAGTCCACAGGAGAACGTTGGCCCGTCCAGAGCGTTGCGAGCTCACAGGGCGCGACGCCTTCGTCCAAGACTGTTGAATAATTTTAAGTCCACAGGAGAACGTCGGCCCGTCCAGAGCGTTGCGAGCTCACAGGGCGCGACGCCTCCGTCCAAGACTGTTGAATAATTTTAAGTCCACAGGAGAACGTCGGCCCGTCCAGAGCGTTGCGAGCTCACAGGGCGCGACGCCTCCGTCCAAGACTGTTGAATAATTTTAAGTCCACAGGAGAACGTCGGCCCGTCCAGAGCGTTGCGAGCTCACAGGGCGCAGCGCCTCCGTCCAAGACTTGAACAATTTTAAGTCCACAGGAGAACGTCGGCCTGTCCAGAGCGTTGCGAGCTCACAGGGCGCGACGCCTTCGTCCAAGACTGTTGAATAATTTTAAGTCCACAGGAGAACGTCGGCCCGTCCAGAGCGTTGCGAGCTCACAGGGCGCGACGCCTCCGTCCAAGACTGTTGAATAATTTTAAGTCCACAGGAGAACGTCGGCCCGTCCAGAGCGTTGCGAGCTCACAGGGCGCGACGCCTCCGTCCAAGACTGTTGAATAATTTTAAGTCCACAGGAGAACGTTGGCCCGTCCAGAGCGTTGCGAGCTCACAGGGCGCGGCGCCTCTGTCCAAGACTTGAACAATTTTAAGTCCACAGAAGAACGTCGGCCCGTCCAGAGCGTTGCGAGCTAACAGGGCGCGGCGCCTCCGTCCAAGACTTGAACAATTTTAAGTCCATAGGAGAACGTCGGCCCGTCCAGAGCGTTGCGAGCTCACAGGGCGCGGCGCCTCCGTCCAAGACTTGAACAATTTTAAGTCCATAGGAGAACGTCGGCCCGTCCAGAGCGTTGCGAGCTCACAGGGCGCGACGCCTCCGTCCAAGACTGTTGAATAATTTTAAGTCCACAGGAGAACGTCGGCCCGTCCAGAGCGTTGCGAGCTCACAGGGCGCGACGCCTCCGTCCAAGACTTGTTGATGCAGTGTAAGTGAGAGTGAAGACAGAATATTCTTGAGAAGTGACGTAAATCTGCTTGAATATATTCACATATATACACAAAATGTTACAAAGTTACATTTAAAGCAGATAATTTTGACCTGAATACATTATACGAAGTATGGTCGAAGCTTCTCGGCGTTCCATGCTCTTGGGACTTCTGTTCCATCCACGTTGCTTAAGTGATAGGCCCCGTTTCCCAGATCCTTCTGAACGATGTAGGGACCTTCCCAGCTCGGTCCTAAAGTGCCTTCGCTCGAGTTCCATGCTGCGGGCAGAATAAGTCTTAGCACGAGATCCCCGACGTTGTAGTGGCGAGCTCGGACTTTCTTGTTGTAGTATCTGGCGACCCGCTGTTGATAAACTGCCAACCTCAGCTGAGCTTCATCTCGCAATTCCTCCACGAGGTCAAGGCTGCAGGTAAGCAATTGCTGATTGTCTTCGTTGTTGAAGGTCGCTCTCCGATGTGTCGTTACCTCGAATTCTGCCGGTATCATAGCCTCGCATCCATACACCATTGAGAAAGGCGTCTCCTGCGTCGTACTCCGAGCTGTAGTTCGGTAGGCCCATAATACTTTCGGGAGTTCGTCTACCCATGCCCATTTTCTTGCTTCCAGCTTTGTCTTCAGGTTCTACTCTATGATCTTGTTCACGGCTTCGACCTGTCCATTAGCTTGAGGGTGATCTACTGCTGAGAAACTCTTTGTGATCCCGAGCTCGTCACAAAAGTCGACGAACTGCTCACTACTGAACTGAGTCCCGTTGTTCGTTATTACCTGCTGCGGAACTCCAAACCTGCTGATGATGTTACTCCACATGAACTTGATGATCTTTGCCGTCGAGATGTCAGCTAACTCTTTTGCTTCTGCCCACTTCGTGAAATAATCAACTGCAACCACGGCGTGCTTACAATTTCCCAGGGCCGTTGGCAGGGGCCCGATCAGGTCCATTCCTCAGATCGCGAACGGCCATGGACTTACCATCTGCTGCAAGAGCGCCGGAGGAGCTCGGGGCACCTTTGCGAACCTCTGACACTTGTTACACTTCCTCACCAAGGCGATAGCGTCCTTCTTCATTGTAGGCCAGTAGAAACCCTACCTTAACGCCCTTTGAGCTAGAGCGAGTCCCCCGGAGTGATTTCCCCAATGGCCTGAATGCATGTCGTTCAACACTTTCTCGCAGTCCGCCCCATCTATACACCGCAAAAGAGGAGCTGAGAAACCCCTTTTATACAACAGATCGTCGTAGATGCAATAGCGCGCAGATCGCGCCCTCAGCTGGCGAGCTTCATTCTTCTCTTCGGGGAGAACCCCGTTCTGCAGATAATCAACTAACGACCTCATCCATGAGTCCTCTGCCACCACCAGGGCCATCATCGCTTCCCCCTTCTGAATGCTTGGAACAGGTAGGAGCTCAACAGGCACGGGCTTCAAATCTTCTGCTATCTGAGTAGTGGCTAAGCGAGCTAGAGCATCAGCATGAACATTTTGAGCTCGCGGGATATGGTTCACTTCGCACCTCTGAAACGCTCTGAGCAACTCTTGCACCTTCTCAAGATAAACAGCTGTATTCGATGTCCGAGTCCGGTACTCACCCTTCACCTGGAATACAACGAGCTGTGAGTCACTAAATATTCTCACCTGATCAGCTCGCATCTCCCTAGCGAGCTTCAACCCCGCTATAAGCGCTTCGTACTCAGCCTCGTTATTGGTTGCCTTGAAACCGAATTTTAATGCATAGAAGATCTTGTCCCCTTCCGGACTAACGAGTAGTATACCTGCCCCCGCTTTACGCTCGTTTGATGATCCGTCAACATACAGCTCCCACATCGGCATCTCCGACAGTCCAGCTTCTTCCTCAGGGACTCCCGTAAATTCTACAATGAAGTCAGCCAGGGCTTGAGCTTTGATGGACGGCCTGGGGACGTACTCGATGTCAAACTGGGCTAGCTCGACTGCCCACTTCAATAGGCGACCTGATGTATCCGAGGTCTGGAAAATCTGCTTCAGGGGATACCGAGTTGGGACCTCGATCTTATGAGCCTGGAAATAAGGTCGGAGCTTTCTGGATGCGGTCACCAAACAGTCAGCGAGCTTCTCTATCTGGGAATACCTGGTCTCTGCATCCGAAAGCCTCTTGCTGACATAATACACGGGGAGCTGCGTCCTGTCTTCCTCTCGCACCAAGGCCGCACTGAGGGCGCTATCTGATACTCCCAAATAAAGGATGAGCTTCTCCCCTTCTACAGGTTTTGACAATAGCGGAGCCCGGCCTATATACTCTTTCAGCTGCTGGAAGGCCTGCTCGCACTGCTCCGTCCATTCGAAGTTTTTTACCCTTTTCAACACGTCGAAGAACGGGATGCACTTGTCAGTCGCTTTAGAGATGAATCTGCTTAGCGCCGCGACCTGACCTGTGAGACTTTGGACTTCCCTGACCTTTCTGGGCGATCTCATATTGATTAAGGCTTGGATCTTCTCTGGATTGGCCTCGATTCCCCTTTCATTCACCATGAAACCCAGAAACTTCCCAGACGCCACTCCGAACGCGCACTTCAGCGGATTGAGCTTCATCCGATAGCTCCTGAGGATCTGAAATGTTTCTGCCAGATCGCTAATATGGGACTCGGCCTGCTTCGATTTGACCAACATGTCATCTACGTACACCTTCATTGTCCCGCCGATCTGCTTCTCAAACATCTTGTTGACCAGCCTTTGATAGGTTGCCCCCGCGTTCTTAAGGCCGAAGGGCATTACCTTATAACAATAAAGACCTCTGTCCGTAATAAACGAGGTATGTTCTTCATCTCGCGGGCTGATGGGGATCTGGTTGTATCCGGAGTACGCATCCATGAAACTCAGCAACTGATGACCAGCAGTCGCGTCCACCAGCTAATCGATTCTGGGAAGAGGAAAACTGTCCTTCGGACATGCCTTGTTGAGATCGGTAAAGTCAATACACGTCCTTCACTTCCCATTCTTCTTCTTGACAAGCACAGGATTGGCGAGCCAAAGCGGATATTGGACCGGTCTGATGAAATTATTGGTGAGCAGCTTGTCAACCTCTTCTTTGATGGCATCAGATCGTTCCTTGTTCAACGGCCTCCGCTTCTGTCGAATCGGTCTGCAACGAGGATCGACATTCAACCTGTGCGACATGACCTCCGGGTCGATCCCGACCATATCCTCATGATTCCACGCGAAGACATCCACATTCTCCTTGAGGAAATCCACGAGCTGACTTTTCACATCGGGAGCGAGACTCCGTCCCACACTAAGACATTTTTACGGATCTTCCTTACTGACCTGGATGGATTCAAGCTCGTCAACCGGACCCGATGTCAAATACTCATCTACCTCGCGAGGATCAAGATCGCGATCAAAGCCTTCTTTGCTGACTTCAATTGGCTTTCCTCCAGCCACCATATCCACTCGCTTATACGTCACCCCGATCTTTATAGCCTTCACATAACAGCGCCTTGCTGCATATTGCTCACCTCGAATTACCCCCACTCCGCTGGCCGTTGGGAATTTGATTGTGAGAGCTTTGGTTGATACGACCATATCCAGATCGTTCATCGCGGGCCTCCCCAAAACCACATTGTAAGCCGATGCCCCATTAACGATGAGGAAGTCCGCTAGGGCAGTCGCCTGGCAAGCTGGATCTCCTATTGAAAGCGGAAGTCTTACTTGGCCTATTGGGATGACGGCGTCCCCAGTGAAACCGTAGAGAGGCTCTGGAGAAGGCTTCAGCTGATTAGCTCCTAACCCGAGCTGATCGTAACACTCTTTGTACATAACATTGACCGAGCTGCCTGTATCGATCATAATCCTCAGGACCTCGGCGTTGCTGATCTTCGCCTTGATAACAAGGGCGTCATTATGGGGAAATTTCACCTTGCTTTCATCCTCTTTTGTAAAAACGATGTCCTCCGAAGTCATTCTGGCCTTCTTCGCTGGCCCTTCCTGATCACCACGCCCTGTCAGATGGACGTGATTTGCCTCTCGAACATATCTTTCATAAGACTTACTAGAGGATCCGGCGATGTGGGGACTGCCATGGATGGTATAAATGGTTTTTACTGTCATATCAACCCCCTGCTCCTGGCCCTGCTGACTCATCTGCGCGGGCTGGTGATCTCGACGAGGACGCTAATTCTGGGGCTTCTCGTGGGCAGACTGCACCACGTACTCCTTCAGACGGCCATTTCTTATCAAATCTTCTATGGCGTCTTTAAGGTCCCAGCAGTCAGATGTATTGTGCCCGTTCTCCTGATGTTAAGCACAGTATTTACGAGGATTTTTGAACTTACTCAGGAAACCAGTAGGGCTCGGCCTCCCGAAGTTGACTCTGTGCTTCTCAGTCTGGAAGATCCGGTCTTGCCTGTCTGATAGGGTGCTATAACGATGGAAACGGTTTCGAGGTGGGGAGCGATCTCTTCTGAACTCTTTCTTAGCCCGCTTTGCCACTTGATTGCTAGATCGGTTCTTTCTATCCTCGCCGCCGACCTGATCCCTCTTCTTTCCCTGATGAGATCCACTTGCCTCATTTTTCGGGTGATTGGCTTTTCTCGAGCTGAATGATTCTTCCTATTGAATCTCCCTATTGGCTCGTTCATAGAATTCACCCAGATTTTTCACAGGCATCTTGTAGATGCTCTCGTAGAGCTTGCCGTCCTTCCGAAGTCCCGATGAGATCGTACTCAAGATCCCCTCTTCAGTCGGGCTTTCCACATTGTTGACCTCGCTTCTAAATCGGCTGATGTACTCCTTCAGCGATTCCCCTGATCGCTGGAAAATTATCGCGAGGTGGCAGGCCGGCGCGAGCTGTCTCTTCAAGGCCTTATACTGGTCGAGAAACTTCTGCTGGCACTCCTCCCAGCTGCTGATGCTGCGAGGTGGGAGGTTTCTGAACCAAGTTCGCGGTATTTCTCCGAACGTCGCTGGGAAAACACGACACTTCACCAGCGAACTAGAAGTCTGCAGGTTCATCTGAACGTTAAAGGCGTCCAGGTGATCATACGGGTCCGAATTTCCATTATACTTCGGAATGTCCGGGAGTTTGAACCTGGCAGGAAGCGGCTCTCGATCTATCTCCGCCGCGAGAGGGCTTCTGTCTTCACTTCGCTCCGCCACCGCCTGAGCTCCAGGTCGCGCTTCGAGCTGCTGCATTCGCTCCAGGAGCTGCTCAATAATAGGGTCTCGAGCTCCGGGCTACCTCACAGGGGATCTCCCACTCCTTTGGCTCCCCGCGGCGGCAGACCGCTGATCTAGCCTCCTGTGTCCTTGGCCTACCTCGTAGTTTTCATTTCCCCTACGCAGGTCCTCTCGGCCTCGACGCAGCTCGTCTTCATCCCTGCGAACTGAAACCCGGGGATGCCCATCACTCACCTCGACCCGCCTATTGCCGTCCTGGCTGATCCTTACCCTCAGGTCCGAAGGCCGGGCTACATCCCCATTCTCCCGAGCTTGCTGACTCCGGGCTTCAGGACGCCTGTTCGACGAATGGATGGATCCTTCTGGAATATGCACCCCCCTTGCGACCTCTGCTCCGGGTGGTAGGATCACAGTCGTCCTGGGAACATTCTGATCGGGACCTCGCGCCATTATTCTCAACATATCCAAGATCTGGGCCACATTGGTCTCCAACCTTTCCTGACATCGAGCCAGGTCATGCACGGCGTCCCGTCCTCCACGAGATGGTCCTGCACCGGTATCAGCCATCTGGGCTTGGTGTCGCAGCTCGGCTTCTTCAGCTCGCTCGTCTACTGAATTTCTGGTCGTTCTTCCCCTTACCATGGTGATTACAGAGCTCCACTTGCAGTTGGGCCCTCCTTCTAGCGCCAAAATGTTGACGTGGTAAACCAGCCAACCAGATTCTTGAGCCCAATGCCGCACAGATGAGGAGACCTGCAACAAACAGACCAGATAATGGCAAAGAGAAGAAGAAAGAAAGAAGAAAGACACACAACAATGTTTGAAGTGGTTCAGCCCTTTGAAGAACGGCCTACGTCCACTTTTCTGGTATTAATGGCAGTATCCCTCACTAAATGCTCACTCTCTCTGTATTTCGACAGAGTAACAGCCCTCTTAACTCTCAAATTTCTGGATCCGGATACAATAAATGCCTCTCTCTATTTATAGAGGAGATGAGGCTACAGATGGAACTAACAGACAAAAAGGACTGATCTTGTCGTAATTAATGCTTCTGGAGAGTCTTTAATGCTTCTGACTTGTGCCAGGTCAACTTTGGCAAAACGTGAGCCGACTGCTAACCCATGCTGGTTTGGTGAGATTTCCTGAAATTAAGCTGTCATTAGGTGAGAAACCCTTACTTATCGTGCAAGACACGCCATTTTACTGTCTTGCACTGAAACTGGGCGATCTGGGTAGAAAACGAACTGAAGCTGCTTCGTGACGATCTTGACTTCGGCCGCCCTGGCGATCTCGATGCTGCAATCACCGGTCTGCGACCTCGACGTCGCTATGATGACGATCTGACATTATATTTGCTAGTATCCTGACGGGCTCGATCTGGTAGTCGAGTACTGGAGCGATCTAGCGGGCCCGTCCTAGCGGGCTGAGGAATAGTGCTTTACACTTGGTCTTGGTAACTTGGGCCATCATTTTGATGGGCCATTGCTGGCCCATTTGGGGAATCCAAAAATACCCATAACACAAAAGCATGACACTCTGAATGCGATTTCCACCACTCACAGAAAGGAATTCCATTTTTTGTAAAATTTTAAAATAATTTAACAGGTAAAGGCTTTTGTTTATCAGTATAGTGTTCACAAGTGCCAGTTGTCAATGTGAAGATTTATGTTTTTGACACTTGGCCTGTCACACTTATGAGGGCTCACAAACAAGCGTAAGCTCGAGTTTTGCAGTAACTAAAACAACAGAATTGACAAGTATTTTTCGCTAGGAAAGTGGAAGAGGGTCTCTTTTACTCCGGTTTAGTGAAATTTAATCACAAAGATTGAGAAGTACTTTTCACTAAAAGAGAGTAACAGGGCATACTTCGGTTCGGTATGATGATCAGATTTTATTGTACCGAACTATCAAATGCCTTCACCAGATACCACTAACAAAACATAACACCTGAAAAGTAGCAAAAGTATACACCACCTTACCATAATATTTTTGTTTAATTTAGTAATTACTCTTCCATTTGTATCCTTTACATATACATATTGCATTATTACAATAATTTTAAAGATTTGCAAGAAGAGAAAAACGATTCCAACTCACTCACCGTTATACATATAACATAAGTCCAATTTAATAATCATATGAAAAATATAAACAAATCTTGCGGGACCATAAGTGCTAAATAGGATTTCACACATCCATAACTCAATTGTCCAGTTAATACACTTCCCCTACTTCAAGAGTAGATTTTTCAATTATTGGTGTTAGATTACTTACTTGAATCCACGTGAAAGGAAAACTCAGTAGTATTCTAAGTTACATTATTATCAATGCTTGCTTAATCAGATTGTATATCAAATACAAAGAAGGTCCAAAAGGTGCTGCAGTTTCAAAAGCAAAAACTACAAAAGCAAATTCAAACTCAAACATCTATAATTTTGCAACTTTAAATCCACCAACACTTAGCTTTTCCCATTATCGAAAACAACACATTGGCCCCACTACCCCAATCAAAAGCTTCTTTTTACTTGAAACACTTCCTTTAATCCACTACTGATGTTCTATTTAAAGAATCAACATTCTAAACCACCATTTCTTTCTCATTACTTACCTTGGGAGGTTTTTTCTATACATAGTATACTTCACCCAAAAATGCTTTCACTACCATCGTCACCATCACCGTCATCGTCAGTGTCACCATCACTGCCGCCACCACCAAGGCATGCCACTCCAGTCTCTCATAAACAGATTGTTATATCAAAACCTCCCTTCCGTCAACTAAGTCCAACAACAAACACTCAAAATCCTGACAATAAATTAACAAGGAAGCCATCACTTCTCCGGCACCCTAGGCCTCGCCGGCCCAATCTGCTTGTATGGTGTGGTGCAACTTTCTGTTTTATATTCAGCCTTCTTCTTATCTTCTTTGGAATTGCAACTTTGATCATCTTCTTGGTCATTAAACCAAGAAATCCCGTGTTTGACACTCCAGGCGCAACCCTCAACACCATCTACTTTGATGCGCCAGAATATTTCAACGGTGACTTCACCTTCCTCGCCAATTTTTCCAACCCGAATCACAAAATGGGTGTGAGATTTGAGTACTTGGAGACAGAGCTTTACTTTTACGACAAGCTCATAGCAACTAAGGTTCTTCAGCCATTCAGTCAGCAACCTGGAGAAGCAAGGTTAGAATCAATTCACATGATATCAAGCTTGGTGTATCTGCCACTGAATTTTGCTGGGGAACTGCGAAAGCAGGTGCAGACTAACAAGGTTACCTACAATATACGAGCAACTTTCAAGGTAAAAGCAACTCTGGGTATCGTACATATTACTTACTGGTTGCATAGCAGATGCCAGATAGAGATGACAGGTCCGCCGACTGGTATTTTAGTTGGCCACAATTGTCGAACGAAGAGATAATAGTATCAGAATATGTTTCCTCAATGTGCTTTTTCACTTTTTATCAGTCTGAAATGGGATCTAAGTGACAATTCTGACTTAAAGAACATTATGAAGAACTCTATACTAAAATTACGCAGAATTCTTTCCAATTCGAAATTTAGTATATGGAGACAAATGTTTCCTTATAGTCCTTAGTAAAAAGCACAGCAGGAAGTTCTCATTCATCAACTAGCACAACTCAAGCAAATAACAAGAGAACAAAGGAATAGGGAGCACTAAATGAGGCAAATAAGCTCATAAAACTAAAATATTTGAAAAATTCAGAAGCATGTTCAAATCCAATTTTTAATTGATCTAATTAAGATAGCCGTATAAATTTGAAATATTCAGCAACTGAATGTAGTGAGCTCTAGTTGCACGAATATACAGTAACAGAACCTGTGAAGAGATCCAAAAAAGTAGATTACCAAGGATTTCCTGCTTGCTACTTTAATGTCAATGACTTTTTTATTCTGATTATATTCAATCATGATATGCAAATCACATTCCACCAGTGATTTATATAATCAAAAACCACTACTCGTCATAATTCCAAGATTATTCCACATTCTTCGCAAAAGAAGGGGAAAAAAAGAAAAAAACCTTTATCTTTTATTTTTTTTGTGGGTATACAAGTTTCTTTATTCCAAATGACAAATAAAGTAGTGGACCTAACCCGCTACAAAAGCTAAAAGAGAACGACAAGCCTACCACTAAGAAAACTTAGTACAAGATATGATAAAAACTTAACCACAAAGATATCTCACAACTATAGTATCAAAAGACATGTGAATAAGTTGGAACCAATGTCTGAAGGTTATAAAATTCCATTCCTAGAGGGGATACATAGATACAAGAACAGCCAATGATTATATATAGTCATCTCAATCAGATTATGTGTCTTTCCTGTCATACATGAAATACAGAATGCAGTAAGAATAACCCTCAAAGTGACAATTTGCAGTTTCAACTCTCTTTCCTGGATATGCTTGCCCTGAGATAGCACATTTCTGCAGAAAAGTATGCAGCCTCATGGCCTGCTGGCATGTAGTGAACCAAGACATAAGTGAAGCAAATCATGACAAGTTAAAAATCCTACGAATAGCATCAGACAACGAAGGAAAAATTTTCAAACGTTAACCATAAAAATGCAGATATAATATAACACAATCTTGATTTTAATATGGTTTAACTACTGCATTCGTTTCACAAAAGATAATTCTTTCATGAAGTCAGCATCAGTTCACCATAACTTGACTGTACTTGTATAATTCAATATGAATGATCACCAACTAAACGCCAAATGCTGCCTCAATCTTACTATTTAGTATTTTGGCTATTAGGTTAATACAACCCCTGATTTCTCTGGACTTTCATGAACTACTCTTGATCCAGATTTAAGCTATTATGACGCAACCACCAACTATGTGGCATCTATACAATGACTAAGAGATAAATAAGAGCACCATTACAGTATTACTATGAGAACTTCTGTCATGCCATATGCCATTCTCTGTCTATTCCTAGATCATCTCCTCTTCCATTCTTTTCAGGCTCTTCCATTGTTCACTTCATATACTACCCATGTCCATGTGTTTAGTACCCTAACCATATTTTTAAGCCCGTACCTCTAATTCCCTGTACGTATGTTGACACACATGATTCTCTTTAATCACACTTTACCCTGATTACTAATTATCAAAACACTTCCTTTTTAAGCTAACCTACAAACCTTTCCCTTTCCAACCATCTTTTGTGTACTCCAATCAGCAACTGCCCTACTAATTTCGAAGTACAATCTCATTTAACAAATTACCTGCCACACATAATCGGCATCAAACTTCAAAGTTTACAACGACAGCAGAAAAAAAAAAGTGCACAAAAGACTGAAATATAGAACACCACAAATTGAAACTATGGAGCAAAATAAGTTCAACTCAAGATCAGTTAAGACCAATCCAACAACATGCAATACTACACATGACAGATAAGGTAAAATTCATAAAGGGAAAAATTTAATTCAAAGACAACCACATTAGTGGCATTAAGTCATTCCATATATCCACCAAAACATAAGCTACACGACGCCAAGATCAAAGACTCAACTTTTACAAAGTAAACACCTTGGTAAAAAATGTATAAAGTACACTATACTAAATTAGAACAGCTACTTTATTAATCATAATTCAAAACGAATCAAAAAGCATAAAAATGAACCTATTTTCACCCTCACTCAAACTTCAGAAGGCGTCTTGGCGACAATGGACAATGCATGAAGTCCACTCTGCAACTCCTCTTGCAACAAGCCATAAACCAACCTATGCCTCTTCACCAAACTCTTCCCTTCAAACTCCTCAGACACAATCTTCAAATTGAAATGTGTCTCCCCATCACTTCCTCTCACATCAGCATGTCCCGAATGCTGATACGACACATCCTCCAATTCCAACTCCACAGGCCTCAGCTCCTTCTCCAACTTCTCCCTAATTCTCACCCCTCTACTCCCCAAACCACCCGAATTGTCACCACCAATCTCTGTGTCTGAATCCAAGATTGAATCTTTAACATCTAAGATTGAATCTTTATCATTCAAGTTTGAATCATCAAGTGAATGCGACCCTTCAACACCCCCACTAGTCTTTTCAGTCTCCAAAACCAATTCAAGCGCCTTCTTTTGCATCAGTTTCAACATATTCAAGAACCCATTATTCCTACTAGGAGTCAGACTCTGTTGCAGCCCAAGAAGGACCACAAAATCAGGAGAGACCCTAACAATATCCTCCACAGGCCTGTTAGACAGTCCTTGAACAAGCAAAGCAGCCAACCCTTTAGTCAAAACAGAGTCAGAATCAGCCTCAAAAACAACGTTTTTCTCTTCATCAAAATAAGCTCTGACCCAGACCTGTGAAACGCAGCCCTCCACCTTGTTTTCTCTGGTCTTGAACTGGCTTCTGAGTGGCTTCAGATTCTTCCCATAAAACAAGAGCTGCTGATACTTCGCTTTCGGCTCCTGCACGGACTGGAAGAGCTTGACGATCTCTTGCAGCTTTGGAGGCAGCTCTTCCACGGGCTGGAGAGAAGTGGGTGTAGAGGAGAGTGAAACAAGTGGCTTCGAGAGCGGTTTTCGCGGGAAGCTGATGGGTTTGTAGAAGAGGGAGGTGGGTTTGGAGGGTTTTGGCGAGAGGAGTGATCTGGTAGTGAATATGCGGAGAGAAGTAGAGATTGAAGAAGACGACATGGTTTTCGTTTTTAACTGGTTTTGGCTTCGATGATTCGAGAGAGACTTTCTCTTACGTTAAAAACGCTGTTCTGGATTATATGGACACAGCCCAAGATTCCAAATCCCCAATTGCACTATCAGTTGACCCCAAATATATACTGGTCAGTAAATCAAGTGATGTCAAAACTCATGGAAGCCCAAAGTAGACGGGAACTAATGGTGTGTTTACTTCATGGATTAAACAAAGGAAATGGAAAATGAGATTGATTGATGTTATTTACTTGCTTAAAATCCATTTCGTAATGGGAATAAAAATATGGGCTCCACATCAATTTGGGGTTGTGGAATGAGAATCTCATTCCCCCCAACCCACTTGGGAATCCCATTCTCATTCCCTTTGTCAAAATAAAATGTCTATTATAGCCCTTTTTAAAAAAATAAAGAAAAATCTATTTATTTGATGTTAAAAAAAAAAACTATATATTGTAATAAAAAATTACGCACTATTAATTTTTCATCACCAATTTCTTAATTATCATGATGGACTAATAAAATAATATGTATTTTTTTATTATTATTATATGTGGTTTTTTATTTAATATTAAAAAAAATTACATATTATAATAAAAAACTACACACCAAGTTAGTAAACTATTAAAATAATATTAAGTTTTTTTATTATAATATGTAGTTTTTTATTTGATATTAAAAAAAAGAGTATATTATAATAAAAAAACTACACATTATTATAATTAATCCATAATTTTAATTAAGGGTATTTTTGTAACTTATAATTAATTCATTCCGATTCCAAAGTAAAGTAAACAGTTTAATGGAAATAATATTGATTCCGATTCCGATTCCTGTAGTTGAAGTAAACAACTTATATGATTCCGATACTTCATTCCGATTCTAAGTCATTCCGATTCCAGATCATTCCGATTTCTATTCCGATTCCTCCAAGTGAAGTAAACGCACCATAAATGTTATAAAAGATTATTAGCTAGATGGATAAGAATTCTCGTTTGAACTGAAATTTTTAGTTCAATATAAAGTTATGCGTCGATAGGGATATTAGGGAGGGAGTACTAGTATTGGCACCCGTAGGCTTTCTTTTATATTCTGATAACAATTATAACTTTTCTTTTGAAAAAAAAAAATTATAACTTCTATTAAAATAACTTTTATGGGCTTTTTTTAGAGACTATCAAGAAAATGATGAATATGTTAGAAATGTATTTGTTAGTAGAATACTATGTAATCAAGACAGACATAAAGACCACAATTGGGATGGGCTTAGAGACAGTATCGAAAAAATGATGGATATATATATATAGACACACACATATGTGTATGTGTATGTATGTTGTATTGTTAAAAGGAACGGATCCCTAAAATAAGAAAATTTACTAATTTTTGTTTCGGCAATCAAGAATAAGGAAACTCAATAATTTCACGTTTTTAAAAATTAAGAAATAAGCAAACTCAGTTTTGACAGAGAAATTTGAGGATGCATATAAAATAGCTTATACATGATTAAAAAATGAAGTGCATTAATGGTAATTAGTAAGGGGGAGCCTAAAGGTGCTTATATAAAGGCCTTTTCTCTCATTGTTTCATTCATCCCAAAAATTGAGAGAAAAAGAGTGGTGTAGATCTTTGAGTAAAAAGTGAGATTCTCTCGAGTATTAGAGAATTGTTATTCTCTCGGGTGTAATTGAGATCTGGGTTATGATGTTTTGAGTGTTTGTGAACATTTGTTATTTTTCCCTGTATAGTGAAGCTCTACAATAGCTTCGCGAATGTAACCTATTTTAAGTGAATCACATAAATTATGTGTATTGTTTTTGCCCGTTTTATTTCATTATTATTTCTACATTATCATTTTATTAATTTGATGTTTTGGAATGTTTATTTTTTAACAATTGGTATCAAAGCTCAGGTTGTGAATTCTACAATTTTTTCTATGATAAATAGTGAATTCGTGAATAGGAGTTTGATGGTAGCTCAAGGAAATTCTAATTAAGGAGGCTAAATTTTAAGTGGGACTGTTATAATCCTTCTAGTCTTTCATGAAAATTTTCCTAAAGTTCTATCTAAGGAAGTTGGATTTTAAATACAACCGTTGTGACTCTTTCAATCTTTTATGGGAATTTTCTTGGTAATTTAAAGCTCCGGATGGAATTTTTACAATATATTTACGGAAGTCCTATATAACTAGATTTGAGTGGGAGTGATGGCAATAGATGAAAAAAATATAAGTAAAAAATATAGCACTAGAGACTCGATTATATGAGCAAGAAAGGATTGAAGTTTCTTATTTCAATAGGGGAAGTTGTTATATCTGAAGTCTGTAAACATTGGTTTGGGGGGAGGGAGGGAGTGTATTTCAATAAACAGAAAATGGTCATTTTCTCAAAGATCAGCAAGCCACCCAAAGCAAAGAAATTAGAGTTAGTTCATACGGATGTCTAGAGACCATCACCAGTTCTATCCATTAAAGACTCATTGTATTATATCATCTTCATTCATGACTCTATAAGAAAAGTAAGAGTTTATTTTTCAAAAAAGAAATCTAAGGTATATGATGTTTTCAGAAAATGGAAAGTCATGGTAGAGAATGAGACGGGCTTGAAACTAAAGTGATTAAGGTCTGACAATAGAGGAGCGTATAGGGACGAGAAACTAAAAGAGTTTTATGCAGCTAGTGGAATTAAACTGGAAAAGACTACTCTCAAGACACCTTAGCAGAATGGTGTAACGGAGCATATGAATAGAATTTTGAATGAATATGTCAGAAGTATGAGAATACACACAGGCTTACCCAAGATGTTCTGGGCTAAAACCATCAACACAATGGCCTACCTTATCAATCGTGGGCCTTTAATGCCTCTCGGAGAAAAGTTATCTAAGGAAGTATGGACCGATAAAAAGGTGAACTTTTCACATTTAAGAGTATTCAATTGTATTTCTTATGTTTATATTGACTCATTTGAAAGGAGCAAGCTCAACCCAAAGTTCAAGAAATATGCTTTTACTGGTTACGGTGTTGATAAGTTTGGCTACCAATTCTTGGATTTTGAAAATCGAAAATTCATCTGAAACAAGGAAGTCGTTTTTAATAAGAAAGCAATTTACAATGATAGATCATCTCATAATCTACCAGAACAAAAGTTGAAATTGATTTTCAGATTGATTCAATTTTCATCTGAATCTCTTTTAGGAGTGTCATTTGAGTTTTTAAAATACTTCTTAAACATTCTTATACTCATTTTGATATTTTTCTAAATTTTTGAAACTTCCCGAAAATCTTTTCGAATTTCCGATCAGATCCAAAAACTGTTCTATTTTACCTCAAACAAACTCGTTATTGATCCGTTTCAGTTTTTACTAAGTCTAATTCCTATTCTAAGACTTTCGATATTCGGAGTCAATTTTTTGAAAATCACTATTCACGAGGACTTTTTCCTTCCGAAAATACTAATAATTAGGAAATATTATTCATAAAAAATTTCACTTTTAATGATTTTCGGGATCCGTTTCTCCAAAATCATTATTCACTTATCACTATTTATTTCGAAGTATTATTCATCTAGATATATATATATTTTTTCTTAACTAGAGAAAATTTGGGGCATTACAGCAATCCATTTAGCAAAAAATATGTCTTTCCATGCTAGAACAAAGCAAATTCAGACAAAGTATCATTGTATTTGATTTTTTTTTTTTTAGGACAAAGCTCTGGGGTTTGAGAAGATTTGTGGAAATGAAAACTCTACAAATATGCTAACAATGACGGTGACTATTGACAAATTGAAGTTATGTTTAGTTGGCCTGCAAACATAGAAAAAGAGAGATGAACTATTGGATTGATTTTATAAAGACATGACTGAAGTAAGTCTTCAAGTGGAAGATTTTTAGATTCTTAAAAGGAATGGATCCCTAAAATAAGAAAATTTATTAATTTCTGTTTTGGCAATAGAGAATAAGGAAACTCAATAATTCTTTGTTTTTGGAAATTAATAAATAAGGAAGCTTAGTTTTGGCAGTGGAGAATTTGAGGGTGCATATAAAGTAGTTAATGCATAATTAAAAAAAGAAAGTGCATTAACGGTAATTAATGAGGGGGAACTTAGAGGTGTCTATAGAAAAGTCTCTCTTCTCATTATTTAATTTATCTCAAAAATTGAGAAAAAATTAGTGATATAGTTTTTTGAATGAAAAGTGATGTTCTCTTAAGTGTTAGAAAATTGTTATTATCTTGAATGTAATTAGGATATGGATTGTGAGGTTTTGAGTGTTTGTAAACACTTGTTATTTTTTTCCCTTATAGTAAATATTTGCAACAACTCTGTAAACTTAGCCTACTTTGGGTGAATCACGTAAATTTTATATATTGTTTTTATCTATTTTATTTCTACATTATTTTATCATTTCATTAATCTAGTGTTTTGAAATGTTTATTTTCTAACAATATAAATATACATATATACATAAAGATAAACTTCTATGATCAATGTTTTGTAACTTCAAAAGTTAGGACAAATCAATAAAATTCATCTATTGTATTTGAATTGAATATGAGAGAGAAGTTGTTTTGTGAAAAATAATGGAATGAATGAATTTGATTGGTTCATCTTAATTTTTTTAAGTTAAAAGATATTGATCATAAAAGTTTTATATATATATATATATATATATATATAATACTTCTCAAATTTATTAATTTTCTATTCGGATTTTATCGAGTTCATAATGGAACTAGAATAGGATAGGATCGGATTAGATTGTTATTAATTTGACTAATGATATCTAATCTTTAGCTCTATATTAATCATTAGAATGGAATACCTCAATTTAATTCAATATTAATAATGTGCATTAAACATGGTTTTAATATTCCGGTTCATTGATAAGAAACATCCTTTCAAGCTAGTCAATCATCCTATTGTTCCTTTTTGATAGTGCATAAGTTAAGTGTTGCCTATGCCTAGATTTGGAACAAATATCTTATCTGTAGTCTTTGTCTTATATCCAAACGTATTAATGTTTTGAATTAATCTTTGTAGGGATTGTGCATGTTCATGCACTAGTGTTGATGCAACTTTGTTACTATTTACTCTAACTTCTATTAAGAAACTTCACTAAGCTTCACTTGTCTTTAATTTATCATGCAACGATCTCAGCGGTTAGTGGAACTCCTGATACTAGTGTTGCATGTGGGGTTCGGGATTTGCCTATACTGGACTTCGGTCCACGTTTGCCCCAAAGCCCACTCAATCGATACTATCCCCAGTCCCTAATAGGGTTTTGCTTCGCCTCCTTCACCTCTTGAACTCAAGACCAAAGAGCTATAGTCTTAGTTCATTCAAGGTGAGTACCAATAGAACTACTCTGATACCACGTTGAAGGGACCCTACCGGATTTAACCTCTTGAATTCGATGGAAGCTCTCCTGACACTCCTACGGACTTCGAAAAACTTTCCTTTAAACAATTTAAATAGGAATCCGTGGACTGAACCCAATTAAAATGTTTATTTTTTAAAAAATTTTGCAGAAAGACGGACAGATATTATGGGATCTGGGATTTATTTATACTGGGCTTCGGTCTATGTTTGTCCCGCGAGCTCACTCAATCAATACCGTCCCCAGTTCATAATGGGGTTTTCCTTCGCCTCCTTCACCTCTTAAACTCAAGACCAGAGACCTATAGTCTTAGTTCATTCAAGATGACTACCAATTAAGCTACTCTAATACCATGTTGAAGGGACCCCACCGGATTTAACCTTTTGAATTCGAGGGAAGCCCTCCCGGCACTCCTAAAGACTCAGAAAATCTTTTCTTTAAACAATTTAAATAGGAATCCACTGAACCCAATTAAAATGTTTATTCTTTTAAAAATTTTGTAGAAAGATAGACAGATATTGTAGGGTTTGAGATTTATCTATACTGGGCCTCAGCCCAAGTTTGCTCCATGAGTCCACTCAATCAATACTGTCCCCAATTCCTAATGGGGTTTTGCTTCATCTCTTCCACCTTTCGAACTTAAAACCAGGGATCTATAGTCTTAGTTAATTCAAGTTGAGTACCAATTAAACTATCAATTGGTACTCACCTTGAATGAACTAAGACTATAAGTCATTGATCTTGACTTCGAGAGATGGGGGAAGTGAAGCAAAATCCCATTAGGGACTGGGGATAGTACCGATTGAGTGAGCTCTCGGGACAAACCTGCGTTGAGGCCCAGTATAGGAAATCCCGAATCCCACATTGCAAGTGTGACACACAAGACTACAAGAGTGACTAAAATGGTGTATGCGTCTCCTATGTTGTATTATTGTATACCTACACACAGGTAAATCAATCTATTAATTTAAATGTAATCCGAACCATTACCTATAAAAGAGATTTAAATTTTAAACAGTCTGATGAATACTATTAGCTCTATTCCTTGAAAACAATATAGGAAAATGTCGATTTTCAATGATTTATTTGCGCAAACGACCATATTAAAATGAAATTAATCTGAAAACTTATGATGTGGAATCGATCAACTTCTCCACTGTAAAAGGAAGAATAAGTTTGCTTTTCAAAAAGTAATCATATTCAAAATATAATAATAATTAATCTGAATCAATAATATTTATATTGCCTTTCATAAATGATATAATATTACCAAACAAATTCGAAGAATTTGGAAGCCTATTTTTGAAAGTCTTGTTTCTCTCTCAGTTATCCCAAATCCAACTGTGCAATATACTTTACCTTTACCTTTATGCAAAGGTGCCTTTCAAAATATAGAAATGGAATCCATATTTTAAATATTACATATTTAATCATCTCGTGTCAAGCACCTAAATAATTCTTTTTATAAAATTTAAAGCTAAGCTTTTTTCGAATAACATCTTTGCGGTGAATAACCTTAGATATCCTATTAATATACGTCTCAATTTTTGTACATTAATTTTCATCAAATAAAAATTATATTATTATTAGACATCCCACCTTTTATATTCCACTTGATCCCAATTTTGTAATAGATTAATTAATGTTAAATAATAATTATTTATTTAACTTTAAAATATATCTATTGATTCATTAGTACATCATGAATTGGGATTTAATAGGATATAAAAGACTAGATGTTGGACATTACGTTAAAAATTAGTATTGTTTCCTAATCAAAATGTAGCTGCATTATTTGGACATCATTTTCTTGTCCACATGTCGTTAAAATTTAATTTTAACCCAAACCGTTAGTTGTTGATGTCATAGTCAACACTCGAATTATGTGAATTGCATAAATATGGAGATTTGTAGGGATTGTGAAGAAATATTTCGAATAATGGCAAAAGTACATGGGCTGATAATGCTGTAAAAATATATAAATGGTAGAAATCAATAATATAAATTAATTGAGAAGAAGTGGAGATAATGAAACAAACACAAAGAGTTTTTAACATGATACAACCCTACACGTAATGCTTGTATGCACAATTATATTATGTATAGAGATGAAGGTTATGTTTAGCATGGTTTCTGCTAGGTGTAGGAGGACTATTGAATGTTGTATTTTGTACACATCAAGGTCCCTTTTATATAATGTTAGTTTTACATATAATTTGATTACTATAATTTAGGAAATGCTATAGATCTTCTTTTTTATTTTATATGAAATTACATTAAGTACCTAAATATTGAATTAAATTATAATTAATCACATTCATATTTAACTTATAATGCAATTCTAGTAGCTTGCTGTTCGAAGTGATCTTCTAGAGACCTAAGGAATTTTCCTATTTCACAAAACCCTTATCCTTTTTTCAGAGATTTGTTGTAACAAATGAACATGCTAGCTTCCGTCGCTTATAGAAGACTCCTATTTTCGGAATTTTGCTTCGTTAAGGCAATTTCAAGCTAATGATGCTTTTTGTGCCCATTAGAAGAGTTTGAGCTCATAACTAGTCATACAAATTACAATATGCACTTAGTAAGATTTTAACTCTCAACCTCTTAAGAGGATGAAAGTGTATACAACCACCTATACTAAGAAGTGGTGGTTCACCTAATATTTAGTTGCATTGTTATTTAAGAAACAAAATCGTAGTAACACTCTAAACTTAGAACAGTGGAAATTGAAAACAATTTCTTCTCAATTTAGCCGATAATCTGGTGTTTCTATGGTCCTTATTAGCAATTTTATTTTAGGAAATTCTTACAATTTAAGATTTCCATAAAATATGAGTGTAAAAATCAAATTTGAATGACAGTACGGACACCCACAAGATAGTCACTTTGCTTTAATGTACCTTAAAATATAGACACTTTGAACCATTACTTTATCTTTTCTTTTTTTTTTTTTTCAACATGTCTTTCTAGGCGAGAGCTTTTTCAAAGTGGAGTACATTAAAATTGTGATAAAATGAGTTAGATTATATTATATTAGATCTAATATAATAAATATAATCAGTAATTTTAGAATGTAATTAGTATTAGGTGTATCAGTATTTAAATGCATTGTAGATTATCCTATATATATAGTGATTTTACCATCAATGCCTCTTAATTTTAAAATATTAATATAAATTAATCAAATTATCCATTACATTTTAATTAAATAGAAGAGAAAATTTGTAAGAGAGGATATAATGAATGAATTTGATTGGTTCGTCTTAACTTTTTAAAATTAGAAGGTATTGAAGTTAAAATCACTATATATATAGTACGAATCAATCAAATTCATCAATTATATTTGAATTGAATAAGAGAGAGAATTTGTTTTAGAAGAGAGAATGTAATTGATAAATTTGATTGGTTCGTATTAACTTTTTAAAGTTAGAAGATACTGAACGTAAAATCAATAAATGTATATATATATATAGGGATCTCCTTGAGTGCACTTGGACATCGATACACTCTTGAAAATTTTAGCTACCTGCAACCTACTAACAATTTTGGATGGTGGCTTTGTAGTTCTTTCCTTGGCTTGAAATATTTGAATCAGGAAACCACATTTTAAAATTCCATTACTGGGATATGTTAATGTGGGTATTCAACAAATAATTAGGCAAAGAGGCTTTGATAGAAAAAGCATGAAAATGTTTATTCAATTGGAAAGAATAATGCTTGTTTATTCATATTGACCACTGTTTAAATATCATTTAACTTTTTATTTTATTTTTTGTCAACACTCTAGTATTTATATGGTCTTAATCAATGTACCTTATCTGAAAATATTTTTATAATTAAAAATTTTAATAAAATATTGATCTAAATATCAAATTATTGGATGACCATATGGTATCCCAATCTAACCACTTTCATTTTTAAGTAATTTGCATTAAACTATGGACTCTGTAGACCATGACTTTTATCCATTTCAAAAGAAAAAAAACCTTGACTTTTATCATTATCATTTTCAATGCATATCTGTCTAGGCTATAGTTTCCAATATTCTATTCCTCCTGTTCTTCTAAATCAGAATCCTAACTCTTTTCATATATTTTGGATCCTCCTACACAAACTATGGCTATTTTGGACTCATATGCCGATGATGTGGATGCTTTGAAGAGTGAATTGGAGAATTTGGTTGAAGCAAGAAACCATGTGATGAGGAGAATTAGTATTGCTGAACAAGATCAACAGCAGATGCTGCGGACCAATGAAGTGCAACTGTGGCTTTCAAGGGTGCAAGCTCTGGAAACTGAAGTTGATGAGCTGATACAACAAGCCTCTGAAGAGATTGACGAGTTGCTTCCTGGAGGCTTTTGTTCCAGGTCTTTCTACAAGAAGTCATCAAGCTATGATGAGGTGGAAGATATGATGGCTGATAAGCTGCAAGCTGTGATGAATTTGATTGAAGAAGGAGCTGCTTTCTTGGTGGCTGATGAGGTGCCACTTGTAACTACTGCAAAAGGTGGAGGAGGAGATCTCGAAATGGCTAATGCTGAGATGGTACCAGAAGATGTAGGAGATGAGTTGAAAATTGTGGCCATGGAATCATTATTTGATGAAGTATGGAAATGTCTTCAACTTCAACAAGAAGAAGAAGAAGAAGATGATGATGATCATGATGGAGAAGATTATGCTGATGATGACAACGATGATGATGATGATGATGATGAAGATGAAAGCGAAGGAGGAGGAAGAGGAGAGGAGGGAATTGTTGGGATATATGGGATGGGGGGTGTAGGCAAAACTACCTTATTAAAGCAAATCTACAACAAGCTGCTTCTTGATTTGCAGAACACATTTGGTGTTGTGATTTGGGTGTCAGTTTCTAAAGACTTGCGACTTGAGAAAATTCAAGAACAGATCGGGATAAAGATAGGCTTGTTTGACAAGGCGTGGAAAAAAAAGAGTTTAAAAGATAAAGCTTCAGATATTTTCAAGATTTTGAAGGAGAAGAAGTTTGCGTTGCTAATGGATGGCCTATGGGAGCGAGTTGATCTAACTAAAGTGGGTGTCCCTCTCCCGGACTCGAAAAATTTATCAAAAATTGTTTTCACGACTCGTTCTCTTGAAATTTGTAGCCTCATGGAAGCAGACATGCAGTTTAAAGTGAAGTGTTTAGCAGCAGAAGAAGCATGGAAATTGTTTCAAACGTTGATCGGATATGAGACTCTTCATGAAGGTCATCCTGAAGTTCTTGGCCTTGCTATGGATATCTCCAAAGAGTGTTACGGTCTGCCACTTGCACTTGTCCGTATCGCTCGAGCCATGGACGGCAAACGAACACCTCAAGAATGGAGAGATGTTCTTCAAGTCTTAAGGAGATTGAGGTCTTCAATTTCAGGTTCGGATGATCAACTTAAAACGGATATTTATTATCCTTTGAAGTTGAGTTATGATAATTTGCAAAATGATCTGTTTAAAACATGTTTCTTATATTGTTGTTTATTTCCAAGAAATTATAGGATTTGCAAGAGGGATTTGATAGATTGTTGGATAGGGGAGGGGTTTTTAGATGATAGGCTTGAAGCACAAAGTCAAGGATACTACATAATTAACGTTCTTCTTAGTGTGTGTTTATTTGAAGAAGAGGAGGATGACAATTATGTGAAAATGCACAATTGGATTCATGATATGAGTACGTGGATAATAAGTGAAATTGAGAAGGGGAGGAGAAATTTCTTTGTTTGTACTAAGGCTGGTATGACTGAATTACCAGATGTTGGAAATTGGAAAACCATGACAAGAATGTCAGTGGTTGATAATAGTATCACAGATCTAAAAGATGCTCCCCCATATACTCATCTCCAAACTTTGTTTCTTAATCTGAATCTTTTCAAGACTATTGGTGATGACTTCTTCCAATACATGCGTTGTCTTAAAGTTTTAAATTTGTCAAATAATATTCTTCTACAAGAATTACCTTCAGAAATTTCAAAATTGGTTTCATTACAACATCTTGATTTGTCACGTACTGGTATTAAAAGTTTACCAAGTCAGTTAGGGGTATTGAGAAAGCTTAAATGTTTGAACTTAGAGCATACATCTAGACTCCATACCATTTCAAAAGGGTTGATATCTAAGTTTTCGATATTACATGTATTGAGATTGTGGGAGTGCGGTGTACTAAATGATCGATCATCTGAGGATAATGTTGCCTGTAATGATGCTCAACTTTTAATAGAGGAATTGCTTTGCTTGAAAAATCTAAGCATGTTGAGCATTACCTTGAGAAACTCACATGCTCTACAAAAGTTATTGAGCTCCTATGGATTGCAGAGTTGTACTCAATCTCTTTGGCTTCAACTGCTACGCCATCCGAAGTCCATCATAGTTTCATTAACACATCTGAAGCACCTCAACATGTTGCAGATTTCAGAATGTGAATGTTTGGAGGAGCTGGAGGTTGATTTTGTTGGAGAATCACAAGCCATACGAAAATCTCCCCATAGTTTCGACTTCCTTCAACAAGTACTCATAGACAATTGCCCAAATTTACGGGACCTGACATACCTTATTCTCGCTCCAAATCTCAAGCGTCTTCAGGTATCAGAATGCTCTGAGTTGGAAGAGATAATCAAAGTTGGGAAACTGAGTGAATGTCCAGAATTGATAAGAAATTCAACCCCATTCTCAAAACTGGAAATTCTTTGGCTGTCAAAGCTACCAAATTTGAGGAGTATATATTGGAGTGTCTTACCCTTTCCAGAGCTCAGAAAAAGCACCATCACTGATTGCCCAAAGCTTCAGATTAATCTTCCACCAGGTCTTTTCAACCAGAATGAGAAATGTAAAAGTGAAAGTGAAGAACATAGCATGGAAATTACAAGTTTGCAGGAAGTAGATGTACCTTCAGAACCGTCAGGTAAGTCAACTATTCAGTATTGATACATAAAATTTTGTCATTTCGAATAATATCCTAAATAACTCACATATAAAAAGGATCAGAATTCTTTACCGTAATAATAGATGTCACTGGATCTTTTGCTCAACACAAAGATCATCAGTGTAGAAGAGGTTCTTAATTCAATGATCATAACTAAAAGATAGTATTTGTGCAGCTCTTAAAGGAAAAGCTGCGGAACTAAACAAAGGCTCAGGGAGCCCTAAAGGAGACAAGGCATTTCAACAGCTGGTCCATAGACACAGTCCCACAAGCTCGGTTGAGTCTGGTGCTTCCTGTGATGAACCTGAAAGAAGTCGCAAGAGACCAAGGCTCGTTTGGAGTCCACAGCTACATGAGAGATTTGTTGATGCTGTTGCTCACTTAGGCATCAAGAATGCTGTCCCCAAGACTATACTGCAACTTATGAGTGTTGATGGTCTCACTACAGAAGACATTGACAGTCATTTGCAGAAATACTGTCTTTATCTCAAAAAAATGCAAGCATTACCTGGTGTTGGTGATGCCTTCAGCGATACTTGTACTGTCGCCTCTGCCTCTTCAGCGACTGAGCAATTATTTGCCAGTACCCCTATCCCACCCCATCTTTTAAATACGGTTGAAGAAAGTGAAAGTGAAGCACAAAGCATGCATATTACAGTTCCGCAGAAAGTAGTACCTTCGGGACTGTCTGGTAAGCTACATATATTTAATAGGGTTAGTAAACTCTCTCATTTCAAACTGTTGGATGTTTGTTTAAGCACTCAAAATGGTACACAAAAGCTTTATTTTCAAGCTAAAATGTGCAAAATTTGTCTTCTCAAAACAGTGGATAGCAGAGTTGTTTCTGCTTTGTATTCAATCTAGTCATTTTCATTCCATCATCTGGAATTTTCAAACTAGTTTTATACTGGTTTTCTACACCCGAAATCCACTACACATTTGTCTTAATTTCATCCATACAAAATTTAACACTACGTAATTAAATATGCCCTTTTCTTTTAACTAAACTAACACAAGTTAACAAATTTTCAGCAATGTACGGACCGAAAATGTCTAACAGCAGTAAGTAGTCGAATTACTGGAAAAGCTTCTTGAATTTGTACTGTTATAGATTCTGCTTTCTTGTCATTGTTAAAAGATTCTGGGTTTTTGTGTTATCACTACTAATCTTTGTCTGGTTGTGGGTGAGTAGGTGGGAGGAAACATAGATGTTCATTCAGGATTAAATCGGAGGTTGATACACTCGATGATGGATACAAGTGGAAGAAGTATGGCCACAAAGCGGTGCGTAACAGCCCTTATCCAAGGTATGACAACTTTTAACGTCAAAATACAGTGTCTAAATCCTGTTTTGAAAGCAAATCAGTGTCCCAAAAATAAGCACAAGTTATTATTATTATTATTATATAAGAAAATTGTGCTTCAAACTTTGGCTTGAGTATCCGAACTCCGAAGGTAGACATACGAACACTTCTACCATATTTTTCATGAACTAAACGGAAGGAAAGAAGTGCTCATTAGTAACTACTTAGTCATCATATGATTAAAAGACAAAGTCTCCATAAAATATTGCCATGGTCATCGAATTCATTATCTTACGTAGTTGTAATGTGATTTGACAGGTCCTATTATAGATGCACTTTTCAAGGATGCCTTGTGAAGAAAAAGGTTGAAAGAAGTAACGATGATCCAAGCATTGTAGAAACAACCTATGAGGGTGTTCATAACCACCTGCCTACCTCGCCATTACATAATAAGTAGTGGTCTTGTTTGTCATGCAATTTGTTATTGGTCTATTTTTCAAAATAGTGAAACACTTGCATACAGAAGTCTAGGAAGTTAGTTGTCAGTCATGTTATAGTTGTTGCTGATTTTACTAAGCCACATTGAGTCAGTCAGCAGTGATGGTTGATGTTCTGTTATGAGTTAGTTATGATGTTTGTTCATTTAAGAACATATTATAGCAATTTGTTTCTTTCATCTGTGTCTTTTAATTTTATATTGAGTGTTGGTTCCTGTTAATTGTTAAAATTGGAATCAGAGCCGTTATACATACTTAAGAAACGTGAGGTGTCAGGGCATTGCAAAGCTAAAGCTGTCTTCTTCATTTATAAGATGCAACAGCAATTTATGATGGCTACAGAGAACAATGTGCAGAACTTTATACAACCTTCAATTCCACGTTTGGATGGTCATCACATCACTATGACCATTGGATGGAGAATCTTTTGAAGTGTAGAGATTTGAGGGAGGTGATTGAATCAGGCGCTGTATAACCAGCAGAAGGTATTGTTTTGACACAGTTGCGCGGGAGAAGGAAGTAGGGGAAAAGATCTCTAGGCAAAAGAATTATTTATTCCAAGCAATTGAGCTCGTCGGAGTTTGACAACCTTGACCGGAAGTGCCACTTATCAAAAGTGAAGCTGAATAACAGTGAGAGTTAGAGACTGAGTAGGGGCCAAAAATGGTCCTTCAATGGAGTTGTAGTTTACCTGTTATAGGCAAGGAGATCCTGCCCGCTAGTGGGTTGGTTGCTCCTAATATCAAAGGAGCAATTTGATAACTCTATTTTTATAGAGTTATCTTATCTTTTTAAACTTGAAGTCTTGTTTAATTCTTGATGTTTTTATTATTATTAAGTACATTATTTCATCATTTTGTATTTTTCATTTTCAGAATAAAGTTTGTGAAAATCGTATGTGGACCCCACCAAATGCTTTCGCTCGAGACAAGATCATGAATTTCATTCGAAGCAGTTCATCGCCTCAAGAATTACTCGAATCAGAAATCGCATCAAAAAGATTATCGCAATTTAAAGATCGAGTATTCTAGAAATAAATATTATGTCATGCTTATGTAAGGAATGATGTAATCAAAATTATGATGTAGGCAATGATGTAATATTAAAATTGACTTTGAATGAGGTAGGTGAACGATGATGTAAGCAATGATGCAATTTGAAAGTTGACTTTGAATGGGGTAGGTGAAAGATGATGTAAGCGATGATGCAAAATGGTGGAAAATCAAGAAACGATGATGCAATCGATGATGTAATTGGAGGTGAATTTGGCCTATAAATAGGCCTTAGAATCACCATTCTAAGCATTCCATCACAAACCAAAACAATAAGTAGTTTAGAGAAAGAGAGAGAGAGCTTGGAGAGGAGGAGCAAAGCAGAGGAAGAAATTCTACGGTGAAGCTTCAATCCACTAAGTTTTCCTATCTCTTGTTATGTTTAATTTTCTAGTTGTTGTAAATTCTATTATGGAGTAGATTTGTTTTCTAAGGTTATGATGTAGCCTAACTTTGATGTTCCAAACCTTTGTTCAATTCAATTAATAATTTTCTATCTTGGTTGATGCATTTAATATTGTTCTTAATGCTTCTAAATAATTGGCCACTATTTAGTTGAATTGTTAATCATAATGATAGCGGAAGCTGATTTATGTGTCTAGTTCATTGTATTTAATGTCATAAATTACATGTAGGATAGGAATATACCTGCATGGTTTGTGTAGTCTATAAAAGAGATCCATAAATCTTAATGAATCCTTTAATGTTTTGACTTGCATGGGAACATAGCAGTTAATCTTTATAGGGTATTTTCCTTAGACCTCGGGAGGGGCTATGTGAATAATTCAGGGAATCTCGACTAGCAACTGGATAGTTAATTTTTGTTAAAAAGAACAAAGGGGAGGAACAGATTAGTTATGGTGAAATCATAATCTTAGAGTTTTTATTCATTGAATTAATTTTCATTTATTTTCAATTGCAATTAAATTTAATCATAGTTATCAACTCATTTACCCAAATTTCATCTATCAAATAAAAGTTGAGTTATTTTAATTTTGGGCATTAATTAACAACAATCCTCGTGGGACGATACTTTTCTCATCATTTTATTACTTGTTCGGCTCGTTCACTTGCGATTTTGCACAACAAGTTTTTGGCGCCGTTGCCGGGGACTGTTTGTTTCAATTAATACTAATACTACGTAACTCAATTTTTAATTTGGTCATTTACTTATTTATTTATTTTTATTTGCTTGATTACTTGTGAATTTTCTGGTATATGAGAAAGTCTGGGGGCGAAATTTTACAATTTGATCCAGAAATTGAAAGAACTTGTCGTAAGAATAGGAAAGAAGCAAGGAAGGCCGCAAGTACTGCACTCATGGATATGGCTGAAGGATCCAACAACACACAGAACATTGTACCAATAGATGCTGAAATTCGAGCATTACGAGATTATGCTCTACCCACGGTGGGTAATACTTCAGCGATACGGAGACCAACTATTGCTGCCAACAACTTTGAGATTAAGCCGGCAATCATCCAGATGGTACAAAACAACCAGTTCAGTGGGGCTCCGAACGATGATGCAAATGCCCACATTGACAACTTTCTGGAGATCTGTGATACTTTCAAACATAATGGTGTTACTGATGACGCCATCCGATTGAGATTGTTTCCATTCTCTCTTCGAGACAAAGCCAAAAGTTGGCTCAACTCGTTGCCATCAGGAAGTATTACCACATGGGACATCTTGGCACAAAAATTTTTAGCCAAATTCTTTCCACCAGTCAAGACTGCAAAACTACGAGCTGAGATTGCCACATTCAGACAACTTGAGGGAGAGTCATTATACGAAACATGGGAAAGATTCAAAGATCTGCTCAGACGGTGCCCACATCATGGAGTTGCTGACTGGTTGCAACTACACACATTCTACAATGGGTTAGGGAGTTCCACGAGAACATTGGTAGATGCTGCAGCTGGTGGAGCACTACTGGGGAAACCCCATCAAGCCGCTTGGGATTTACTAGAAGAAATGGCTGCAAATGCCTATCAGTGGCCATCAGAAAGAGCAGTTCCGAAAAAAGTTTTCGGAATACAAGAAAATGATGTCTTAACCAAACTTTCCACTCAGGTCGAGACATTAGCCAAGCAACTCGGAAACTTGACAGCAAATGCAATTCATACTCAGTCAGCATCCTGTGATTTTTGTGGAGGAGACCATTCCAACGGGCAATGCGATGAAAATCAGACAAGTCAAGCATTTTTTGTGGGCAACAGACCGCAAAATAACCCGTACTCCAACACATATAATCCAGGATGGAGAAATCATCCCAATTTTTCATGGAAAAACAATGATCAACCCAGACAGTCATATCCACCACCACCTCAACAGCAGCAGGCCAACAAACCATCGCTTGAAGAAGCACTCGCTCAGCTCACCGAAAGGACTAATCAATTTATGACAAGAACAGACATCACGCTTCAGAATCAAGCTGCCTCCATTCGAAATCTAGAGGTACAAATGGGTCAAATCTCAAATCTACTGACTGCAAGACCTCAAGGAACCTTACCAAGCAACACAGAGACCAATCCTAGGGAGCATGTTAAAGCTGTCACATTACGAAGCGGTAAAATGCTGAAAGAGCTTGTTAAAGGAACAGACGAGAAAGAAGGACCTAGCAAAGTAGAAGAAGAAGTGATGGTTGAGCAAAAAGAAGCAGAGAAGCCAAAGTCAAAGTTGTTTCCAGACAATCCGCCACCATACAGACCACCATTACCTTTCCCTCAAAGATTTCAGAAGCAGAAACTAGATAAGCAATTTTCTAAATTTCTTGAAGTTTTTAGAAAATTACAAATTAATATTCCTTTTGCAGATGCTCTCGAACAGATGCCCAGCTATGTGAAGTTCATGAAGGAAATCCTATCAAATAAAAGAAAGCTGGAGGAACATGAAACGGTAGCTTTGACCGAAGAATGTAGTGCAATCTTGCAGAAAAAGCTACCACCTAAACTTAAAGATCCAGGGAGTTTCACAATTCCTTGCACCATTGGTGATTCATTCTTTGATAAAGCATTATGTGATCTTGGTGCAAGCGTTAACTTAATGCCTTTCTCTGTTTTCAGAAAACTAGGCTTGGGAGAAGCAAAACCTACTACAGTATCTTTACAGCTAGCTGATCGATCAATCAAGTATCCAAGGGGAATTATAGAAGATGTACTGGTAAAAGTAGATAAATTCATATTTCCTGCGGATTTCATTGTGCTAGACATGGAGGAAGATCAAGAAATACCCATCATCTTGGGTAGACCATTCCTAGCAACAGGGAGAACCCTTATTGATGTACAGAAAGGTCAACTCATACTTAGAGTTCAAGATGAAGAGGTGACATTCAATGTGCTGAAAGCTCTCAAACATCCACATGATGTTGACAACTGCATGAGGGTAGATGTAATGAAAGAATGTATCAAAGAAAATGCTAAGCTTTACAAAGAGCGCACCAAAAAGGGGCATGATCCACGTATCCTAAATAGGGAGTTCACTCTAGATCGTCGATTCAAAGTCAACAGAAAAAGACTTAAAGCTTACATGGATGGTGGAGAGCCTCAATAGAAAGCCACTATTGCGCTTTCAGACCCAACTTAAAGCGTTTTTCAACAGTCAAGCTAACGACTATAAATTAAGCGCTTCTTGGGAGGCAACCCAAGTTTTTCTTTCTTAGCTAGTTTTCTTTTGTTTGTGTGTTATTGTGTTCTTTGTGTGTTTTTGTTTTTCTTTGATAATTTTCTTTTCTTTTTCAGAAATGGAGACAAGTCTTGCAGCACTCAAAAATCATTTCCCTACTCTGCCTCAAGATGTACTCAGAAAGATTTACAAGTGCAGACTCGAAAGAATGAGGACACTAACATGTTTAGGTCTTCCAGAGCATATTCGAGGGATCATTGAAGCTAAGGTACGTCTAACAGGTGAGTTGAATGATTCATTCATTAAACGTTTACCAGGATTGGGAAGAAGTTCTTACTCAAAGAAGAGGAGAGCTAAGAGAATGGGAGTTTGCCATAAGTGTGCAAGATGGAACTGTGACGCAAGCTGTAGAAATCGTGGATACTTATCCATAAATCGAGAAGATAAACTTAAATGCATAAAGGATGGGCTGAGTAAGGAGTCTCTAGATAATATCCGTGAGACTCTTGAGACGCATCCTTGTGGGAAAGTTCAACGCATTCTTTCAGATTTATGGGAGTTATTCAGTAAAGAGAAACAGCGTTATAGTCTTGGGAATCTGACTGTAAACGACCCTGTTTGCCAGTTTATAAGAAAACTGGATGGGAAGCCGATCCTCAACTCATAGAAGTTGTTTAAACCGTTTCTGGACGTAAAACCAGAGGAAGATGTGAGCCACAATCACAACTACTGTAGCATCATTTTTTTTCTTTGTTTAGCAGTCTGTTTCAAATTTTTTTGATAATTGTGTTTACTTTTCCTTACCTGTCCTTTTGGATTTTTAGGTCGTTTCAAGCTTTCTTGATAAGTGTGTTTACTTTTGACGTTTCATCACCGAACATTTTTATTTTTAGCAGCTATTTTCAAAATTTTTCGATGTCTGTGTTTACTTTTTGACGTTTGTGTTTACTTTTTCGATGTTTGTGTTTACTTTTTGACGTTTCGTCGCCGAACTTTTTGAATTTTGTATTTGTAGCGGCTTGTTTTATTTATTTATTTTTTTTTTCTCGAAGATTGTGCTTTCTTTTTGACATTTCTACACTTAACATTTCCTTTTCCCTCTGACCAATACTGTGTAGCATCGTAAAACTGTTCTTTTACTCTTTCATCTTCTTTAAATAAGTGATTATGACTGATAACAAATAATTCGTTTTCTCTGAAAAAAAAAAAAAATGGCAGAGTCCTCGAGCAGTAAATTCAAAAACATCTGTGTTTTTTGTAGCCCAAAGTCTGGTATGAGTACACAATATTCAAAAGCAGCTGCTGAACTTGGTACGGCTTTAGCTACCCGAAAAATAGATTTGGTGTATGGAAGAGGCAGTTTAGGACTGAGGGGCTCTGTCGCAGTAACTGCAACTGTTGGAGGTAGGCAAACCCTCGGTGTCGCAGTAAAGCCTTTGGCTGAAAGGAAAGATATCATCGGTACGAGCATAGGTAATGAGTTTCAGGTCACGAGCGTTCACGGACGAATGGCGTACATGTTACTCAATGCTGATGCCTTTATCGCGTTACCTGGTGGTTTGGAAACATTTGAAGAAATCTTCAACATTGCGTCCTGGGCCCATTACAACATTCACAAAAAGCCATTAGGTTTGCTTAACACTAACGGTTTTTATGATGGTTTATTGGCTTTTCTTGATCATGCAGTGGAACAGGGTTTTATGACTCAAGCAAACCGGCGTATTCTAGTCTCAGCCTCCAGTGCTGATGAACTGATTGACCAACTGCAAGACTTTGTACCCGAAGTTGATCCAATCATGTCGCAGGTGGTTTGGACTCCCGAGTCAGGCGGTAACAAGAAGCGTGCACTAGATCTTAATCTCCGGTTGTAACTTTCTTATCCTATGGTTTTATTAATAGCATTTCCATTTGAGTTTTTCTTCTTTTTATCTTACTAGACATTGGGGACACTGTCTCAAATAAGTTTGGGGGTAGAGTTTGCTATTATTAAAACTATAAGATTCAAAAACTGGTCCGAGTTGAAACTAAAAGATGGCAGAGTAAGGAGTACTTTTGTGCTCTTGAGACGCATCTTTGTTTTCATTTCAAAAAAAAAAAAAAAAAAATGCAAAAAGATTTTCATTATTTGTTTTATTATTTTTCTTTCTGCCCTAACAAGTCGACTAACTACTTTGTATTTATTAATGGAGTCTTAATGCATGTTTTTGGTTGAATATCTTTACTAAGGAATAGTCATGAACATCTTTGCATGATTTGAGACTTTTGAATGTCATTGAGTGGATAAATATCATGTTTACATAAACTGTGGACTATTAGTGGAGATTATCCTTGGTGAGGATTTGAGCCTTTTAAACGTTTCATTTTGAGAGATTTATTTGTTTCTACTCTTAAACACTCTTCACTTTGTTCTTAATAGATGATCTCTATAGGTTTTGCATTGAATACTGAAGAACAAATCATTATTGTAGATAACATGAGTTGCTTTGATTTGAAAATTGGATTGACTTCTTAGAAGTAATATAGGTAATTTTTACTCCACAAAAGCCTACTTTCCTACTTTAAATTGAGACACATCATAAAACCTTTGAAGCCAAACACTTTAAATATTTTTCTCTGTTTACCTTTATTAAATGACCCTATTGAGCCTTTAAGTTTAGTCATACCTTATGAAGTTTGGGATCATGCGATGAAGTAAAAGAGGAGAAGGGAATTGAAGTGTTAACATTTACACAATGTGTTTCTAAAAAAAAAAAAAAAAAAAAAAAAAAAAAGAAAAGAAAAAGAGAAGTTGTGATGAATTAAGGAGAATAAATGAAGTACTTTGGTATGATCATATGTTCTTGTTGAACCTGTACCTTAAAATTTCTTACATGTCAATTAACCATAGCCCAAATACAATCTTTAATAAAGCCTATTGATCTTCAAAACGAAGTCCAATTTGAGAGTTAAAGTCTGTCATCATGCTCTATCTACGTTCTTAGTATTTGATTCCAATCATGAGATCTATTCACTTAAAAGTGCGGTTCTTTTAGACGTCTATATTCATATGTGATGTAAATGACGCTTGCTATGCCTTTACATAACCTCTATCACATATGATTGCATGAGTGTTTGCTTTAGGATTCATGAGAGTTATGAGAGATATCTTGTGAGAATTAGAGTCGAAGCGAAATAAGTCCATGACATGTGAATATGATGTTTTGAAATGAAATTGCTTTGAAAGTGGTGTGAGATTGTTGACGATTATGTTTTAGATCATTAGTGACTTATCCTTAGTCCTGATACAAGATCATACATGTATGAGACTTCTGTTAATTTGTATTTAGTGAGATGTTGATAAGTTATGGGTGAAATCTTTTAACGTTTGTGGGTATCGTTGCTGGTAAACCCTCAGGAGACACAACTCCTCCTACTAGGGACACCTAGGGGTTTAAAGGCTTGTGGCATACGCTCAATGCCATCGTGTTTACCTACGAAAATGGATTGTGTTTTTATTTTATGTGTTTTTAACTTAGGTTGTTATTTTTAGTTTTACTTGAGGACAAGCAAAATCTTAAGTTTGGGGGTGTGATAACTCTATTTTTATAGAGTTATCTTATCTTTTTAAACTTGAAGTCTTGTTTAATTCTTGATGTTTTTATTATTATTAAGTACATTATTTCATCATTTTGTATTTTTCATTTTCAGAATAAAGTTTGTGAAAATCGTATGTGGACCCCACCAAATGCTTTCGCTCGAGACAAGATCATGAATTTCATTCGAAGCAGTTCATCGCCTCAAGAATTACTCGAATCAGAAATCGCATCAAAAAGATTATCGCAATTTAAAGATCGAGTATTCTAGAAATAAATATTATGTCATGCTTATGTAAGGAATGATGTAATCAAAATTATGATGTAGGCAATGATGTAATATTAAAATTGACTTTGAATGAGGTAGGTGAACGATGATGTAAGCAATGATGCAATTTGAAAGTTGACTTTGAATGGGGTAGGTGAAAGATGATGTAAGCGATGATGCAAAATGGTGGAAAATCAAGAAACGATGATGCAATCGATGATGTAATTGGAGGTGAATTTGGCCTATAAATAGGCCTTAGAATCACCATTCTAAGCATTCCATCACAAACCAAAACAATAAGTAGTTTAGAGAAAGAGAGAGAGAGCTTGGAGAGGAGGAGCAAAGCAGAGGAAGAAATTCTACGGTGAAGCTTCAATCCACTAAGTTTTCCTATCTCTTGTTATGTTTAATTTTCTAGTTGTTGTAAATTCTATTATGGAGTAGATTTGTTTTCTAAGGTTATGATGTAGCCTAACTTTGATGTTCCAAACCTTTGTTCAATTCAATTAATAATTTTCTATCTTGGTTGATGCATTTAATATTGTTCTTAATGCTTCTAAATAATTGGCCACTATTTAGTTGAATTGTTAATCATAATGATAGCGGAAGCTGATTTATGTGTCTAGTTCATTGTATTTAATGTCATAAATTACATGTAGGATAGGAATATACCTGCATGGTTTGTGTAGTCTATAAAAGAGATCCATAAATCTTAATGAATCCTTTAATGTTTTGACTTGCATGGGAACATAGCAGTTAATCTTTATAGGGTATTTTCCTTAGACCTCGGGAGGGGCTATGTGAATAATTCAGGGAATCTCGACTAGCAACTGGATAGTTAATTTTTGTTAAAAAGAACAAAGGGGAGGAACAGATTAGTTATGGTGAAATCATAATCTTAGAGTTTTTATTCATTGAATTAATTTTCATTTATTTTCAATTGCAATTAAATTTAATCATAGTTATCAACTCATTTACCCAAATTTCATCTATCAAATAAAAGTTGAGTTATTTTAATTTTGGGCATTAATTAACAACAATCCTCGTGGGACGATACTTTTCTCATCATTTTATTACTTGTTCGGCTCGTTCACTTGCGATTTTGCACAACACAATTGCTTGACTTGGTCAAATTTGATCAAATCAAGTGGCTTTCAACTGATGGATCGAGATGTGCGTGTCTTTGGCTGATGAGTTTAGCCTTGGGCTTGCAATTAAACTCAATTACATTTTTTGATCACTACAAATGTGAAATACAAATATTTCACACAATGTGTGATATCAAAAACCCAATAAAATAATGACAATAAAACAATATTATACAACAAAAAGTGAAATTTTTAGACATCTTTGACAAAAAACTTAAATGAATGTTATGTTTCAAAGTATGCAAAATAGTTGTTTCACATTATATAAAATAGTTGTATTTCGCACTTGTAATAAAATTACATTTCACACAGTGTAAATAGTTTACAAAAGATTGGAATATAGGGTGTGAAAGAATAAAAAAACACATATAGTTGTAGAGTAAAAAAAATATTTTAAGAAAGATAAAGAAAAACTTTTGAAAATTCTTCAAATTATTTTAACTTTATGTGAATTATAAAAGAAACTACATTAATATATTGAATAAACGATCGAACACAAAATTTTTATATATTGTCTTCATAAAACGAGCAAATCTTGTATATATCATTTATTGAATTTATGTCATGTGATAAGAAAACTTACTTGATTGATTGTTTAATCACAGGACATAAAATTAAGAGATAAAATACGTATTATGATGTAGGTAAGACTTCTTTAGAACAAAAGAATATCGATAGTCATTTATTTGAAATTAACCCAAGTCATCCAGTAACTTGTTTGAATAGGGAATGATGATGTACCCCATGCGCCTTAAAGAAAGAGACAAGGCATAACATCCGTGGTATCTCTTTGCTTCCTTTCGTTTCTCAGATCTTCTCCTCCTGCTGGGAAAAATTTTGTATTAAGTTTGAATGCAATTGGTTATTCATATGGTATATGATATACTTCGGATACATATTTCAATAGACAGAAATTTTAACAAATTTAGGATTGTAAAATCTAAAAACATTAGTCAATAAGAAGTTTATTATTGCAAAGTGGGGTTGTGTTTAACTTCCACTTCCACTCACACTTACCCGTATTTTTCAATAAATAATTACTAAGATACTTATTCTCACCGCAAATTTTCTTGTGTTGGGATGTTTAAATTTGGTACTAATACTTCAACCAATATCATGAACTCGTCAAGTTGAGCAAATCTTGCAATATATTTATATTATAGCGTTGTACAGTAAAAAAAGGACAATCGCATGTAACAAATCAAAGATGCATAAGTAGAAATAAAAGACATAATAATTTTTGTATGATTCAACCATAAATGTGATTTCTACATTTATGAAACTCATCACCACTCAATAGTTGCAGTCAAATGGATGTCCACAATGGTGAAACAGACTCTCTCAATTTTATCTATCTTTTTCTGGGAATGGCTATGGTACAAGCAATTTTGTTGTTTGTACCATACAAACAGACAGTTGGCAGCCAAAAGCAAAATTTTGAAACTTGCAGCAACCGGTTTCAACCGGTTGCTGCAAATTTAAAAAATTAATATTATAATAAAAAATATTAAAATAATATTTTAATAATAAAATAATATATAAATATAATAATTTATTAGATTATAATAAAAAAATATATTTAATATTATAATTAAAATAATATAAAAATAATATAATAAAATATAAATATTATATTAATTTAATATTTTTTAATTGTTAAAAAAGAATTTTAACGTGAAACTTGTTGATATAACAACTTCAACATTATAGTTAACAAGTACGAAAACGTCAACTTGTTAACAAGAACGTCAAAGTTGTTATATTAACAACTTGGACGTTAAGGCAACGTCCGAAGTTGTTAACTTTCAACAACTTCGGACGTATGACGTCATCATACGTCCAAGTTGTTAGATTAACAATTCCAACATTGCCTTAACAACTTGGGTGACGTTAACTTGTTGACATGAACGTCGAAGTTGTTAGATTAACAACTTCGACGTTAAACCAACGTCCCAAGTTGTTAACTTTCAACAACTTCGACGTGTGGCGTCAGCATACGTCCGAGTTGTTGGATTAACAATTCCAACGTTGCCTTAACAACTTGGGTGACGTCAACATGTTGACATGAACGTCGAAGTTGTTAGATTAACAACTTCGACGTTAAACTAACGTCCCAAGTTGTTAACTTTCAACAACTTCGACGTGTGACGTCAGCATACGTCCGAGTTGTTGGTTTAACAATTCCAACGTTGCCTTAACAACTTGGATGACATCAACTTGTTGACATGAACGTCGAAGTTGTTAGATTAACAACTTGGACGTTAAACCAACGTCCCAAGTTGTTAACTTTCAACAACTTCGACGTGTGACATCAGCATACGTCTGAGTTGTTGGATTAACAATTCCAACGTTGCCTTAACAACTTGGGTGACGTCAACTTGTTGACATGAACGTCGAAGTTGTTAGATTAACAACTTTGACGTTAAACCAACGTCCGAAGTTGTTAACTTTCAACAACTTCGACGTGTGACGTCAGCATACGTCCGAGTTGTTGGATTAACAATTCCAACGTTGCTTTAACAACTTGGATGACGTCAACTTGTTGACATGAACGTCGAAGTTGTTAGATTAACAACTTCGACGTTAAACCAACGTCCCAAGTTGTTAACTTTTAACAACTTCGACGTGTGACGTCAGCATACGTCCGAGTTGTTGGATTAACAATTCCAACGTTGCCTTAACAATTTGGGTGACGTCAACTTGTTGACATGAACGTCGAAGTTGTTAGATTAACAACTTCGACGTTAAACCAACGTCCGAAGTTGTTAACTTTCAACAACTTCGACGTGTGACGTCAGCATACGTCCGAGTTGTTGGATTAACAATTCCAACGTTGCTTTAACAACTTGGATGACGTCAACTTGTTGACATGAACGTCGAAGTTGTTAGATTAACAACTTCGACGTTAAACCAACGTCCCAAGTTGTTAACTTTTAACAACTTCGACGTGTGACGTCAGCATACGTCCGAGTTGTTGGATTAACAATTCCAACGTTGCCTTAACAATTTGGGTGACGTCAACTTGTTGACATGAACGTCGAAGTTGTTAGATTAACAACTTCGATGTTAAACCAACGTCCGAAGTTGTTAACTTTCAACAACTTCGACGTGTGACGTCAGCATACGTCCGAGTTGTTGGATTAACAATTCCAACGTTGCCTTAACAACTTGGGTGACGTCAACTTGTTGACATGAACGTCGAAGTTGTTAGATTAATAACTTCGACGTTAAACCAACGTCCCAAGTTGTTAACTTTCAACAACTTCGACGTGTGACGTCAGCATACGTCCGAGTTGTTGGATTAACAATTCCAACGTTGCCTTAACAACTTGGGTGACGTCAACTTGTTGACATGAACGTCGAAGTTGTTAGATTAACAACTTCGACGTTAAACCAACGTCCGAAGTTGTTAACTTTCAACAACTTCGACGTGTGACGTCAGCATACGTCCGAGTTGTTGGATTAACAATTCCAACGTTGCCTTAATAATTTGGGTGACGTCAACTTGTTGACATGAACGTCGAAGTTGTTAGATTAACAACTTCGACGTTAAACCAACGTCCCAAGTTGTTAGCTTTCAACAACTTCGACGTGTGACGTCAGCATACGTCCGAGTTGTTGGATTAACAATTCCAACGTTGCCTTAACAACTTGGATGACGTCAACTTGTTGACATGAACGTCGAAGTTGTTAGATTAACAACTTCGACGTTAAACCAACGTCCCAAGTTGTTAACTTTCAACAACTTCGACGTGTGACGTCAGCATACGTCCGAGTTGTTGGATTAACAATTCCAACGTTGCCTGAACAACTTGGGTGACGTCAACTTGTTGACATGAACGTCGAAGTTGTTAGCTTAACAACTTCGACGTTAAACCAACGTCGGAAGTTGTTAACTTTCAACAACTTCGACGTGTGACGTCAGCATACATCCGAGTTGTTGGATTAACAATTCCAACGTTGCCTTAACAACTTGGGTGACGTCAACTTGTTGACATGAACGTCGAAGTTGTTAGATTAACAACTTCGACGTTAAACCAACGTCCCAAGTTGTTAACATTCAATAACTTCGACGTGTGACGTCAGCATACGTCCGAGTTGTTGGATTAACAATTCCAACGTTGCCTTAACAACTTGGGTGACGTCAACTTGTTGACATGAACGTCGAAGTTGTTAGATTAACAACTTCGACGTTAAACCAACGTCCCAAGTTGTTAACATTCAATAACTTCGACGTGTGACGTCAGCATACGTCCGAGTTGTTGGTTTAACAATTCCAACGTTGCTCTTAACAACTTGGGTGACGTCAACTTGTTGACTTGAACGTCGAAGTTGTTACATTAACAACGTCGATGTTAAACCAACGTCTGAAGTTGTTAACTTTCAACAACTTCGACATGTGACGTCAGCATACGTCCGAGTTGTTGGATTAACAATTCCAACGTTACCTTAACAACTTGGGTGACGTCAACTTGTTGACATGAACGTCGAAGTTGTTAGATTAACAACTTCGACGTTAAACCAACGTCCCAAGTTGTTAACATTCAATAACTTCGACGTGTGACGTCAGCATACGTCCGAGTTGTTGGTTTAACAATTCCAACGTTGCTCTTAACAACTTGGGTGACGTCAACTTGTTGACTTGAACGTCGAAGTTGTTACATTAACAACTTCAACGTTAAACCAACGTCTGAAGTTGTTAACTTTCAACAACTTCGACATGTGACGTCAGCATACGTCCGAGTTGTTGGATTAACAATTCCAACGTTGCCTTAACAACTTGGGTGACGTCAACTTGTTGACATGAACGTCGAAGTTGTTAGATTAACAACTTCGACGTTAAACCAACGTCCCAAGTTGTTAACATTCAATAACTTCGACGTGTGACGTCAGCATACGTCCGAGTTATTGGTTTAACAATTTCAACGTTGCTCTTAACAACTTGGGTGACGTCAACTTGTTGACTTGAACGTCGAAGTTGTTACATTAACAACTTCGACGTTAAACTAACGTTTGAAGTTGTTAACTTTCAACAACTTCGACATGTGACGTCAGCATACGTCCGAGTTGTTGGATTAACAATTCCAACGTTGCCTTAACAACTTGGGTGACGTCAACTTGTTGACATGAACGTTGAAGTTGTTAGATTAACAACTTCGACGTTAAACCAACGTCCCAAGTTGTTAACATTCAATAACTTCGACGTGTGACGTCAGCATACGTCCGAGTTGTTGGTTTAACAATTCCAACGTTGCTCTTAACAACTTGGGTGACGTCAACTTGTTGACTTGAACGTCGAAGTTGTTACATTAACAACTTCGACGTTAAACCAACGTCTGAAGTTGTTAACTTTGAACAACTTCGACATGTGACGTCAGCATACGTCCGAGTTGTTGGATTAACAATTCCAACGTTGCCTTAACAACTTGGGTGACGTCAACTTGTTGATATGAACGTCGAAGTTGTTAGATTAACAACTTCGACGTTAAACCAACGTCCGAAGTTGTTAACTTTCAACAACTTTGAACGTATGACGTCAGCATACGTCCTAGTTGTTGATTTAACAATTTCAATGTTACTCTTAACAACTTCAACTTAAATTTAATTTTTTAAATATTATAAAATATTTTAAAATTGTATGGAATTTTTTTAAAAATATTACTTAAATTGGACTAAAAGTTTATATATTTATATTATTGAAGAAAATAAGTTTATTAAATTTATATCTTGCAAATGCGTAAAAATATTTACACGTAATTTTAATATAATTTCATGGAATTTTTTTTTTCTATTAGGATTTAATTTTGCAATTATATCTTTACCATTATATTGTTCAATAAACACATAAAACATTTAGTTCGTGCAACACTACAAAGGGATTAAGTTCTTCATCCCAATCATATCTTACTTATCTAATCTTGTTTGCGGGGTTGTGACACTATATTCATGTGAAAAATGTTGTGAGTTTATTTCTTCGCTTACTTTTTAAGTAAACTTGACTATCAAAATATTATCATCTCCCAATACTCTTTGTAGGCGAGGTTTTGACCATTTGTGATAAGGTAATGACCCTCAAATCCAACAAAAAAAATATCTAAGATGATAATGTTTGAAATAAGTAAAAAAAAAAAAAAATTAATGAATATGCAGGGAGAAGTGACACGTGTGCATCGAACTTGACAGATCAACAATTTCCAACGTATATTTTAACAACTATTGAAACGTGAACTTGTTGACGTCAACAAGTTATTGTTGGATCAACAAGTTATTGTTGGATCAACAAGTTCGACGTGCAAGCAACATCTGAAGTTGTTGACAGTCAACAACTTGGGACGTATGACCTCAACAAACGTTCAACTTATTGGATCAACAATTTTAATGGTTTTATTAACAAATTCAATAATATACGATAATTTTTAAATTTGTTATGTACGATAATATTTTCATATTTTAAAAAACACGTTGTTTATGTCAATTCATTGTTATATAAAAACTATTTAAATAACGTGAACTCGATTTGTTATATGTGAACCTCCATTAAATGTAATTTAGTCAAATATACTGAAGTTATAATATTATTGAAAAAAATATTAATTGAATTGGACTAATTTTTTTATATTATTGAAAAAAATAAGTTTTCTATATTGTTATCTTCATCTTGCATAAAAATAGGTACACATATTTTTAATATAATTTCAAGGAAATATTTTGTTTCTATTACGATTTAATTTCGCAGGCCCATCTTGAGCCTTATGATGTTGAATCAATACATTAAACATTTAGTTCGTGGAACACTACAAATGGATTGAGTTTTTCGTCGCGATCATATCTTATTGATCCGTTCATGTTGTTGGGGTTATGACACTATATTTATATTGAAAAAATATAGTGAGTTTATTTAATAACTTACTTTTTAAGCAAACGTGACCATCAAAACATTATCATCTTCCAATATGTGGTGCACGTGAGGTTTTGCCTGTCTGATTAGGTAATAACCCTAAAATCGACCCAAAAAAACATCTAATATGTTGGGTCGGTGGATGCAGTCACACCCTCGTGTGCCCGTGCACAAAGACAATACCAGTGCACAAAGACAACACCATTGTGGAAAAGCGTGTCTATGGACCCATACCAGTGCAAACTGTTCATTAGTCATAACGCTGATACACGGGCGCATAAGTGTTTTAATATGGTCGGGAATGGATACCAGTATAAGCTTTCAAATATGATTAATAAAATTAATATGTAAAAATAAAATACATGCTATTTTGGTGTATCATCAATAACTATATCGTCCGTGAAAAAAAGAATATGCACAAATAATGAAGTAAATGTGTGGTTTAAGAACGACAAAATGGACAAGGTCTAAATAAGTCTCCATACCCGCAATGCAATAATTCGGGTGTAAACTCGAATCGGTAATATAAAAAACCATTAAAAGAATCGGATCAGCACAACCCGTATAACCAAGACAAGATTATGGGTGTATCCGAAGACCCGCAAAATACCCGTCCCTTATATACCTCCTACCCGCACCAGCTTAAAAAAAAAAAACTCTAAGGCAGTCGCTCCCCCATAACCAAGAAATGTTGAGCCAGTACAAATGGTTAGGCGACCTCACTCCCATGTCATCATGTCAGCGCACCTAAGGCAGTGGTCAGGGTGATAAATGGTCATGGGTGCGTGGCCACACCATATGATAGGTGCAGCCGCGCACCACCACTGTCAAAACTGCACGGCCGCACTTATTATGTGGTGCAGTTGCGCACCGCCATTGCCAAAACTGCGCAACACCACTGCCAAAATTGCGTAGCCGCACCACATGATAGGTGCAACCGCGCACCACCACTGCCAAAATTGCGTGGCCGCACCATATGATAGGTGCAGCCGCGCACCACCACTGCCAAAACTGTGCAGCCGCACCATATGATAGGTGCAGCCGCACACCACCACTACCAAAACTGTGTGACCGCACCTATTATGTTGTGCAGCCGCACACCACTACTGCCAAAACTATGCAGCCGCACCTCCACATCAGTGCAGCGGTGCACCCATCAGCAAGACATGGTTCCCAATTCTAATGGGTGCGCGTCCACCCGCACATCCAGGAGCGACTGCTTACCAACACGACCAGTAACTGTACTCTGACACACGGCGTCGACAGGGCCTTCCACACACACACCATGATAAAAGCAATGTCCATTGGTACGGGTGTCGCATGTTACAAACATTAGTGTCCGAAAACCCTTATCTGTACCATCAGTACGTGGTTGTGTACCTTTTTACTTTATTTTTTCCATCTATTTCTATTTTATGTCTACGTTTCTTTTTATTTTTTTATTTTTTCCATCTATTTCCATTTTATTAATTTTTTCTAACAAATTAAATGTTATAAATCTTTAAGCACTAAATGATCATTTCTATGATAAATACTGAATTCTGAACTTTGAATTTTGACAGTCATAACTAAAATGTGCTGATTACTTCCATTCGAACATGTAGTATGAGTTAGACTTGTTGAATCTTCGACAATTAACTATATTTCTTATATATAATTGCTTCGCTAAGATAATTAAGTACCGTTGAATATACTCATCTAATAATCAAATGTGAAGTTGTTTCTTGCATTAAATTCTAGCATGTGCCCCCAAAATGTAACAAAATAATTATGCTGTTGCTAGATAAATTAAACTAAGAAAACAACAACATATGATGAAGGGACTATATAAGAACTAAGCTGGGTAGAGGTCAAAATATTGATATATGGTACAAAGTTGACAAACGAGAAACTTTTAATCTTGAAAACACTACAATTTGCACCATAGAACTATTGATCCTTCATTATAGTTTTTCTTTTACTATGTATCTATATATATGCAACACATATCATCATAAATGCGTAGCTCTACTTGCATAAAAGGATATTTTTGCAAGTATTCTTTACTATGAACATGAGAGCTAGGAAAATATGGTCCACAAAACAGAACCCGCGTGACATTCTGGTCAACGTTCATAGTCATTCCTTTGATTTTACACAATACACTTGCATACCAAAAACACAAAATTGAGAGAATCAAGAACAATAACACAACACCAAACCAAAATAGAAAATATTATTCAAACCAAACAGATATTTTCGTAACTCAAAAATTGAAATTAGAAAACCAAAGTTGATTAGCAAAAGCAATCACCTCCAACAATATATTCACAATATGAACTCCAAATTTACAGAAACCTTCAACATTTTAATGAGTGTCATAACAAATGGGAAGTTACACATACACAAATGTTAGCTCTCTTCTTTTCTCCAATTCGTATGATACGAACGCGTTTTTATGTTCGTATCATAGCCATATCCAGAGAGTTAAAGGTGAAGATGGAGCAACGGCATGTCGCTTGGTTCTACTTCTGCCTCACATTATCGTAGAATAAGGAGAAGACGATTAGGATGATGAAGAATTCGAAGAAGTGAATCTGTTTGATTCACTTGTCGATATCTTCTCTTCCTTCACAAGGTTTATCTTTTATTCATGATATCAAACTTTCGTTCACTTTAAAGTCACTAGAAGAACACAATTGCATAGAAACCCTGTAGAGCATACATCACAAACAAAGAAGCATATTTATCAGTATTCAGTATGAGATCATAACTGAATATTAATTAAAAATACATTAATTAAAAATATTTTTTTAATTAAAAATACGCCTATAGTTTTACCAAACATTAATTAAAAATACATTTTTTTTTTTGGCTAAGTGACTGCTATTTTCAACTAATAAGAACAAGTATCATTTTTTAAGTAAATGAAACATTTACCATAAGATAACTAAATGTTGAAAGGCCAAATATAGGGACATACAAACGGCACTCAATATAATGACTTTTCGAAGAAAGTGAATCTAAAATATTGTTCTCACCATGAAGTAATTATTTTTCATACCTGTATATTGTCCGGATCTTACATATATGCTACTGAAGTAAAAAATTTGCACTGCTGCACAATGTTTAAAGACAAAATACAAAATTTCATATTGAAAACTGATTTTTTGAAAAGAAAAATATTTTTGGTTTGAATCCTTATAATCCAAAAAATCTGAAAAATTAGTTTAAATACAGTTCATTTGCCACCCACCACTATTTTGAACCACATGCAAAGAACTAACATCATAAGTAGACAACAAAACTTCTGGATAAAACTTCCAAGTAATTAGTAAAATTGATCTTCATTGATAGCTACATCATGTATTAACACCAACAAGAAACTAATCTTTATAGGGTATTACAGTTTTCCTTGTGAAATTGTGCTATTATTTTAATTCATTATAGCACCTAAAGCTAAGCAAATTAACTAACTCCAGAATAAAGAAGACTAAAACAAGATAATAACATGGCATGATATATTAAAACCAAAAGTATGATAATACAGCCTAGTAAGGGCTATTCAAGGCCATAAATTAAGCTCATCACCAACTTAAACAATACCAGCATACTTCTTTGCTATTCAATTTTGGTTATCTTCTAGGTTCTTGTCTCTATCCACGCAAGGCTAGCTTTGTCGCCTATGGTAAAAGGCAACAAGGTTCTTAATATCTATATGTTATAGATTTAATAAATATAAGAAAGTAATAAATTGATTTAAACCTTAATGGTGTCATAAAGTCACCAAACTAAAACAAATCTAGGCAAACATAATGAACTATGCACCTTTAAAATGTCAAATGTAAGCATTTTAGAACCAGCTCATCAAATGTAAGCTTCTTAGAACCAGCTAATTAATACATAAAAAAAAAAAAAGAACTAGCTCATTAGGAGACAAACCAATGCAACCTCACGAATGCTTTCGAAATCCTTGGACTGGAACTGGAAAAGTGAGTGATAAAATACACCAAAATACAGAGCTTGGTTCTGCTTCAACTGCTAAAAACTAATAAGAAAGGGACCTCTCTTTTTCATTCCATGTGGCTTTAGGGATCTTGCAGACATAACGGGAAAAAATGAGAGGTATTATCAGGTCATATGACAATTTTGTAGTAATAGTATCAATAGCATGAAGCAGAAATTTGACAGAGTGATTTGATAATTACTGCTTAGAAGAATCATCTTATAGTACAGATAGGACCTAAAGTCCATGGGACAATCCACCTACCATCATAATATTTGTACAAGCAGACAATAGCGACATTACAAAAAACAATTGAGCTGAGCAAAATAAGAACAATGAGCATTACAAACCAACCAAAGTTGGGTTGAGGAGGTATGCTACTGGAGGCAGAGTTGAGTTAAGGAGCTACTGATGCACATAAACTTCTAGAGGGTGGTGCCACCTGAGAACCCAATTTACCATATATATGTGTGTGTGTGTGTGTATGTGTGTATGTCTCTGTATGTGTGTGTGTGTGTGTTAGGATGAGTTGATTCATTGCCATGTTTGAAGACTCATTATAAATTAAAATTTACAATATCAATTTCTAACAAATCTACCCATAAAATCTGGTAAATTCCTTTAATTTACCAAAATACCAAATTATGCTAGTTTCTATTTGTCAAAAAAGCAACAGAAATGCAACTCATACGTAATCATATATCTATAAAATGGAAATGCCATTACTTTCACCACAATATCCATAAACATAATGTTCACAGGAATTGATAGCACACATTTGGTAACAAAGACAATAACTTGAACAATAACAAAGAGTATTCATCAATTCTATATTCACAAACAATCCTCAAATCAAATCAATTTTCAAGTTGTCAAATATTCTCTTTATCTTAACAGACCACAACACTCAAAATATATTCAACTAGTAACAATCAAGCAAAGAATCAACATACAAGTTGTTAACACTAACAATGACAACCATAAACTAGAAATCAACGAAGGACATGAAAATCACCTCCGGCCTTCTTGCAAGTTCATATAAATATTTTCCATAAGCTTCTCACAAGTTGAAAGCAAATGCGGTGTGCTGGTCTAACAGAGCAACTTGCGACCTTGTTTCTTGTGCTTGATCTTCTTAGGCTTCGTGTAGGACTGTAAGTCTTCTTCTTCCTCCCATTTTGCTCAAGTAAAACCAGAACCAACAACACCCAAAAAGAATTTAAAACAAAACACCAAAACAAAAATCCCACACCCATAAAGTTTAATCGAAAAAGCCCTTGGAGGATCACACATACCAGGGGAAAGCAGATGAGGAAGAGGCACAGAAAAGTTATGTTGGAGAGAAATCCCCCACCACACTCGGACGACCATCAACATCGAACAACCACCACACACGCCGACACCACCTTGAACACCAAGAAGCCACCCACCCACCACCACCAAAATCATCAAACATCACCAAACCCAAATGAAAATCATCAAAAATCTACATAAAATACAAACTCATCAATCAAACTGCAAAAAAAATTAAAAAAAAAAAAAAAAAAAACTCATTTGGGTTCAGAATCGAACCCATAAACTGGGTACGAATTGAACCCAGTTTCTGGGTTCTATTTTGTTCGATTCTGAACCCAGTTTTCTGGGTTCAATGTTCTAATCGAACCCAAAAATCTGGGTTCGCATATACGAAGAAGGAGAGAAGAAGAGGAAGAAGAAAAGAAGATGATGATGAAACCACCCATGGACGGCGACCACCATCAAACACCCACCCACAGCTACCCATCAAATGCATCCACAACACCCACCACCACCACCATTAACACATCAAACACACACCACACTCACCCATCAAATACATTCAGACGGTCACCAACATCAACGCAGAAACCACCGACCCACCACCACCACCACCACCAAATTCCAGATGGGTTCCACCGATGAAGCCGATGATAGAGAGAGAGAGACTTGGTCGACAGAAAAAGCATATGGAAGAGACAGAGATAATTGAATGGATTTTTTTTTTTTAAATTCACTTTCTCTCTCTTTTGTACCCATTTAGCCGGTAGCTTGTTCCCATTCTTTTTTTATTATTATTATTTTTTTCAACATTCCTAACCGTTGGATGCAATTATTTATCATCCAATGGTTGGATGATCATCTTTTGGGTTCTACGTATCATACGAACAACTTTTTTGACTGTATGATAGCCGTTTCCTCTTTCCTCTTTTTCTATCTTACTCTGAGAAGGAGATTGGATTCTCTTTTCACCATTTTTCCTTTTAATTTTTCTTTTCTAAATTTTTTATAATTAAGTGACATATTAATATAAAAGATAATAAATGGTCAGAATTATTACATTTTTTCTTTTTGATGCATACTTCAATTCTATTATAAAAAATTAAGGTAAAAAAAAAAAAAAAAAAAAAGATTGGGAGGGAATCCTAAGTTGTCACTCCTAAGCAAACAAAAAATCCAAAATTTCATCTTTAAATTAAGTAATCTTAATACAACATTATCGGCTTAGACTTTAAAATCCAACCTATGCTATTTCGCTAAATTGTCAATATTAATATTATCTTTCTAAAAAAATAATCCAACGTTAACATTAAATGTTTTGGATTGTTTAAAATTTTTCTTTGTCAAAAATAAATGATAAATGATTATCATTAATTGTTTGTGTTTAAGCAAATACTAATTAAATCAGTTAATTATCTAACATTATCTACAATGGTTTCAATTGTAAAAAGTCGACAATCATAGTTAAAAGCTACCCGGTCCTTATTTATTAGCTGTCTGTTACCACTTAAAACAATCGAACTTTAAAAGACGTTCCAAATTGGTGAATAAAAAACAATTAACCTGTGTTCGTGGAGTCCACACATTTTAAAAGATTCGGGAAATATCAATTTCATTGACTTTCCTGTCTCTGTTACCAGGATCTTAAATGCATCGATCAGGCTGCAAATCTTCTGGGTTACTTTAGAGACGTGAAATGTAATTTTGTAATTGTAATTTTTTTTTTTTTATTACACTATTTATATAGTGTATAATTTATAGGACATTTTTTTTTCTATCAAAATCTTTAAAATATGATTCAAAACTTGGATCTCCTGAAAAGGGGGCCAAGATTTATATTATATAAAAAAATCATCACTTTGATCAAGTGAGTGATGAACATATTTGAACTCTACCTTTATAAATAAGAATAAAATTTTTATAAAAAGCTTTTATCACCGTGACGGATCTCTCGTCTCTTGTTACGGCAAAATATTTGCAGGCCTAACAGTGATAAAAAATTTATTATCAAATTTAGTATGATGGGGGATAGTAATTTTCTTTAATTTAATAATAATTTAAATTCAAATAATATTTATAATACATAATATTAAAAAATATTGAAAAAGAAGTAGCATTTGTAATTATTCTGTATCTTGACCATCCCCTTAGGGTGTTGGGAGCCCCGCACGGCCGCTAAAGTGTCACAGAAAAGTAAAACATTTTGAGCTTTTAGGCCTTGTTTGGTACGTGAGATTGAATTAGATTACTTTCATGAGATCAGATCGAATTAGATAGGATAGAATAGAATTGGATAAATTAATACTGTGTATATGTTTGAGATAGTATGAGATTGGATAGATTAATATTATGATGTGTTTGGTTCAATATGAGATTGAATAAAATCAAATTTAAATAATTAAATTATTTTTAAAAATAAACAGATAGCTATTTAAAAAAAAAAAATTGCTCCAGCGTTGCTGTTGAAGAAGGCCAGTTTGTCACCACCGATCCGTCATAGCCTCCACCTCCACGTCTCACCAGCGCTGCTGTCAATCGATTCTTCTTCATCAGTGCCATCGATCGGTTCTCCATCGCCGTCGATGGATTCTTCTTCCTCAGTGCAGATTGATTCTCCAGCGCCGTCGATCATCCAGTGCTGCGATGGATTCTTCTTCATTAGCGTCGATCGGTTCTCTAGCGCCGTCGATCGTCCAGTGCTGTCGATTGGTTCTTCTTCATCAGCGTCGATCGATTCTTCAGCCCCCTTCGATCGTCCAGCGTCGCCGAACGATTTCTTTTATCACCGCCGACCAACATTGACTGTACACACTGCCTCCAGTCTCTCTCCTGATTCTTCTTTTTCTTCTAGTTCTTCTTCCATGGCTGTAAAAATGGGTTTCAAAAAAAAAAAAAAAATAGTTAAGGAAGATGAGATTCGTTTATCCTGACTGTGTGGGTGAGTTTCATTTAACTCACCACACTGGGTTAAAAAAATCAGATGGGATTAGTTTTTCCAATCCCATGTCCTTACCAAACATGAGTTTGGACTGAATTTTATTCAAATCCAGACAACAAACATAGCCTCATAGTTATCATAAATTGATAAATAAAAAAATAGTTAATACTTTTAATTTACTTATGATTATGACAAATATTAACAACTGTAAAAGTAAACAAAAAAAAAATTATACATAATTATTTTATTCAATCCCCACTATAGGTTATATAATTGTTAAATTTAAAATTCTATAAGCTTTCTGTCTATCAATCCTAACTTCTATAATGAAAGTATTAAATAACATCAATCCTCTTCTCCACACCTAAATTTCCCATTATTAATTGTAGCAAGAAAAGAAAAGTAAAGCCATCATTCACTGCTTTAGCAACATTTTGATTTATTTTAATTCTATATGATTTTTTTTTTGGTAAAAAAAAAAAGAAATCCTAATAAAAAGAAGGAGACTTAATTACTATGATTACAGAATTTACTATAAATTTTTAAGAATAAAAATATGTATCTAGGCATTCAAATCAAGAATTAAAGTTTTACTTAGAAATGAAGTTGAACTCCTATTTCTCATCTCAAAAATTAAGTTTTCTTTTTTAATTACTTTTTTTTTTTTTCATAAAACTTATCAATTTTTCCTTATTATCATTATCCCTTAATAAATGTGCTATGGAATCTGTTACTAGCCTATATTATTCAATTACATTCTAACAAAAATTGTATTTGACTTAAGGATTGTTTGTATTTTCCACTTAATATTTAATAGTATTAAATTGTATCTATTAAGTTGTTTCCGTTTGTTTTTTTAAGTGGTTAAACCACTTAAAATCATCAAAAAATAACTGAAAAAATTAAGTAAGAATTTTTAACTATTCACTTGATGACATTTAAAAATATTTATTCCAAATCTATCCTTTCCAAAATAACATAATTTCAAATTTAACCTAATTTTATATTATTCAAATTTATTTTTTTTGTTTTTTTTTTCCTTGTTACTTACAAAAAATATATATGAAAAACAAAATTTAAATATATCTTACCCCAAATTATCTTAAAATTAAATTAATATATTTTAATTTATAGTTTAAATATTCATTTTTTAGTTATTTTCTTAAATATATTAATATATTTAAATACATAAATCTGATTAATAATATTATATTTTAATTAAAAATAAAATATTATTAATATAAACATAAAAATATTTTAAGATTTATTAAATTATTTATTTTCAAATATTTATATTACATTAATTAAAATTACATAACAATAATAATAAATAATAAAAAGAATATAAATATCAATTTATTTAATTTTTAAATAATTTTAAATTTATAATATATTTAAATTTTTAAATTTAAGTCACTGTTCAAACTTAGTCTTTATCAGTACCGTTTAATCTTCCCACAGAAAAAAGCAAACCACCACTTAGTCGACGTTTACTGGGAAAAGTCAATTGCAATTTGTGATGAAGTGATCTAAGGACCTGCATCTACCAATTGTTGAAGCATCCGCAAACACTAAACATTCTTTCATTTCTATTGCCCTTACCTTTCTCTCTTGCTGTGATAATCTTCATTCCTTTGCTTTTCAACTCGACAAAAGATGACTGTAATCAATTTTCTGCCTCTGGACTTGGGAAGTGCCCTTCTCGGAGGCTTCTTCCAGGCGTTGTTCGACAGAGTAATGCCCCACAATTTGCCCCACATCATTGTCACGGACAAGGCGGTGCGTTCTGAGGTAAACAAATGGTTCACAAAGCTGGCAATCATCCAGGCAGCTCTCGAGGATGCAGAGGAGAAGCAGTGGACTAATATGGCTGTCAAGATGTGGCTCAACGATCTCCGAGACTTCGCTTACGATTTGGAAGACATGCTTGATGAGCACAACACTGCAATCCTGAAACGCGGCTTGAAAGCTGAAGCTCAAAGAGACCTCATCTGTATGACTGTGGAAGAGTTAAAAATTTTGTGGGAAAATTTTAATAAGATGTCTAATAGTAGAGGTATGACTCAGCGGATGGAGGAGCTATGTGAGAGGAGAAGTCTGCTTGGTTTGATAGAAAGGACTGCTGGAGCGACATCCACTCCTGGATGGCAAAGACCACCCTCTACTTGTCTACCAACTGAACCTGCTATTTGTGGGAGAGATGAGGACAAGAGAAAAGTACTTGAAATGCTGTCAAGAAATCATTCAAGTGCTGCCAGCTTTCGTGTGATATCTATTGTGGGTATGGCAGGAGTTGGCAAAACAACACTTGCAAAGGAGGTGTATAATGATAGTAGTATGGAATTCGACCCAAAAGTGTGGATTTGTGTCTCCAACAGCTTTGATGTTTTCAGGATGTCGAAGTCAATTCTTGAGTCCATCACTCACTCAACTTGTGATCTAAAAGATTTAAATGAAGTGCAAGTTCAGCTCAAATTGGCTGTGGCAGGGAAAAAATTCTTGCTTGTTTTGGATGATGTTTGGAGCAAAAATTATGACTTGTGGGAAACTTTCAAATCCCCTTTTGTGACTGCAGCACAAGGTAGCAGAATAATTGTGACTACTCCTTGCATGGATGTTGCATCAACAATGGGAGGACCGTGTGATTGCTATAACCTGAAGCTTCTATCAGATGATGATTGCTGGTATGTGTTTCAAATGCATGCTTTTGGAAGTGGAAATACTAATGCATATCCAAATTTGGAATCAGTTCGTGAGAAGGTTGTGCAAATGTGTGGAGGCTTACCGCTAGCAGCGAGGACGCTAGGTGGACTTCTACACTCTAAGCAGAGAGATGATGAATGGGAAGATATATTGAACAGCCAAATTTGGGACTTACCTGAAGACAGCAACATACTCCCGGTGTTGAAGTTGAACTATTATCATCTTCCCTCGCATCTGAAAAGATGTTTCGCTTATTGTGCAATTTTGCCAAGGAATTATGAATTCGAGGAGGAGGAGCTCATACTCTTGTGGATAGCAGAAGGCCTGATTCTTCCTTCAGCAAACAATAAGCCATTGGAAGAAATAGGCGGTGAGTATTTTCGTAATTTATTATCGAGATCAATTTTTCAACAGTCAAGCGGCAATGCTTCTAAATTTGTAATGCACAACCTTTTCAATGATTTAGCTCAGTGGATTTCAGGAGAAACAATTTTTAGGTTAGAGAATGAATTGGTAGTTAAGAAGAAGTTTAAACGATTACAACGAGCTCGTCATTCTTCCTATGCAGTTAGTGAGTATGATGGTAAAAACAAATTTAAAGTTTTTGATGAAGTAAACAATGACCACTTGAGGACATTTCTGCCAATATTGACTCATAATCTTGATTGTTACATAAGTAATGTGGTTATTTTCGATCGCTTGCCCAAGTTCAAGAAATTGAGGGTGCTATCTTTGTGGAAATACCACATCGCTGAACTACCCGACTCAATCGGAAAACTGAGATATTTAAGGTATCTCAACTTAGCCGATACAGATATTGTGAGTTTGCCTGAGTCTATAATGGACTTAATCAACTTGCAGATTATGATACTAAGAAATTGTTCTCGTCTGTCAAAGTTGCCTTCTACGGTAGAAAAATTGATCAATCTTCGTCATCTTGACATTGAAGGTATAAAGTCCATAAGAGAGATGCCAGCAGGAATGCAAGAATTGAGATATCTTGAAACTTTATCTAATTTTATTGTGGGCAAAAATACTGGCTCTTGTTTAAAAGAGTTGAATAATTTGAAGTTTCTATGTGGTGAACTTCACATTTCCCAATTGGAGAACGTGACAGATTCCGAGGAGTTAGGAGGAGCTATATTAAGTGATAAGAAATACCTACAAATGTTGATTCTAGAATGGGGGATGAACAACTCGGGAAATGAGGAAGATGAAAAGGACGTTCTTGATATGTTACGACCTCATACAAATCTAACGAAGCTCACAATTAACCATTATGGCGGCTCAACTTTTCCATCTTGGATTGAAGATCCATCATTCTCTAACATGGTGACGTTGAGGCTAGAAGGTTGTGTAAATTGCATGTCCTTGCCTTCACTCGGAGTCTTGGCCAAGCTTAAAGAACTTACAATCAGCCGGATGACAGAGCTAAAAACAATTGATTCTGGATTCTATGGAAGTCACTCAAAGCCCTTCCAATCATTAGAGATTCTGTGTTTTGAAGACTTGCAAGAATGGTCTCTTTGGGACCCTATTGGAGACAATGTGCATGATGAGGTCTTAGGTTGCCTTCGTGAGCTTTCCATTGTAAATTGTCCAAAACTTTCTAAAAGATTTCCCGCACATCTGCCTTCATTGCAGAAGCTTGTGATTCAGAAATGTGCAAAATTGGTGGTTTCAATTTCAAGTGTTCCGACTCTCAGCAAATTGGACATTGATGATTCCTTGTCACTGAACTCTATGAGCCGTTTGAATATTTCAGAGTTTGGAACCTGGTTCAATCAAGCATGTTCAGTTCGAAATCCTGAGACACCATTTCTTTCCAGTCTAAGTGTCCTTGAAGTAAAAGATTGCAATGCCTTGACATCTTTACAGGGGATAATGAATCACAGTGCAAGTCTCAGTCGTTTGGTGATTAAAGGTTGTGATTCTCTAACATCTATAGCAAATGGCCAACTACCTTCGTCTCTAAGAAGGCTTGAGATAAGCAGTTGCGAAAAGCTGCAGTGTCTATTGGATGGTCCTTCACCAATGCAGGAGAGTACCAGCAACATTGACACATCACTTCTTGAGTATTTGTACCTCTCCAAGTGTCCATCTCTTGAATCCTTGTCATCAACGGGCCAAGTATCAGATGCGCTCCAACACCTTGAGATTCAGCATTGCTCAAAGCTCACAACCTTATGTCAGTTACCTGAGACATTGAAGCAGCTCGAGATTAAGACTTGCCGTAAGCTTAACAGCTTATCATCAACAGGTCAGTTACCTGCCTCATTGGAGCACCTTTCCATTTATGACAGTTTGATCAGGACCTTATCATCAACTGGCCACTTGCCTGCATCACTTCAGCACCTTAACATTGAGTTTTGCTCACAACTCACCTGCTTGTCATCTGGCCACTTACCTGCTCCACTCAAATACCTTAAGATTAATAGTTGTGAAAGTCTCATTTCCATAGCTGACAGCCTTGAAAATCTTAGCAGCCTCCGTGAGATTGATTTATTCTATTGTCCAAGTCTTGCTTCCTTCCCGCGAGAGGAGCTTCGCAACTGCAATTTAGCCATTCTTTCAATTAGGTACTGTGATAAAATTGTTGAGCTACCTGACTCCATGCACACCCTCAAATCACTTAAAGAATTTCACATTTTAAACAACTTCAACCTAACATCACTTTCATCCTTTCCACAATATGGTTTCCCCATCAACCTAACATCACTTTCTGTCTCAATTCCCCATTTCTATGACCAAGTGATGAAACGGTTGCACAAGCTCACCTCTCTCAGAAACCTCCACATTAGTGGATGTCAAGATGCAAAGTCTTTTCCACAGGAAATGAAGAAGAAGGTCATGTTGCCCACGTCTCTAAGTAGTCAAGATGCGAAGTTTGTTCAAAAGAAAAGGAAGGCTATTTTGTTGCCCACTTCTCTAACTAGTCTGACTCTCGAAAATTTTGGAAAGTTGGAAAGTCTATCTCCTAAGGGTTTCACAAACATCACCTCTCTTGAATATTTGTCGATCTCTAAGTGTCCTGCGCTCACATCGTTTCCAAAGAAGGGCCTGCTATCCTCGCTTCTGGAATTACATATTTCTGATTGTTCCAAATTGAAGGATTATTGCCTAAGGGATATAAGAGGAGACCAGTCCGAGATAGCCAACATTCCTTATGTTAAGATAGATGGTAAATTCGTCCATGAACCAAAGCCAACAATTGTGAACAGTCTCAGGTATGCCAGTTTTAATGTAATTAAGTCACTCATATGCATGTTATCATTAATTGCTTTACATTATGATTCTAGAATTATTAATCCTCTGTTTACTTTTTTAGCAATCAGTCCTCTGCCTTAGCTTGAGGGTGTCACTAACTTATTTCAATTTTATTTGTCAGATAATTTGATGAAGTAACTTGACTGATCAATGCTGATTTAAATAAGATGGCCAGATTGGTACAAAAGTTATGAAGTCAGGTCATTAGTACTTTCTATATCTTAACGTTATAATTTTCTTAAGTTGAACAGTACATTTTGTATCTGAAATGTGTTTGTTGTTTTCCTTGGAAAAAATAATTGTTTTCCTTTCTACCCTTTGCAGATAAAGTGGGCAAGATAGCATACAAACTCTGTTTTCGAAGTCAGGTAATCATAAATTAGTTCATTTCATCGTTTTGCATGATTAAATGAATGGAAGCAAAGTTGACTATACATTCATTTCAGTGGGAAGCAAGTGGACCATTTGAGGTTCGGTTGTGGTCTGTTTATTTTGTTCAGTGGTGGTTTAAATTTTAAGAGGTGGCAATCGTAGCAGAGGCCTAAAATTTCAAGAAAGATTTCTTAATGGCTGGTTCTCTCTCCCATTTGTTTCCGTATGAAGTGTGTTTATCCTTGGTTTTTCTGTATGAAATTTCTGTCAAATGATGCCTTATATTGCCATCAGGGCACTGGCACATTATAGCCTATTTCAATGTAAAGTGTCTTTATTGTTTGGATGAGAAGTTTGTTTATGGTAGTGGTTGTAAAAAGGGATACGTTGAGTTCTGGGGCTTTGCCTTTGTTTTTGCAGGCTGTTGACACTATTATCTGTCCAAGGCCACTCTTGCATTATTAGGCCATAATGCTAAGAGTATAAAGACATTTTCGATTTAGTAAGGAATGATTTGGTTTGTATATCGTATGTGAAACATTGTTCATTTTAATGTTATTCATTAGCCTTGAGGTATTTCCCTTGATGCTCTTTTTTTAATACCTCTTTAGGGTCATCCTTTTATTTGGAGAAGCATTTTGAGGTGTAGGGATGTTTTAACAAAAGGGGTGAGGTGGAGGATATTAGATGGGTTGAGTGTCTTTACATATGATGACCAATGGCTGCCTAGACCTATGAGTTTTAGCCTTAAGAAAACTATGAGATGTGGATGAATGATTTGGTTTGTATATCGAATGTGAAACATTGTTCATTTTAATGTCATTCATTAGCCTTAAGGAGCCTGAGACAGTGGCCCATGCTTTATGGGGTTGTAAGAAAATTCAACCTGGATGATGCCATTGTTATTCTTTTGATTAGCTGAAAAGTTTCAAGAATTGTAGGTTTTTAGAGAGGATTACTTGGTTGAATTCTATGGGGAATGCTGACTGTTTAAGAAGATCCATGGTTTCTGCTTGGTTAGCGGGGCATAATACAAGGATCAGTATCCCCTGCTCATTTAATATCTATTCAGCTTTTAACTATATGCTGACACGTTAAAAGCTGAATAGATACTAGGTGAGCAGGAATCTTCATCCAGGACGGAAATCATTATTTGTATGGGGGAAAGGTGTCAGATTTAGATTGTCATATCTGCCGCACAGCTTTTTCAAGTAACTGTTTCTGTGGAAATTGCGGAAGCCATGACCAGTTATGAGGGTCCTATTATGGCTGTTGATACGGGTATCTCCCCTTCGTCACTAGAATCTAATTCATTAAATGTTGTAAGGTTATGCAAAGATTTCTAGAGATTAAGGTAATTCATGACACTCAGAATATTACGTTAGATGGGCAAAGTTTGGTTTCCTTTTCTTTTATTCCCTGAAGTTGTAATAGGATAGCTCACGAATTAGCCAGGGTCCTCCAAGTCGAAGTTTATCTGTTGATTGTTCTAACTTGAGCATATTACTTGGTTATAAAGGCCCATTAAGATTGGACTCAACAGCTAATTAAAGTTAAATTAGAGATTTCAACTCCGCTGCAAACTCTCTCATCTCACCAATCCGAACTTCTGAAGTAGCACAAAAATTGAATTTATAGTTCTCTAATCCTAGTTGTAATTTACATTTGTATGTTATCGTCTTCTCTTATGTGTTCGTACTTTTTTGTCAGTGATAAGCTAGTGGACCCTTTTTGAGTTTTGAGGTGTGAATATGATAAATCCTTTTGTTGAGCTTCTATAGTTGCGGAGGCATGAAAGATAGTTTTAATGATGACAATTGTTATGTACTAGGAGTTCGCATTTGTATGTTTGTACACTTATTCATCTGTACGAGGCTTGCAGTATTAGACCAATCGTAGAGATTCTAGTGACATTTTCGATCCAGTGAAGAATGATTTATGTCAAAAATTTAAAGTTTGTTTGTGAATAGAATTTTAAACAATGGGTGATCACGGTGTTTAAGAAAACCATCCAAATTCAAAAGGAGACTCTCTCAGATAACGTCAAAAAAATAAAAATAAAAGACATTAATATTTTATTCAGTAAAAGATGAAACATACATCTCTATTATTATCCATAATAGTTACTACTAACCTCACACAAATCCTAAACTTAATGCATCAATTTACAAACCACTCAAGCATTATAGAGAAAACAGAGCTCATGAAAAAGAACCACCAAAACCATGCTATAAAAAGCTTCAGTCAACCTCTTCAATTTTAGGTCCAGCACCACCAGAGCCACCACCACTCGCGGAGCCAGTGCTGCCATGGCTGCCACCACTAGGCATCTCCACGCCACCAGCACCTTGATACAACTTAGCAATGATAGGATTGCACAAGGCCTCCAATTCCTTCAACTTGTCTTCTAATTCATCAACTTCAGCCAACTGGTTCCTGTCAAGCCACTCTATGCTCTCATCGATGGCCTTTTCGATCTTCTGCTTGTCTGCAGGATCAAGCTTACCTGCAAGCTTGTCATCCTTGATTGTATTCCTCATGTTATATGCGTAGTTCTCTAGCGCGTTCTTGGCCTCCACTTTCTTCTTCACTTGCTCATCCTCAGCCTTGTACTTCTCTGCCTCCTGCACCATCCTCTCTATATCTTCCTTACTCAACCTCCCTTTGTCATTGGTGATTGTGATCTGGTTCCTCACTCCTGCAGTCGTGTCCTCCGCGGACACATTCAATATCCCATTCGCGTCAATGTCAAAACACACATTGATCTGAGGGACACCTCGTGGGGCAGGAGGTATACCCTTCAGCTCAAATGTCCCCAAAAGATTATTGTCCTTGGTTCGCGCCCTTTCGCCCTCATACACCTGAATCAAAACACTAGTCTGATTATCAGAATAAGTAGAAAATATCTGCTCTTTCTTGGTGGGAATGGTGGTGTTTCGTGGAATCACAATAGTCATGACACCACCAGCCGTTTCAATTCCAAGGCTGAGAGGAGTGACATCAAGCAGCAACAGGTCCTGCACCTTCTCATTCCCTTCACCACTCAAAATAGCAGCCTGCACAGCAGCTCCATACGCGACTGCCTCATCAGGGTTTATGCTCTTGCAAAGCTCCTTCCCATTTAAAAACTCCTGCAAAAGTTGTTGCCCTTTGGGAATCCTAGTTGACCCACCAACAAGAACAACCTCATGAACCTGACTCTTGTCAATTTTCGAGTCGCGAAGACACTTCTCTACAGGCTCCATACACCTCCTAAACAAGTCCATATTCAACTCCTCAAACCTCGCTCTCGTAATGGTGGCATAAAAATCCATACCTTCATATAACGAATCAATCTCAATTGTGGTCTGTGTGGTAGAAGACAAAGTCCTTTTCGCTCTCTCACAAGCCGTCCTCAGCCTTCTCAAAGCTCTAGCATTGCCACTAATATCTTTCCTATGCTTCCTCTTGAACTCAGCAGCAAAATGGTTGACAAGCCTATTGTCAAAATCTTCACCACCAAGATGTGTGTCACCAGCAGTGGCCTTAACTTCAAAAATTCCCTCTTCAATAGTCAAAAGAGAAACATCAAAAGTGCCTCCACCAAGGTCAAATATGAGCACATTCTTCTCACCAGACTTGGCTGCCTTCTTGTCCAAACCATAAGCAATAGCAGCAGCAGTTGGCTCATTGATGATCCTCATAACATTAAGACCAGCAATCGCACCAGCATCCTTTGTAGCTTGCCTTTGAGAATCATTAAAGTAAGCAGGAACAGTGATCACAGCATTCTTTATAGAGCACCCCAAATAGGCCTCTGCAATCTCCTTCATTTTTATCAACACCATTGAAGATATCTCCTCAGGTGCAAACTGCTTCTCCTCTCCTTTGTGCCTAACAACAATCATAGGCTTGTCCCCAGGTCCTGGAATGACCCTGAAAGGCCATAGCTTCATGTCACTCTGGACAGACGGGTCGGAGAACCGCCTTCCAATGAGACGTTTGGCGTCGAAAACGGTGTTTTGAGGGTTCATAGCAACCTGGTTCTTGGCTGCATCACCTATGAGACGTTCCGTGTCAGTGAAGGCAACGTAGGAGGGAGTGGTCCTGTTGCCTTGGTCATTGGCTATGATCTCTACACGGTCGTTTTGCCACACACCTACACAGCTGTAAGTGGTGCCAAGGTCCATGCCAATAGCTTTACCTTCTGTTTTGGCTGCCATTGCAGACAACTACAGTAAGTGTTTGAAGAGTTTTTGGTTGGTTTGTGTGTGTGTTGTGGTTGGTCTCTTCTTGGTCTGATGAGGGTGGTGTATATGTGGGTGTGTATATATATAACATGTGAAGTGTAGTTAACTGGAAATGTGTAGAGACAAGAAGTTGGTGGAAGAAGCAGCCACAGGTGGAGAGATTGATGGCGAAAGGTCTTGGAAAAAACAGAGGGAAAGCCTGAGACTTCTGGAGAGTCTTATTTTATTTTATTTTTAACATTTTGGGTTTTTTTTGTGGGTCAATTTAGAAGCCTCAATATGAGTTACTGAATGGGTCTATATTGGGGTGTAAATATTGATTATGGGCTTGATCGTGGGCTGTGATTTCATAGTCCTTTAAGGGGTTGGTCCACACATTTCAAAGCTAATTAGACTACTCTTTGCTGTTGTTGCAAGTATTTGTGGTGACTGGTGAGCATAATAGATTTCCTGTTACTAAATTATTATTATTATTATTATTTTTATTTGGAGATCTGCAAAAGTCTTTTTAAGATTTGATCGATTTGATAAAACGGCCTTTTAATTTTGAATTTAGATGAAAATTCTTATAATGTGCGTTGAAACTACCTTGTAGTTTTAAAATTAGTTAAAAACCCCTACATTTTTTTTTTCTTTTACATTCAAAATTGAAGCATTAATTTTTTTATAAAAGTTTAAATCTTTGTTTTTTTGTTTTTTTTCTCTAGTTATAAAAAAATTTCTCGTTTTATTATTATTTTAAAGTGTAATGCACTAGACAAGAATTGGGATGAAGTTAGTCCAATGATATATATTTACATTATTTTTATACTCATGAATTGTAAGTTTGAGGTATGTCCTTTTTTTCAAATTTTAAATTTGATATACTTAGCACATATTAATAAAATAGAAGAATCTTCCAAACAAAAAACAAAAAACGAAACGATTTATCCATTATGTGCTTTCAACACACAAGCATAAACAACATTTCCAATGTAATGGAGAAAGGATCTTGCTACATTATGGTACGTAAATACTTTAATTATGGATGCTAATGTTGCATTCGGAGATTTAATTTTGTATTTAATTTTAAGTGTAAAATTATGAACCTATGGTTTGGAATATAGGCAGTGTGGATGCGCACATGAAAATGGAAATAATCGAGTCATGTACAGGTACGGTGGAGTACTGAATTAAGTTCGGAGACAACATCATGATCTAGCTTAATATGTGTATTATGGAAAACCATATTATGGTAATTATTTATTTGTTGCCACTAATCAGAAGACAATTGGGAAGGTACCATTCGAGTAGAAAATATAACTATTAATTTGCAACTTTTGATTGGAATGGAATTAGCAACCTGACAAAGAAAAACTTTATCGAAGTTATAACTGATCCAATGAATTTAAGGTATCTTATAGCGATGCTGATATAGTTGGATGCTTCAAATCTTTTACCATATGTAACACCCGTTAACTCCATTTTATTTATTGGAAGGAGTTTACTAATCATCAAATGAATTGAGGTACATGATTTTTCTATGACAAAGGTGAAAAAGTTTTTATACTTCCCGGAGCTACTTTCAAAGAATAGAAAGAGGTGAAGACAAAAACGACCACACAAAGAAAGGATGGAAATCATCGAAAAATTTTGATTGTTCGTCACTTTAAAAATAAAATAAAATAAATAAAACTGAATTCATCTTCTTTAATTTTCAATTGTAGGAATCTCTTTTTTTTTTTTTTTCATCTCGTATCTTTTTCGATAGATTCTTTCTCTTTCTGTTGCTCTTCTTCTTCTCATTCTTGTCCTTGCCCTTCTTCTTCTTCCTCCTCCTCCTTTTTTTGTCTTTCTCACAAAAAGGTGGATCTATAAATGTACAGGTTCAACTACTAAGAATCATAGTAGTGAAAACTATAATTAATAATGGTAGTTTATACTACCATTGCGAATGCTAATACAAACTACCATTTGTAACCGCTATGCAAACTAGCATGAATCACAGCAGTGCAATACTACTATGATAACAACTATCAACTATTGTCAAAACCTTAAATGAGTTGTTCTTTCAAATTAACAACTATTATTAATACACCAAATGAGTTGTTCTCTCAAATTAAATACTATTATTGAAACCCTAACTATTGTTACTTATGACAGTGCCAGGGGCGGCACATTAAGTGGGCTACATTGGGCTTCAACCCAGTCTGAGTTTTTAAAAAATCACAAGTTTTATAGTATTTAAAGCAAGCCCATCACGTGCTGTTGTCTTAAAACTGTTGTCTTCCCCTGTCAACTGCAGCCGTGCAGTCCCCACCACGCAAAACTTCAAAAACCAAAATTTTCAGACGCCAACAAAAACACAAAACTTCTGCTCACTTTTATCAAAAAAACCAAAAGAATATTTGGACCACTTCCCTTTTGACTTTTTTACTTTAGTGATCCACACTCTCTCTCTCTCTCAAAGGTAATATTATTTGTTTATTTATTAATTTACTGTTAACTTATTAATTATTTTGTTAGGGTTAGCTTTTTGCTTCTTCTTCTTCTTCTTTTTCTTTTGTTTTGCTAAAATTGATTTATACATTTAGATTAGTCTTGATTTAATTAAATATGTATGTGATTTGTAATTGTTAGGGTTTTTATTTTTCCTATTTGTGCTTAAATTGTATTTTGAATAAAAATACAAATAATTATAGTTTGCTTGATACTTTCAATAATTGAAAAAATATTACTATATTTGAGGTTGAAATTGATGATTATAATTAGTTATGTTTCATATGTCTTAAATTAATTAGATTGTAAATGGTGAACATTAGATTTGAGTAGTGGTTAATAGTTAGTATAATAGTTGATTATTCATGTTTGGGGTTTTTATACATGTAGATTAGCCTTGATTTAATTAAATATGTATGTGATTTGTTAGGGTTTTTATTTTCCCCATTTGTGCTTAAATTGTATTTTGAACAAAAATATAAATAATTATAGTTTGCTTGCTACTTTCAATAATTGAAAAAAGATTACTATATTTGAGGTTGAAATTGATTATTATAATTAATTATGTTTATATGTCATAAATTAATTAGATGGTAAGTGGTGAACATTAGATTTGAGTAGTGGTTAATAGTTAGTATAATAGTTTATTATTCTTTTTTTTTTTTATTACGTATCTTGGTGCATCATATATTATGTATTATGAGATGTTAGATTTATTACGTATCTTAGTGCATCATATATTTATTTTCTTATCAATGAATTATTTTTTCACATAAAATTTTTTTATCTGTATTTAGTTTAGCCCCCCTATACATAAAATCCTGGTTTCGCCCCTGGACAGTGCAATATGATCGTTAGTAACGATAATTTGTAGTATTGTTACTAATGATGTACAGTTTGCAGTGCAATTACTAAAGACAGCAGAAATTAGTATTACTATTGGTAGTTTCCAATGTTGTGATTAGTGGCAGACAGATTCAAAAATTTATAGCTTCATTTTTCGATGAGGAAAAATACGAAGAATGAGAAAAAAGAAGAATAAGGAGAGAAGAAGTAGAAGGAGAAGGAGAGGAGAAAAAAAGGATATGTCGGATAGAGATTTCATTGAAAATTCGAATGTTGAAGAGGATGGATGGAGATGGAAGAAAAGAAAAAGTTGATATTTTTTTTGTTCAAAAGGTACTTTTGTCCAAATTTTAATACCGTGGGACATAAATGGTCAAAAACATATTTTCAGGACAAAATCCATACCATTTTTTCTAGTCCTAGTATTTACAGTTTCAGATATGAAAGCTTGTATCTCCGGTCATTTTGAGTTTGATTTAAAATGTTGCTTGTTTGTAATTTGGAAGACCAATATGTCTGCGCAGGCTTATAATAATAATACTAATGCCAAAAAATTTAGGATTGTTAATTATTTATTTATTTTTAATAGAATTATTAGTTAATAATATCTGGTTAGACTTGTTCATGAATGTTGGTTACAAATAATATCTGGTTAGACGTGTTCATGCATGTTGATTCCCCAACAAATGTACAGTTAGTAAAATAGGAGGCTTTACAATAACCGATGAATATGAATTTTTTTTAACAAATTTTTCTTTGATATGAGTCATATGACTTTATGAGTCAAGAAGTCTTTGTCTTGTTTTTGGTTGCATGGTTGTTTTTATTTTTACTTTTTCTTTTAATTAGTCTCGAGTCTTGATTCATTAATCTTATCGCAATGGATAAGTAAGAAGCATGGTTGGATGATTCAATTAGCCTTTAATTTGGATAAGTTATTATGGATAGTCTTCAGGATCTGCTAAAAGAGAATTAAAAAGTAATATATAGTAATTGAGAAAGAGAGAAGAAAAATATGAATAGAGGAACGAGAAAGAAAACAAGGGCAAGCATGTTTGTATAGTGTTTCTAGAAGAACTAATACTATTTCTTTTTAAGTTATTTATGTATGTGTCTTTTCAGGTGCTTGATGTTGAATTTCTTGGATTTTTATTATAGCAGGTTCACGGTTTTTATGGTCTATCAAAAGACAAAAATTTACAAAGCCATTATTATTAAAATAATCATAGAATTTTGATTTAATCTGAGTAAATAATTTTAATTAAAACTGCGACTATTTATAGAGTGAGAAGTTATACTAGCTTATTCTCTAATTAACGTTTTAATATATTGCATGTCATAGCAAAACAAGAATTTATTTATAATGTGAATCTTACTCTTTAAATGCTGAGTAATAATGTTATATTTTTAATTTAATATCATATTATTACGTTTGAGGTTTGAAAGGTCTTTCTTTTATCAGAATTGGTTCTGTAATATTTTTCAGGATAAATTGATTTACGCAATACTATTAAAATAAATCATTAAAATTTCTAGTTTGGTGAAACGAATCATTCGAAACTGTATATGCTTGAGAATTTATATGTATGTGTGCACATCCTTAAAACGAAAGTAACTTATTGACATCGGTCCATGGAGCTGGCTACATAAGAAAACAGTGAGATATGGTTGGGTTTGAGGCAGAGACTGTAGTCAGCTTTGTTATCACAACGCTCCTTCCATTGATCGTGAAAGAAGCAAAGTTGCTGGGAACTGCAAGAAAAGAAGTTGAAAGCATCACAGGTGGATTGGAGAGCATATTACCTTTCCTCAAGAATGCCGATGCAAGGGCTGCACAAGAAGAATTGCAAGAGAAAAGCATCAACGAAGGTGTCCGAATTTGGGTGGAACAAGTCAGGGGAGAAGCTTATCGTATTGAAGATGTTATCGATGAGTTCACTCTGACATTGGCACGGCTTCCTCATCATAAAAAAAGGCCTCGTTTGTGTCTTTCATCGAATTCATGGTTTAATGAAGAAGCTGAGATTGTGCCATCAGATTGTTGCTGATATTCAAGATATTAGATTATCACTTGCTGAAATAGATGAAAGAAGAAAGCGGTTTGGCTTTACTTCTTGGGGACAACCATCAACCAGCAGCATGGTATCTAGAAATAACGTTACAAAACAAGGCAGCCACGGCTATAGATGCATACTACCTTGAGCCAGATTAAATTGTGGGAAATGAATCTATGCGAAAATGGTTGAATTGTTGGATGGTGAATGGAAGACCTCAACGCAGAGTTGTCGTACTGGCGGGTGCAGGAGGACTAGGCAAGACCACTCTTGCTGCTAATGTTTACAGGAAAAAAGAAGTAAGAAGTCATTTTGATTGCTATGTTTGGATCATAGTGAAGAAAGCATGCCGCAGGGAAGATGTACTGAGGAAATTGTTACAGAAGTTTGCTCCAGGGGACATAGCTACATGGGATCAAATGGATTTGATTGACATGCTAAGGGGATACTTAAAGGAAAAAAATTATATGGTTGTGTTTGATAATGTGTGGAAAGATGATTTTTGGGGTGATGTGGAGCATGCTCTAGTTGATAACAACAAAAGCAGCAGGATAATTATCACAACTCGCAATAAAAATGTTGCTGATTCCATACTCATTTCATTAGCAGATGTCTGTGTGCTTAAACCTCTTCCTTCGTTTGAGGAATGGAAACTGTTCTATTTGACTCTAACGGGGTTTGTCTGCCGGAGTTGGAGCTATTGTCCGGTGAAATTCTCAAATAATGTGGAGGTCTACCTTTGGCAATTAGTACGGTGGCTGGTCTTTTGTCCAAGAAAACAAAAGTCTATGCTGTGTGAAAGTGTATGGAAAGCTCAAGATTAAAGGTTTGATAAAAAGTAAAACCAGAGAAACAGAGGAGCATAAAAAATAGAATGAAGAAATATAATATCGTATTTCTTTTCCATATATTAAAAAAGAGTAGTATAGCCTTTTATATATACAATAAAAGAATTCTAGAATCATCTCTCTATAGCTGTCAATCTAACCAATCACAAATATAATCAACGGTTGATTTTCAATCATCAATCAAAGAGCAATTCTACACCTCTAACAAACTCTAACAGAATTGGCTTCTTCTCAATTCTTCTAGGCTGGCCATTTCTCAAAGGTTGAGAATGATGAGTGACAAATACTGCTGATATCAACTAAAGGCTGCTGACCTGGAGAATGAAAATGATGAATGGTGGCCTATTGACTTGGTTCTTCTTTTACATGCCCCCTCAAACTAAACCTGGGGCTTTCAGCCAGATTTAGTTTGGAAGAAAGACACCAAAAACGATCAGTAGGCATTGCTTTTGTGAGAATGTCAGCCGATTGATCAGTGGTGCTGATATATCTAACTTCAAGTAGCCCAGCTGAAATCTTGTCTCTCACAAAATGCACATCCATTTCTATGTGCTTTGTTCTAGCATGAAAAATAGGATTGAGAGCCAATGACTTTGCACCTGTATTGTCACACCAGATAAGCGGGCAATGAGGAGAAGTAAGGCCAAGTTCTTGCAGGAGGGAGGCTAGCTAGATAATTTCTATTGAGGCTTGAGCAAGACTCTTGTATTCTGCTTCAGTGCTTGAGCAAGCCACCACAGTCTGTTTTTTTGGAGCTCTAAGAGACAAGGTTGTCACCAAGAAAAATGCAATTGTCACTTGTTGACTTTCTATCATCAATAGAGCTTGCCCAATCAGCATCACAATAACCATGGATTTGAAGTTGTTGTGAAGAAGGTTTGAACCATAATTCATATTTTGGTGTGCCCTTGAGATATCGTAAGACCCTTTTACATGCTAACCAATGCAAATGTGTAGGGGCAACTAAGAACTGACTTAGTTTGTTGACAATAAAACTAATATCAGGTCATGTGTGTGTCAAATATTGAAGTGCGCCTATCACACTTCTGTATAGAGTAGGGTCTGAGAAAGGATCACCACCATGAAGGCTAAGCTTGGCAGTTTTACTAACAAGTGAGGAGCAAGGTTTGCAGGCTACTATATTGGTTTTGACAAGTAAGTCTGAAATGTATTTGGTCTGAGTGAGGAACAAACCAGTGGTGTCTTTGAAGGCTTTAAAGCCAAGGAAATAATCAACAGAACCCATGGCTTTTAGTATAAAAACTGACTGTAGCTTATCAATAACTTGGTGAACTTTGTTAGAGTCACTGCCAGTAATTAAGATATCATCGACATAAACTAATAACAAGATGAGAGATGAGCCAGACCTGAGATAAAATAATGATGTATCTGACTTTGAGTTTAAGAATCCCCATTGAACAAGAGCAGTTTTGAGCTTAGTGAACTATGCCCTTGGAGCCTGTTTTAGACCATATAGAGCTTTATTTAATTTGCACACATGAGAGGGAAATTCGGAACTTACAAAACCTTCAGGCTACTGCATATACACTGATTCATTGAGATCCCCATTAAGAAATGCATTGTTGATATCCACTTGTTAGATATCCCAACCATAAGTGACTGCCAATGAAAAGACTACCCTGATTGTAGATGCTTTGACCACTGGGCTGTAGGTGTCAAAGTAATCTATCCCTGGGTTCTGATGGAACCCTTTAGCAACCAACCTTGTCTTGTATTTGACAACAGATCCATCAGGGTGAAATTTAGTTCAGAATACCCATTTGTTGCCCAGCACGTTCATGTCTGAGGAAAAGGGAACCAACTCCCATGTTTTGTTGATTTGTAATGCTCTGTATTCATCACACATGGCTGTGTGCCACTGTTTATTGGTAAGGGCTTCTGTGACTGCCTTGGGTTCGGTGGTTTGGATTTGTGCGTGAATTGAGGTGTAAACTTTAGGTTTGTATATGCCACTTTTTGATCTGGTTTGCATAAGGTGTGAGGTTGTTACTGGTTGAGTAGTTTGTGTTATTGAGGGCTGATTGGTGCGATCAACAATAAGATTAATACCTTCTGGTGACTTCTTTACTGATGGTGTTATTTGAGGTACTGATGCAATAGGTCAACTACAAGGTTGTAAAATGTTCTGACTTGGAGAAGGTGCTGGTGCAGGGATGCTTTCAGAGTTACTTGGACCACTTGAACCTGTAGAAGCAAATTTAAGTATAGAAATGGGAAGGCTGTGTGTTTGATGTGAAGACTGATGGTTTAGTGAAGAAAATAGGTCTTGAAAAGGAAATTCCAACTCATTAAATTCAACATGCCTTGAAATGAAAACTTTTCCTATTTGACTCAAACATTTGTAACCTTTATGTAATGGACTGTAACCAAGGAATACATATTTGGATGTATGAAAATCTAATTTATGTGTTGAGTAGTATCTCAAATATGGAAAACATGCACATCCAAATGTTTTGAGGAAGGCATAATTTGGTGTCTTTTTGAACAATTTCTCAAAGGGGGAGAGATTACTCAGGATAGGTGTTAGTAGGTTATTAACTAAGAATGTAGCAGTGGTAAAAGTCTCAGTCCAGTAAGTTAAGGGAATCCTAGCATGAGCAAGAAGAGTGAGTCCAGTCTCAACCAAGTGTCTGTGTTTACATTCTGGGATTCCATTTTGTTGATGTATGTATGGACAACTATATCTAGGCTGAATTCCGTGGCTTGTGAGATAGGGAATAAAGGCCTGAAATTCATCTCCCATGTCAGTGTGGAGGGCTTTGATTTTCCTGTTGAGTTGAAGTTCAATGTTTGTTTTAAAATTAATGAAAGTTTGAAGGGCTTCAAACTTAAGTTTCAAGGGAAACAACTAGGTAAACCTAGTGCAGGCATCCGTAAAGATTATGTAATATCTGTGGCCTGCTGTTGACAATTGAGGTGAGGGACCCCATAAGTCTGAATATATTATTTCTAAGGGAAATTTGGCTGTAATGGTATGTCTAGCAAATGGTAGCTTGTGAATTTTTCCATACTTACATGAGTCACAAAATGCAATAGGATCAAGTTAACTTACATTTGTCTTCGAAATATCACTAGTGGTGAAAGCTAACTCATAGATGTATCATTATAAAGTTAAATGAATATTTTTTTACCATCAAACTATATTGAACGACAGTTTAATTTACATATTAAACTATCATAATTTCTAGTCTCTTTTTACCGTAGAACGCTATAAAAAACCCAGCATTAATTAGGTTAAAGATTAGACTTTTTTATTTTATTTTTTTATTTTGAAGGTCAAAGATTAGACTTTAACTTAAATGAATGTTAAATATAGGTTCAGACTCAATTACCAGTCATTCGATGGATTCCCTAGTTTAGGCTGTGCTCTTTGAGAGTTATTGGGGCGCCAATCCAATTGACCACAGTTTGGGCTTTGATGTTGTCTTGAGCCCACACTGTCTGGCTGTGGCTTTTGGGCTATTATGCGGACATCTATCCGATTGTTCTTTGGGAAAATGGTTAAAATGACCCATTTGGAGATGTGGTTCTCAAAAGTAACCTTTCTATATTTTATTGTAAATAAAAGACATTGAATGGTCGAAAATGCCCTTAATGAAAAAGGGCGGCATTAGCTTCTGTTAACCCGCCAGTTGATCAAATGTCATTATAAGTTATAAGCCATCCCTTTGGTGATCAGAAGTTGCTATGTCCCTCCCCGCTGATTGTCACTTTCCATTATTTTGTGTCGTCCCACACCTCAGTCGGTCTTCATTCTTTCCACATCTTAGTCTGTTCTGACTTTCGACATGGAAACTGTCTTCTCCCTTGCCACGACTGAGAACAAAAGCAGCGAGTGAGGTTTTGGACAACATTGTAAAGCGCCATAGGTAATCGACGACTTCTCTGAGGTACAGACTGCTTCGCTGCGGGTGGTAAGTTTAGTTGACCGGTTGTGCATGCTTTGGATAACATAATGCGGTAATCTGACGCGAGGTTGGGCTATTGCAAGCGGGTTTCATATGTTTGGTGTATTTTCTGTGTACTGTTGTGGGTATGAATAGAATGAGCCGTCAACTTCATCTATGACATTCTGCTGGTAGTATATATGAACCTTGAGGTGAGCACGATTCAACAACAAGAACCAAAAGCTTTGAAGAAACTAAAAGGAGTTCTACCGTGAGGTGAGGAGGAAATCCGAATACAATGAGCTTGTAGTGGTAGTCGTTATGATTGAATGTGTAGTTGGAGTTTTGTAAATGATGCCACTAGTGGTGTTTGATAAGGGAAATGAACGTAAACAGTGAGCCATATCATGACATATGGGTTGGGTTTCCCAACTTTCAGGTTGAGATTTTCAACCTCAACGGTGGGAGACATCAACTGAAGGTTGGGAATCCAAACGTGAAGGTTGGGAATGCAAACTTTCAATGGAAGGTACCTGGACATTCAGGTTGGGAAATCCTTATGTTGAAGTTGCGATTGAGGTTGGGAATACCAACATCGAGTTTGGGAATATCTATAAACAAGTTGGGAATGAAAAATGCAGCTGAGAATGCAACATATGAGTTCAATACAGGTTGAGAAGTCTCAACCTGTAAGTTGGGAGTTAAGTTGGGAATCCCAACCTACGAGTTGAGAATACATATTGTGACATAGGGATTTATGCAATTCCTTTGAAAATATTTGTTGGTCAGGAATCCGAACATTTAAGTTGAGATGTCGAACCATCATTTCAGTGTTCCCAACCTCGATTGAACTTCCTAATAAGTTAGAATGTGTTGGGTATTGTAAAACTAAACGTTCATATACTTTCTTGTGGAGTGATGGTGTGACGAAAACTATGTAGTAGCTTTGGTTTTGCGGATTGATAGATAGAGAGTTATAGCATTTGATGTCAAACCAGTAAAAATAGTCATGAAATGTGTAGAAATGCTTATTTTCGTTGACGTACATGCAATTTATCAGGATTAAAAATTAAATAATATAGTCTGTCCTTATTTGGCAGATTGTCAGAGTAGTAGTGGTTGTTTGTCACAAATCATGCAATATTTGGATTTATAATGATCACACTTTTGCCTTAATTTTACAGGTTGAAAGACATGGATAAAGTTCGGATTGCAGTTCAATACAATGGTCAGTGGATGAACGAGGGAGGGAACCTGAAGTACGAAGGTGGGAAGACGAAAGGAATTATGTTGTCGAAGAGTGCAGCGTATGAAGAATTACACAATGCTGTATGTCATGCAATTGAGATAAACCCAGGCGAAGTTGCAATTACAATGAAGTTTAAATATAAAATGTGTGATGCCGCCCCACCAATTGAAGTGTTGGATGATAGTGATGTTGAGTTCTTTATCGGTGAAGTCAGTGATGTAATAACGAGGAATCCATTATGCATTACAATAGAACGTAAGGGTGACTCGACAGTAGTTGTGTTAGTGGGCGAGGAAGAATGTGGCAAAAATCGTGGAGTAAAAGATGCTGTACAGATATGTTTGGCCAGTGAAGTTGCGGATACTGCAGAACGGACAATCAGACATGAGATATGATCGGGGTTGATAATAATGCAGACCACATTTTCTATCAGTTTGGTACTGAAGCTGCTCCCGGCTATACATTTCCATTACCACTTACAGAAGCATCACCAGTTCATTGTTATGGCAGTTCCAATGATAAGAAGCTGAAATCCGAACATGTTGACTTGGATTGTACTGTTGGAACGACATCTTCGAAGCTACTGGCAATAGACGGTGGCTGTATTGACAGTATCTGCAATAGTGTTAAAGAAGTTCGGCCTGGTGATATTTTCTGTAATAAGGAAGAACTACAACTGAATATAAGAATGTTAGCAGCTGGTTCACAGTTCAATACAAGAGTCAAAAAGTCGACGAAAGAGTTATTGGTCATGGCTTGTGTAGAAAAAGGTTGCAAATGGTGGCTACGTGCAACCAAACTTGTGGGGTTAGCAGCTTTTCGTGTGCGAAAGTACATTCCATATCACACATGTTCGCTTGATGCGCTCGTATGTCACCGTACACAAGTAACAAGTAAATTGATTGGGCATTGTATACAATGGAAATATGAGGGTGCTTCTCAGTGTTACTGTCCAAACGACATTGTTAAGGACATGAAGAAACGATATGGGCTGACTTGTAATTATAATAAAGCATGGAGGGCTAGAGAGGTTGCAATGATGTTGGCAAGGGGATCACCGGAACAGTCTTATAGTGTGCTTCCATTGTATTGTGCAATGTTGGAAAGGAAAAATTCAGGGACTGTAACCCATATTGAATGTGATGCTTGTAATCGATTCAAATATTTTTTCTTGGCATTAGGAGGTTCTCTTGCTGGATTTAGATCTTCCATTCGGCCTGTTATAGCTGTGGATGGAACTTTCCTGACATCCAAGTATAAAGGTACTCTTTTTATCGCGACTTGTATGGATGGCAATAACCAAGTGTACCCATTAGCTTTTGGTGTTGGAGATTCAGAAAATGATAGTGCATGGATTTGGTTTCTGACAAAGTTACATGGGTGTATTGGAGATGTTCCTGATCTTGTATTCATTTCAGACCTAAACACAAGTATAGCAACGACTATTGAACATTCATTTCCAAGGGCATTGCATGGAATATGTATGTATCATTTGGGCCAAAACATGAAGGCCAATTGTAAAGGTGGCAATGTGCAGTCGTTGTTCTACAAGGCTGCTAAAGCATACCGGGTTTCCGTTTTCAATGCCCTAATGTCACAAATTGCAGGACTCAATTGTAAGGCTGCTGAGTATTTGACGCTTGCCGAACCAACCAGATGGGCTAGATGTGAGTTTCCTGGCAGAAGATATTCCATAATGACTACAAACATTGCAGAGTGTTTGAATGCCATTTTGAAAGAGGCACGACAGCTGCCGATAACAAAGTTAGTAGAGCATATCCGTGAGGTACTTCAAAGATGGTTTTGGGAAAGGCGTGAAGAAGCTACAAAAATGCCAACGCCAATGACCAGATGGGTTGAAGCCAAGCTGCGATAGAGGATGAAGAAAGCCTGTACGTATCATGTGCGCCCCATTGATGTATATAAGTACGTTGTGATGGATGGATTGTTGAACCCGATCGTGAACCTGCAGAATCAAACGTGTGACTGCAAGAAATTTCAGGGTCATCAACTGCCATGTGCACATGCACTAGCAGCTTCTAAACATCTCCATATATCTTGTTACAACTACTGTGTTGCATACTATAGGACGAAAACATTAGCAGAAGCTTATGCAACTTCCATATATCCGGTTGGGCCTGAAGATGAATGGATTTGGCCTGACGGAATTGAAGTTCCTGTTGTCCTCCCACCTGAAGGGCGTAAACCGCGTGGCCGACCTAGTACAATAAGAAAACCTTCGAAAGGTGAACATAAGAAGCAGTCAAAGTGCAGTAGATGTGGTGGCATTGGACACAACAGACAAAAGTGTAGGGTACCAATTCCGGTTTGATAAGCTACAGCATGGAAATTCAGCATTAAGATTTTTGAAGACAGCATACTGCATCACTTTTTGCAAGATTAAATTTAATCAAAAACTGCAGCACTTTACACAGCAGTGTTTGCTTAAATTTTGTGTTGTTTATCGTTTTGCAACATGGGTTAATTGGTTTTACGTACATGGATCACATGCAGATAAAGCATTGTATTTTGTGTAATTAAGTAGTTGTATGTAATATATCTGCTGACTTTGATCTGCTACACCTCTCTAGTATATGCCCGTTACTTGTGTACACCTCTCTAGAATATGCCCGTTAACTAGAACACACGTCTGTACTCAATGCCATATCTACACTAGTATGCTCAATGCCATAAGGTAAGAGAATTTGTGAATCCTTTGAATGCTTTGGCTGTAAGTTGCACAATGGCATATTTTCAGGGATTCCACCATTGCAAGATGTCACAGCTTCATCCACTCGTGTATGTAGAAGCAGGCTTTCATTGTTATGTTGATCTACAGCTTCAGACAACAATGATGATTCCATATTTTCCTTACCAGAAGATGAGCAAACCTCATAAGCATTTTCAGCAGCTTCAACCCTTTTGTTCGACTTATTGCGAAGCAAGCAAGCTCGTGTTATGTCATCTTCATCTGCCACGGGCAGAAGGTGCTTAGAATTTGATATACTTCTAGGTTTTGATGAGTTGCATACATGTTGTTGACGACGAATGAGCAGAATGCCATGGCATTCTGCTAATGGCTCATTGCACCTATTCTTTCTCCGGTATTGCTTTAAAGCAATATTACTATCCACCAAAGACGTTTTCCAACCTTCATCATCACCAATTCTTTGAGTTTTGATGGGTGATGTCGATTTGTTGTCAAGAAAGCAGGCAAGTTTTCTGTCACCAGCTGCTGTAGAGGGTAATGTTGACTTATTGCGAAGAAAGCAAGCAAGGGTTATCTCATCTTCGTCTGCTGCCTGTAAAACATACTCAGAATCTGATCTCCTTGAAGGTTTCAATGTGTGTCACCCATTTTGCTGAAGAGGAGCATGTTCAACACTCTCGCATTCTGCTAATGACTTGTTACATTTTTCCCTTCTCTGGTACTGCTTTAAAGCATTATTACTTCCTTCGAAAGAGAAGTCCACACACTCATCATCAACAATCCTTCGAGTTTCAGGGGCTAATGACAAACCATGGTTCTCATTGCCCAATTCCACATATGATTCCTTTTTTGATGTACGTCTGCGAGTCAGCTTATTTCTAAAAAGAGTTTTACCACCTATCACATCAACCTCGTTGCCATTAGTAGTTAAATAAGTTGTATCCACAAAACCCAAATAATCATGCATTGGCTTGGTAACATTAACAGCTCCTGACAATAGGTACTTACTAGAAGAACACAGTGGATCTGACATAGCATCATTCCCATCTACAGTCTTGCTACCATCACCGTAAGTTATCTGTGCTCCCAAACCGTCAAATTTGAAAATTCCACATTTTACACACAAAACTCCAGCAGTAAGCTTAACTTTACGTCATTATATAGAAAGTTTAATTGAACACTATTTTTACATGAGGTAAAATGAATGAAAAAGTAATAGGTGCAACCTGACATAAATGCAAGGAAAAAAACCACATATATTTTAATATATTTCATAACACTTCCGTTTACAATTAATATCTTAACGCGTACATCCTAAACTTATATGTACAAAGTTGACAAAACACAACATCATCCGCATCAATACATATGTTGCATTTGATCAATTTCCATCTGTGTACTCCCAGTATCAGTCCCCGCAAGGATTCTTGTGCATCTGTGGACTCCAACTTGACTGCAGCTTGACGGCTTCTAAAGCATCTACCGTTACGAACCACTAACCTAGTCACAGCACAAAGATTGAGCACAATGACATAATGTCAGTTGGTTTTGTAGCAACTGCAGTGCAAAGTTACTTGTGTACAACTGAACAGTGGAGTACTAATCATCCAAATATTATTACCCTCGTATAACTGATGAGACCATTTCCACAGGTCGACAGCTATCTGCTGCCGGAAATCTTCTATGTGCGAATGGTTAAACGAGTTCACCGGTAGACCGTTCGCCATGTGTTCGGCCATCTTGATTACAAAAATCCCACAATCACCACTACTACATAAAGTTGACAACATTACTACATGTTAGCGCATGATGTACATATAGTGTCAGAAGAAAGGACAATGCTACATGTGGTTCAGCTCTTACCCTGGTATTTGTTGTGGTGTGTCGTCGCATCGTGCGACGGTCCATCCGTCCTTTCCATACCAATCTGCAGTCATGCGCGTATCTGCCCCATAGTGATCTGTCTTCTGAAGGAGCAACGACAATAGTGTATGAATGGGAAGCAAAAACTTTGCCGGGTTGGGTATGAAGGTGCCCAAAGAGTCATAAAGTGTTATGGTGCGGTGAATGAAGTGTACTTTGACAAGAACCCAATGTGCACCCCTGAAATTGAGTGGCATATATAGCTACCGAAACAAGCAGAACACAACTAACATTCAGTGTAGGTATGTAACATATGAGTTGTAATGACAACTGGAGTAAAAGAAATTCAGAATGCTACCGTTGTAAGTCCCCTCCATGGACGAGAGGCTATGTCCCCCGCTGCCATTCTGCTACTGGACACCTCCCCCCTTACATATCTGATGCATATGTCGTCATCCTCCTATAACGGCTTCTTCTTACAATAAGCATCCCATTTACTCAACAAATGTTGCTGCACAACAGGAAAGAATAATTTATTTAGTAAGGGGTTAATGTTTCTTCGTTCACGAAAAAGCTTACTGTGACATAAACAATAAATTTACCCAAAACAAAATATCCGTCGTTGTGAATGCTTCCATCTTGGTAGTAGGGCACGTCATCGACTTCCATCGAATAAAGCAGAAAGCAGCATCAAGATGCTGCAACCACGACAAGTGACAAGGTTCAAACAACATCATATATGTATGACATACCTAAAATCGATATTTGAATACAAACCGAATCAGTCAACCAGACATCGGGTGTGGACAAGTCCCTAAACCACCGTCGATTGCAATCCCCGGTTGGCAAGCGAAGTGAAGGTCTGCAGTGACATACAAGTTATTACTTGACAGTATGAATGTAGTAACAAATCCAAAAACATACAACTCATTCAGAACTTGTTCGTCCCGCCATGCTGTAAATGCCAACAGATCAGCATCGGACAGTGTAGGAAATTTCACAAATTTGGTCCGCTTTCTTGGACCAACTTCGATTTCCTGAAAGGGGGACGAAATTTGTGGACCCTTTTTTCGCGTTCGCTTGCAATATCTGGCTTCTGGTATAATCTTCAGGCTGACGTCTGAACCAACCGAAGGTGAGCCTAGTAGTGCTTGACGGGAGAGGATAGGGCCACCTTGAATGTGTTTGGTTTGGGCTATGATCTTAACACTTGCATCCGAAGCAATACAAGGCGAGCCTAGCCATGTTTGAGGTGGGACCAATGGGCTGAATGTGATTTTCTGACCAAAACTGTGCACTTCCTCATGCATGGCATCTACACTCCTACCGTCTGCAACTGCCACTTCTTCTTCCATCCCAGCACTGAGTCCTTTGGTTTCACCCGTTACATCTTCAGTGTACTGCACACCAAAATCCCACAATCGTCCAACATGTTCATGTTAATCGTTAATTTATGTGTACTCCCACCACCCAAATGGAAAATTTGGATGTGTACCTTTGATGTAGGTGCGTTCTATTGTTTAGGACCAACTTTATTTCTAAATAAAAAGTCCATAATCTGCTCAACCTTATTGTTTGTTTCCTGTACCATCAGCATGGTCTCTTGTAGGTTGTTGTTAGCCTGTTGTAGTGCTTGTCTCGTTTCTTGCTGAAACTGCTCCACCTGTAGCTGGATTTGTTGAAGTTGATCGCTATGAGGATTACTGCCATCCTTGGTACCCTACACACAAATCAGTACATGTGACGGTGACGTGGTTTACTCAAACTACAGGGCACAAACCCAAAAGCACAATTACAAGCACTGTACCTCAGCAGACGGTCGCCTCCCACAAGGCTGGGCGTTCAGAAATGTACCTGCACTGGACTTCACAGCATTGTCATCCTTACCGTTGTCGTTGGTATCAGCGTCGACGCTTTCAGCACCCTCCTCCTTGCAAACGCAATGTTGCCAGTAATCTTCCTTTTCTTCTGCAGCCATCGCCTCCAACGTAGGGTGCGCTTCCAACTACCATGAAAGGAAAAAACAAATGAATGAAAAATAATGATAAATGTATGGCAATGATTTAAATCAGTGATAGATTAACGTACATCAGAACGATGGAACAACATAACAATTTCAGCTGATTTTGGGATTGCAACAGAACTCCAACAAAGGATTCGGGGCAGCAACTTGTTGGATTTAAGTCCAATTTGTTGGCCAACGGTGGGAATAGCTTCACAAGCCCATATCTACGAGTGCACAAAAAACAGCACACCTCATTGTCAAATGAAGCAACCGTTAGAAAGCCAAATAAACAAAAAACTTACATAAGACAGGTACCTGAAATGCATATGGGAAACCAGACAAAGAATAGAAGGCAACGTCTGCCTTGTGCTGCTGCCCTTTACTGCGTTTTCCCACTTTGGTTGCCATTTTCTTAAAATCCTTTTTCATGGCACTCAATGTCATCTCATAGCAGCAACGACCCCATGGGTATTTGTTGAATGCAGTCATATCGTCCAATAGTCGAATATGCTCCCATCGAATCTGGTTCTTTGGATCCTTCCCAAGTAGCACCATCTCTAAGAAGTATAGCAAGGCAAGTTTGACGATGTCCTCGTCATTGTCCGAAGATGCACCCCTAAAAGTGGCGTCCAAAGATTTGTTCGAAACTTTGCTCATACCCTTAAACATTCTGCTGCTAAACACCTCATCGGATGGAGATTCATCAGCTGACTTGTCTTTCGGGAATGGCCCACAATGAAGCCCAGTGACAAGGCCAAATTCTTGCATGGAAAACCGAATGACACTGCCATTGGGCAGTGCAAACCACAGTTCATCCGAATCATCACATTCCACTTGTCGGAGAAGCAAGTTATGTACTAGCTGACCTGCAAACTTAAGCTCATTCATGTGAAACAGTTTACCGAAGCAAGACCGCCTGAACATGTCCAATTGCACATCAGTTAACTTGTCAGCTATAACTTTTATAGCTCCCAACTTTGAGAAGCAAGTCACTTTCGAACTGAAATGCTCCACGTCTGTGATCTTATACGTCAAAGCTGACTCCATGTTGATGCCAACCTGCAATCATAAAACAAGCCATTGTAATTTGATAACCACATAACATGATTCAACTCTAACATAGCAGACATAATACCTGTACCATTTCAGTGTATACGGCATACCTAAAAACAGTCATACAATTTCCTGACAACAGTAACGATTTCACACCTCAAAACAACACTAAACAATCCCAATATATAAGTAAGCAATGTATACATACATAAATCAATTCTAATAGTCATATCATAACCAACACCCTAAAAAAAAGGATTCACCAACCAAAAAACCCCCACCTTCAGATTATCGACATCAAAGCTCGGATTGTAAACATAGAGCACGGTAAGACAATCCCAACCAAAACGTTGGAAACTAGGTTGGGATGCCAGACCTCAAGGTCTGTATTCCCAACCATGACGTTGGGAATCCCAACCTCAAGGTATGGATTCCCAACCTCAACCTTTGGAATCCCAACGATGAAGTTGTGATCCCAGCCTCCACGTTAAGATTGTCCAAAGGTCCTAACCCAAAATGTCCCAACCCAAAATGTCCCAAATCCCTGCTCACATGTTGGGAATCCCCTATTTACAACGTGTAATCCCAATTTCCTGGTAGCTAATCCTAACCTACGAGTTGAGATTCCAACCTCTGCTTGCTTTCAACATGCATTTCGAAAAGTAATCCAAACTTCAAGGTTGGTAATCCCAACCTGGATTACCTTCACGTTGGGATTACCAACCTGGTGATTGAAATTTCCCAACATAATTCTCATCCCTAATATACAAAATCCTAACAATAAAATTGGAAATTCCTACCCCCAGGTAGGGACTCCCACCGTAGAGGTTGGCCATCCCCACCTAGTGGTCACAAATCCACACCTTAAAGTTGGGAACTATACCACATTGAAAACCATCACAACCCCAAATTACTTATCCAACAACAACTTTGGTCATAGTTTGAAGTTTGAAATTCATTCTATGCTTTACAATAGTCAAGAGCAACCACAAGTAGAATCGTTTACATGATTCAAAAATAAAGTGTCAATTCACAACATCACACTGTTTAGGCTACAACTAACATACAACCAATAAAGCATCCAGTAATAAAGTGCAAACACCCCACAAGCAATGTGTTCTTACTGTGGAGTTTTTTCTTCGTTGCTTGTTATTCCTTCTCCGTTTTGGCTCTTCTTCCGTCAAATTATTGCTTCCTCCTCTGTCTTTTTCTTCTTCTACGGTTTTCTCACCGAAACAGTTTTCGTTTTGTAATGCAGCGATGTACGGTCTTTGGGTAGGTGCAGGAGACCTGAGAGTCGTCACTCGGACCACAATGGACGGTGGCCTGGTCAGATTTTGTTCCAAACCGGCAGGTGGTGGGTGGAGGAGTTGTCAGGTCACTAACTGGCGATTCATAACATGAGAGAGACTTACATGCCGAGACAGGCTACGACGGTGGCTGGGTCGGGTTTTCCTACTTCATGTTCGCATTCGGACGGTGGTGGGTGGAGGTGGGACGGTCGTGGGTGGAGATCTGAGGTTGACGAGGACTGAGGGTTAAACAAATTTGTTGGACACTGACAGAGTGATCGACAGTGGGTGGTGGTCAGGTGCGACGGTCATGGGTCGACGTTCGCCGGTCAGGTGCGACGGTCATGGGTCGACGTTCGCCGGTGTCGCCTTCGGACGTTCGCCGGTGTCGCCTTCAGATGGTGGCTTGGGAATCGGAGCGACAGATTGAGAGAACACGTTGGGAATGGAGAGAGTGTGATAATTTTCGTAGACAAAAAACAGGGCCACTTGTAATTTGATTGACTAGTAGGGGTATTCTTGTCCGAAAATAAGTCAGTCTGCACAGCCTTTCAGCTTCCGGGTCAGTTTTCAATCGGGTCATCCAAAAAAGGTTATTTTTCAACAAAACCCTTCTTCTTTTTGTCTGTCAATATTTACAAGTCTTTATGTTTTCCACAGTCTGGAAATTTATTTCTAAATAACTCTCCCCGTGTACATATGAAGCTAAAATGTTGTCAAAATGGCACGTGGAAAATTATGATTCTAACCACAAATGGAAAAGGGTAGGAATGCATCACTCTAAGAGTGGATGTACTCTAGTGTAAGTTTCATATTCATTTTATTCAAAAATTTTTGCCTGAAAAGTAATTGTATGCGTGTAAAATAAGTATATATACTTGAGAAAACTTAAAAGAAAAAGGCTATATAAATAAATAAATATTAATTAAAAATAAAATAAGAAAACAAATATCTCAATATATAATAATGATAATAATATTAATAAATTGATCATTTAAATGTGTTCGGTTTGGGAATTCCCATTTTTGCACCCAATGATGGAACTAATTTAAAACTTAAATCAACCTAATTGTGTTGAACAGATGATTTCTCATGATTTAATTTAAAACTTAAATCAAATTAGTTTAAAATTGTAACTTCCATGATTTCTCATGAGATTATATTCAAATTGTATTGAAAAATTAAAAATCTAATGTGTCTGTTCAGGAAGGTTTTTTATATACATATTTGAAGCACATAAAAAAATTGCTATATATATGTGCGCGTGTGTGTGGTTAATAAAAAACTTATTGTCTTTTAATTGAGGTAGAGATATGTAGTTTTGTATCATCAATTTGACAAACAAGAATAATTAATGCTTATTCAGGAAAATATTGATATCAACAGATCTTTTTGGGAAAATTTTAATAATCACATAGGGTAAACTCTATAAGGAATTGAAACTTATTTGGAAATTTCAAGAATCTTCTATCAATATATAGCTTCCGTATATAGAATAAAATCATCATTCATCAATAATCTTTTTTTTTTTTTTTTTAAATAAAATTATCATCAAAATCAGAAGATTTTTGATGTGACAGTGCTAGGCAAAAATAATTTACAAGGCATATATCAATTAAATAATGAACAAAAAAAAAAATCTTAAACTTCCTAAATTAAACAACCAACTAGCACTTTAATTTGATCCATCTTTCATCTTCATATCTACCAGGATAACATTTCACCAAGTTTCAGAAAATACAACTCAAAGGGCATAAAATGGATGATAGTTACATGGTTACATTAAATTTTCTCATTCTTGTTGGGGTT
>JALHSO010000078.1:0-250000 GCA_022984855.1 Dimocarpus longan
AATTCATGTGGGCCAGTTCTTTTGGGTGATTCAAAAGCATTAAGGAAAATTTTTGGCTGTTTTTATATAGTTTCAATCCTTTGAAAGAAAAAGTTAGAGGTTATTTATTTATTTGTTTGAAGATTAAATAGTAACTAAATCCTAAAATTTGAGCAAAATTTTTATTTTTTTTCTATCTCTGAATATATTATAATTTTATTTATTTTTTAAAGTTAAAATTGTCTAAAAACTAATAATTTGACATTTATAATCTTTTAACTATTTATTATTATGTAATTTTAATTAATTTAATACAAACAACTGAAAATAAACTATTTAGTAAATTCTAAAATATTTTTTATGTACATATTAATAATATTTTATTCATAATTAAAATATGATTAAAAAGTATAGTAGTATTAAGCATATCTATATATTTAAATATATTAATATATTTAAGAAAACAACTAGAAAATGAATGTTTAAATTGTAACTTAAAATATATTAGTTTAATTCCAACTTAATTTGAGATAAGAGTATTGATACTTTTCTTTTCAAATATATTTTTTGTAATTACAAAAAAAAAAAAAAAAAAAAAATTGAGTAATATAAAATTAGAATAAATTTAAAATTGTGTTATTTTGAAAATGATAGATTTAAAATAAAATTTTTTAAATATCATTAAGTGATTTGTGATTAGGTGAAAAGTTAAAAATTCTTACTTAATTTTTATTTTTGGATAGTTTTAAATGATTTGTTTACTTAAAAATATAAATGAAAATAACTTAATAGATATAATTAAATACTATTAAATTTTAAATAAAAAAAATAAATGACCATTTACTTTGAAAACAGGGGATAACAAACTTGTTTTCTGCTATCACCCCACTCCCCGCATTAGTTAAGTTAACATAACCCCAGTTAACTTTACTAAGACAATACATACAACCGTAATTTCAATAAATATATATATATATATATATATATATAACAGTGATGATGAGGTTGAGCGTGGTATCACAATCAAGTCTATTGGTATCTCTCTCTTCTACGAATCGAGTGATGAGTCTTTGAAGAACTACAAAGGAGAGCGAAATGGGAATGAGTACCAGCTGATCAATCTTATTGACTCGCTCGGGCACATTAACATTACTAATGGTTGTCGAATGTGTGGAAGGAGTTTGTGTGCAAACAAAAATCATGCTTGGACAAGCTTTGGGTGAAAGGATTAGACAGTCTTGACTGTCAACAAGATGGACAGGTGCATCCTTAAGCTCTAAGTTGATGGAGAGGAGGCTTACCAGACTTTCCAGAGAGTGATTGAGAATGCTAATGTCATAATGGCTACATGTGATGCATGTTCAAGTGTACCTAGAAAAGAAAACAGTTGCTTTCTCTGCTGGTTTGCATGTTTGGGCCGAGCATTTACTCTGACCAACTTTGCTAAGATGTATGCCTCCAAGTTCAGAGTTGACGAAGCTAAGATATGGATGGAAATTTTACATTTAATTCATCTACTTTCTGTTATCGCATTATATTACAAGGTACTAATTGTAGGTTATGTGAAGATATTATGATTTTAATAAAATTTAATAAATATAAATAGTCAATACATTTTAATGTATTTTTGTGAAATATAGCACTTGACCATAAAAGCATTGAAGGTCGTTTATGCATACTGAGCTCTAGACCTAGAAGATATACTAGACAATTCCCATTTGAAGGAAGCATGCTATACGGATGATTATAGTGGACACAAAGAAATGGCTCAAACTTTGTCAATAATAGCAACACTGGTAGATACATTCACATTCACTGCATCTTTTACCATTTCAGACGGTTTCATAAGTGATGGTCCTAATAAGGTCTTGGTGGCACTGACTACAAATACAGCTTTCTATAAATTTGTTGTCAATGATACCATTGCTATAACCTCATCTATGATTGCTACAATAGTAGTATTTTGGACACTTTGGCATAGAGGAACTAATGCTTTCATGGACACACTTCCTTTGGCCATTAGAATAATATAGATCAAAATTGTATCAATGACTATTGCATTTGTCATCGATTGTTCATAGTATTGCCAATAATGGTTCGTAGCATCGGCTATGTCCTTCATTTTTTATGTGGTTGTTTCGTTGCTTCCATCCAAATTTGAACATATTCAAACCAAAGATAATCTATTTGCGTTCACTCTATGAACGGTAAATACATTTCTTGAAAAGTCCTTGAAGTTGGTAGTTTCTGTTTTGGACTCGATTGTTCTTGAGGAAAGAGCATGTTAGGTAAGAGCATTTCAATAATATAGACGAAAAAGATAAAAATCTCCTTCATTATGCGGCAATGGCAGGTAATGATGATTCTGTAACAAAGTATCTACTACTAACAAATTCTTCACTAGCATACAAAAGGGACTGTAATGGTTAAACACTTCTTCACTTGGCAGCAAGAAATGACAAATTAATTAGCATGAAAAATCTAATCGACACTCACCCAGATATCACTGAGGTGCTAGATAACGAAAACCATAATATCCTCCATACTGTAGTTGATTATGGACAAGTGAATATTGTCTCATATCTTTTAAAAATGTGTGAGTTTGAAGATTTTATAAACTCATGTAGTGATAAGCATGACAATACTCCTTTGCATTTGGCTACAATGAACTTCAACATCTGTGTAATTAATATCCTCTCCAAAAATGATTAGGTAATAATCAGGGCTACCAGCAAGGAAAATCGAACCGTTTCACAATTAGTAGTTGAGACATCTGAGAATCCAAAAAAGACTTTTTAGAAGGTATGAATGGAAATTTTACATTTAATTCATCTACTTTCAGTTATCTCATTTTATTACATTGTACTAATTATAGGTTATGTGAGGATACTAGGATTTTAATAAAATTTAATAAATGTACATTGTCAAAAACTTTTAATGTATTTTCGTGAAATGTAGCACCTGAACATAAGAGCATTGAAGACCATTTATACATACTGAGCTTTAGACGTAAAAGATATACTAGACAATTCCCATTTGAAGGGAACAAGCAATATGGATAGCAATAGTTGACACAAAGAAATGACTCAGACTCTATTAATAATAGCAATACTAGTAGCTACATTCACATGCACTGTAGGTTTTACTATTTTGAGCGGTTTTATTAGTGATAGTCCTAATCAGGGCTTGGCGGTGTTGCCTACAATAACAGCTTTGCAGACATTTGTTGTCCATGACACCTTTAGTATGACCTTATCTATGACTGCTACAATAGTAGTATTGTGGACATTTTGGCATAGAGAAACTAATGTTTTCATGGACACACTTCTTTTAGCCAATGGGTTAATATGGGTAGAACTCATATCAATGACCATTGCATTTATCACTAGATTGTTCATAGTATTGTCCAAAAACCTAACTCTTGCCATAGTGGTTTGTATCATCTGTTGTGTTTTGTCATTCATTTTTTATGTGGTTGCTCAGTTGCTTCCGTCCAAATCTAAACTTTAATAGAGGACAATCCGTTTGCATTCACTCTACGACAGTAAAGATGTTTCTTGAAAAGTCCTTGAAGTTGGTAGTTTCTGTTTTGGACTCGATTTTCCTTGAGGGAAAGACATGTCAGGGAAGAACATTTCAATGATATGGACGAAAAAGATAGGAATCTCCTTCATTATGAGAAAATGATAGGTAACGATTTTGTAACAAAGTATCTGCTACTAACAAATTCTTCACTTGCATACAAAAGTGACCGTGATAGTTGAACACCTCTTCAGTTGGCAGCAAGAAATGGCCAATTAATTAGCTAGAAAAATCTGATCAACACTTGCCCAGATGTCACCAAGGTGCTAGATAACGAAAACCGAATATACTTCATACTGCGATTGAATATGGACAAGCGAATATTGGCTTATATCATCTAAAAATGCATGAGTTTGAAGATTTTATAAACTCATGTGATAAGGATGATTATACACCTTTATATTTGGCTGCTATGAACTTCAATATCGGTGTAATCAATATTCTCTCCAAAAATGATAGGTCATAATCGGGGCAATCAACAAGGAAAATCAAGCCACTTTACAACTAGTAGTTGAGCATCTTAGAATCCAAAAAACCCTTTCGAAAGCATGGAAATGGAAATTTTACATTTAATTCATCTACATTATGTTGTCTCAATATATTACTTTGTGCTAATTGTAGATTGTGTGAAAATACTAGGATTTTAATAAAATTTAATAAATGACTAGGAAAATTAAATCGCTTTACAACTAGTAGTTGAGCATCTGCGAATCCGAAATAGACTTTCCTAAAGGTATGGATGGAAATTTTACATTTAATTAATCTATTTTTTATTGTCTCAATATATTACATTGTACTAATTGTAGGTTGTGTGAGGATGCTAAGATTTTATTAAAATTTAATAAATGTACATAATCAATAAATTTTAATGTATTTTTGTAAAATGCAGCACCCGACCATAAAAACATTAAAAGCCGTTTATGTATACCTAACTTTGGACGCAAAAGATATATTAGACAATTCTCATTTGAAGAGAACAAGCAATATAGATGGGAATAGTAGACACGACGAACTGGCTAGAATTATAGTAATATTTTTAAATTAGTGATGTGATTAATTTGTGGGTAAGTAAATGTCTAACGGTTCAAAACTTTTTTTTTGTTAAAAAAAAAAAAGTCCCTCTATTAAATGTTATATTTTATCTTATATTTAAATTACAAAACTTTGTTTTTATTTAAAACATCAGAATTAGAAAAACCTCTCTTTAATTTGTTAACACATAGTTTTCTATCAAATTTCAATTGTAATCCGATTAATCCTCTTGTATTCAGTATTCTACTTTAGTAAGACAGAAGCTGTTGCATATTACAATCATGCTTCCATCATGTTAATGAACTTTTATACAGCCCAATTATCTCAATCAAAAAGAGTGCAAGGTTGAATTTGTTTTTGAATGTTCTTATGAGTTTTTGTCTCTGATACTTTGACATATTTGATTGGTAGTTTATATAAAGAAGGAATAAAATAATGAAATGATGGTAATGATCAAAACTTTCAAAATTCTTATAGACTTGGAAAAACTGCAAAAGATGATGTTTTTGTTGATAATGTGAGGTGTTAGAAGATTGTATGGCGATTAACCAAAATATCAATATTCTAAAAACTATGACAAGTTCAACAAATAATGATAATAAATAATAATAATAAGAAGTAATTGCACAATACCTCCCCGAGGTTTGTCAAAAAACAGGAGGAAACAAATTTACTCTTTTATTACAAAATACCCCCACTCCGTTAGTCAAATTCCGTTAAAATTAGTTAAATTAAGTTGACTTAAGGGTAATTTTATCATTTAACTTTTTAAATTTCTTTAAATTTCAAAATTAAAGGAAAAACCAATTAAAAATTAATGAAAAATTAAAACCAAAAAATTATTCAGGAGATTAATTGCAAAATTAAAAAAATAAATGTTGCCAAAAAATTAAAAAATTTAAGATTGAAATGTTCCAAAAAAAATTGAAAAACTTAAGATTGAAGATCTGGGTTCCAGATCTTCAATTTGAACATTTAAGGAACCCAAATCTTCCAAAAAGAGAAATTTAAAAGAAAAAAAAAAAAAGAGAATGAAGATCTAGTGAAACCCTAACCAGTTCATATTTAACCAAAATCATCAACATTTTTCATCAGCATCATATTTAACCAGATTATTAAAAACAAAAAAAATCAACAACAAATATCATTCTTCATCAGTATCAAAATTCTTCAACAACAAAATTAGTAACAACAACAATACCACAAAGTCAGCAGCAACAACAAGAAACAAACACCACAAAATCATTAACAACATCAATAATTTTTTTTTTTAAAAAAAAAAGAAGAAAAAATTAAAAGAAATTGAAGTCTAGAAGGATCTCCAGCGAAGAAGACCTAACCATCTCCATTGGAGACCAGAACTGGTCTCCATCCGATGGAGACCAGAGCAGTGGAGTTTAAGTCCAGAAAGGAGAGAGAAAAAAGAATAGAGAGGAAAGAGACAAGGAAGAAGAAAGGGAAGAGAAAGAAGGAAGAACAGAGGCGATGGTGTTCGTGCGACGGTAAGGGCAACGTAGATGCCATCGAGGCCATCTTCCATGTTGATGACAGCGAATCGTAGCTGACTATGTTGGAGATCTCGGCGAGAATGGAGGAGAAAGAAATTTCAGCGAATAGTAGAAAGGCGATACGTTCACGCGACGGTGAGGGCAACGGAGATGCCACCAAGGCCAAGCTCCATGTCGACGGTGGTGAAGTCGTAGTCGTAGAGAGGGGGATAGGGAGAGAGGTCGACGACAACGTCGGTGGCAGAAGGATCTAGTGGAGTTTGGGAGAGAAATTGAGTGGAATCAAAAGAGTTGGATTCATTTGTGGGTAAAATGGTTTTTTAATTGAAAATTTTAATCAACTGTTAAAATGAAAGGAAGTTGACTAATAACATGGGGGTTTAGTGTAATTAAAGGGTAAATATGTTTTCATTTATTTTTTGGTAAACCTTAAAGACGTTTCATGCTATTACTTCTAATAAATAATGTAAACAAATCATCTAGACGACTAGACCTTTCGATGACGTTTTCGGATCTATCAACTTTAAGCACACTATGCGAGGATTTGCTTTTATTATTATTTAAAATTAAAAAAAAAAACATTATATTTGATTCAAATGTTATAAGACTTGCCGTTTCCAAAAAAAAAAAATGGTAATGATGACTCACGGCATTCCTCTTTTTTTTTTAAAATGAAAATATGACTGCATTCTTTCAAGATTTTTTTGGAATATATTCCTTTAAGATTTATGTTTAATAAAATTAATTCATTTATTATGACTTATTTAATTAAAGATAGAAGAAAAATATGTGAATATTAATACTATTAATGATGTTTTATTCTTGTGATACAACAAATAAAATCTTAAAATTAGAAAATGCACACAAATAACAAACAGACAGACAAAGTAACCAAAACCATTTCTGTTTCCTTTTTATCGAAGGGGGACCCCATATATGCATACCCCTAGACATGACCATGGTTCGGTTCGAATCGTCCGGTTCGAACCAAACCGTGTCAATTGAACCGAAACCAGAACATAAGGTTCTGGTTCCGGTTCAGAACCGAACCGGTATCGTTACTGTAGCGGTTTCGGTTCTGGTTCTAAACCTAAAGGAACAACAACCGCCGGTTCAAAGAACCGGTAGAACCGGAACCGTCTTGAACCAGCGGTTCCGGTTCAGTTCCACTTCTTTAAAAAAAAAAAATAAAAAAAATTGACCGTTTGGCCTCAACGGTCAAAATTTTAAAAGTGACTTTTTTTTTTTCTACATTTTACCCTCTCCCTTAATTTCTCTTTTAACCCCTCTCTTTCCTCTATAAATACTCCTCTCGTTCTTAATTTCTTCTCATACTTATCTCCCTCAATCTCAACTCTCTTTCTCTCCATTAATCTGAACTCTCTCTCAATTTCAAAATATTCTCTTAATTCTTAATCTTAATTTCCTTTAATTTTTTTTTAATTATATCTATAAATTATAATTTTCAATTTATTGTTTGAAGTTTTAAATTCTTAATTTATTATTTTTAAATTTCAAAATCTTATTTTATTATTTTTAAATTTCAAATTGTCAATTTATAATATTTATAAATTTCAAAATTTCAATTTATAATATTTTTTAACATATAAATTTTGATTTCAATTTATATTTTTAAATCTAAATTTTTAATTTATTAGTTATTACTTTTTATTTTATTTTTTTTTATTCAATCAAAGTTCAAATAATTAAATTTTTTATTTCTTTTGTGTATAGATTTATTTTTTTAATATCAAAATATAGTTTAATATTAATTTTTAAATTTTATTTTTATTTAAAAAAATATTTCGGAACCGGAACCGGAACCAGAACCATTACAGAACCGACGGTTCCAGAACCGAATCGGAATTGTTTTATCTCGGTTAAGGTTCCGGTTCTAGCTTTTTTAGAACCGGAACCAGAACCGAACCGAACCGTGGTCATGTCTACGTACCCCTTGGGCGCAAGCGAAAACTAATAAAAATAAAAGTTAAAAAATAAAAAGGACCTGAGAGAGATCGAGCTATAGTGAATAGTGGTCCATTGAAGTCAACATTAATAACTTAAATTATTCATTTAGGGCATCACCAGCCCAATTGAATCATTATAATTGACGTTTATATAATGCTTACGAAATCAAAGTGATAACAGAGATGAGATCACAAAATTGTTTAGAAATCACCAGGAAAGTCTACTCATCTATCATCATCCTCCATTACAAATCCTACATTGGATCCCCCTATAAATACAAGCTAAATCCAGTCCAGTTTTGTGCATGCGAAGTATTATACAAGGAGAAAGAAAGAGAAAGAGGTGTAGAAATGGATGCCTATGAAGGGATAGATATTGTAACATTTGGTGGAGGGACTTGTGGGTTGGCCACTGCTCTTGCTGGTACGATCTGCACGGGTCCTTCCCTCTTTAGATTTTAGGACTAGTTGATTTATATATATCAATATACATATGAAATTGAAAATAATTTCATAATTTATCATGATTAGAGAATTATAATATATGTCGTGGTGGTATTTGCAGGAAAGGTATAAAGAGTGTGGTGTTGGAAAGATCAGGGAAGTTGGAACAACAGGATCCTGGTGTTTAGGTGAGCTTTTAAGATAGTTGAATGCAAGACCACAAAAGGCCAGATCATATTACCAATTTTCTACCATCTACGTAAGTCCATCGGATGTGAGAAAGCACAATGGAAGTTATGGAAAAGCACTTGCTAAACTTGAAAAAAGATTGAAGACGACAAAAAACATGGTGTCCAAGTGGAGGGCTGCTTTGACTCAAGTGGTTAATCTCTCTGGGTGGCGTTTTGACCAACATAATGGCTATCTACATAGCTTTCTCCTCTGTATTCTTGAGATTATTTTATAAATTCTTCGTTTGTTTCTGTTATATAATTGATGGTTTTTCTCTTGATGTTTCCTCATACTGAGTTTTTATCAACCAATTGATGTTTTTACAATTTCAACAAAAATATTATTCATATATGGGCAGGCCAGAGTTTTCGTGCTTATGGAAAAAATTGTTGACGATGTTTTGAAGAAATCGAATAATATATCTTCAAGTGATTGCGATGGTTTGGTTGGAATAAAACAAAGCATAGAAAGTGTTCAATCATTATCATGCCTTGAATTGGTAGATGTCCGTATTATTCGAATTTGGGGCATGGGTGGACTAGGTAAGACGACTATTGCAAGAGCTATATTTGCTCAAATTGCCAATCGGTTTGAAGGTAGTTGTTTTGTAGCTAATGTTAGGGAAGAATCGGCTAAACATGGACTAAATAGTTTACAAGAGGATATTCTTCGGAATTTATTAGAGGACCAGAATCTAAATGTTTGTTTTCCTAAATTAAGACTCACTCTTATGAAAAACAGATTTCGTTGGAAAAAGGTTCTTATTATCCTTGATGATCTAGATAATTACAGCAATTAAAATTTTTGATTGGAGACCATTGTTGGTTTGGTCTAGGAAGTAGAATTATGGTAATATCAAGAGATAAACAAGTATTTAAAATTGGTGTGGATACATTATATGCCCCATGAGGAATTAAATTACCATGAAGACTTTCAACTCTTTAGCTTAAATGCTTTTAAACAAAATCATCATCCTAATGATTATATGCAATTGTCTAATAGAGTGGTATATTATGCTAAAGGCAATCCATTAGCACTAAAAATTTTGAGTTGTTTTTTATTTGGGAGGAGTAAGAAAAGATTGGATGAGTGCATTGAGTAAGCTTAAAAGGATTCTGAAAATGGAGATTCAAAATATCTTGAAAATAAGCTACGATGGAGAATTGTGAAAGGCAAATCGTTGTGTTGTAATTTTCAAGTAGAATTATTGATATTGTTAATGGATTCAGCCAAGAAGTTGGTTATGAATAGTCCAGTTTTCTTGCCATATTTTATATGAAAACAGGCTGCATCTATGTTATTTGTCTGCTTCATATATATACGGATGTGGTTTGTTTGAAAACATGTTCTTTATCTCTATGTATCAACTATTGTAGAAGAATGCTTAGGCCGTGTTCGGAAATTGGACCAATCCAACCATAAAAAATAAAAAAGAAATCAGACTTTTCTCCCCCACCAATTATGTTGATTAATAAGATGTTACGTGCTGAAAAAATAGTAATTTGCAGATTAAGCAGAGCCACTTTCAACAGAGCAGCAATTTTCAAAATAATAGTAATTATGTTGTGAATTTTATATTGAAATATTGTGATTTAGTTCATTAAAATTATTTTATGAATTATGTTTTTATTTGTTATTATTTTTTATTTTGGGTCAGATAGAGCGAAATAGGAATGGAAAAAAGGAATAAAAGAGGGATGGGACAAGGGAACCCACCATAAAGATCTCCATCCTTATATTTCTCAAATGGGGATGGATACAGGGAATCCACTCCCAACCCTATTTGCACTCTTCCACATCTCTAGGTGTAAGGAACGTAGCATTACATCAATCTCATTTTGTAAAATATATTTTATTAAAGGCTATAGTGATTAAAGGATGGGACACCTAAAATATTTTTTGTAACATATACACATTTACTTTATATACCTTTATTAAAAACTTAAAATTAAATTTTTACTTTCCACAGGTTTAAAATATCAAAATTATCCTTCAATATTAATGATTATTTTAATCACACACACATGTATATTCATTACAACATAGTTATGCTAGTTTTTCTTGGTTTGATTTGGATTTGAGTGTTTCAAATACAATTTTATCTTACTTTTATTTGGGTTCTTGTTTTTATTTCCTTCATTATGGCTTCTTCTTGTCATCTCTTATTCATTTTTTCTTTTGAGCAAATTACAATTTAGCTACCCGATTAAAACTCTTTCACAGATGGAGCAATTATTTCAATATTATTACAATTTACTCCCCTACCGTTAGCCAGATTCGTTATATTTAACGGTAAACAGCAAAAAGATAAATTTGCCTTTTGACTAAGTTGACTAGTTGATCAAGGATAAATTATGGTCAACTTAGGCTCTCATTATCTCTTCCTATCATTCTTCTTCTTCTCCCCGCTTTTTCTTCTTTTTCTCCCCACTTTTTCTTCTTCCCTTCTTCCCTTCTTCCGCTTCTTCTGCTATTCTTCTTCCTCGGAGTAAACCCAATCTGGGTTCACTCCGACGAACCCAGATCTCGCTTCTTCTTCTTCTTCCTTTCTTCTTCTTCTCCTATCATTCTTCTTCCGCTTCTTCTGCTATTCTTCTTGTTCACTCCGATCTGGGTTCTCAAGAACCTAGATTTCTGGGTTTGTGAGAACCCAAAGCTGGGTTCTCGTGAACCCAAATCTCTGGGTTCTCACGAACCCATAAATCTCTGGGTTCTCAGGAAAAACCCAGAATTCTGGGTTCTTCCTGAGAACCCAGAATCTCATATTTTGGTTTTTAATTTTTTATTTTTTATTTTTTTTTCAGATTTTTGTTTATTGAATGGGAGAATTACCCATAACCTACCTGCAAATTTGATATTCACAAGCGCGTATAACATTTTGGTTTTTTTGCAGTGTCCTCCCCTGACTAACAGATTGACTGGATTTGACCATGATATGGTCACTTTGACCGTTTAAAAAATGTTGAGAGACGAAATTGTCTCTGAGTACAGTCAGATTGTTGTGTGTTGATTTTGCAGCCAAATAAAATTACCAATATGCCCTTGGCATGAAAGAGAAACATAATAAAAAAATGTGTGAATGGTGCGAAGGAGTAGTGTTGTTATAAATGTATGTGGACAATATTGCCCTTAATGTAAATGTTGGGAAAAAAAATAATTTGAAACTTTTTAAGAAAAAAAAAATTAGATTACCCAAAATGTTACCATTGGTGAACCGTAATATTTTGGGCAAGAAGCCTATATAAAGGCTAGCTACAACACTTGAACTGCTGCAAGTGGTGTTTAATTTTTGTTTTTTGAACTTTATAATACCACCATTTATTTCACTATTTGAACTGCTCCATCCTTCCATTGCACTCTAAAACTTAACCAAAATCTACCTCACCCAAAAGATGAAAAATCAATTGATGTGAGAAGAAATAATCAACAAGAAAATTTGAAGGGACAAAAAACAAAAAAATAAAAATTAAACACTACTTGCAGCAATTCAAGTGTTGTAGCTAGCCTTTATATAGGCTTCTTGCCCAAAATGTTACGGTTCACCAACAATAACATTTTGGGCAATCTAATTTTTTTTTTTTTCTTAAAAAGTTTCAAATTAATTTTTTCAACATTTACATTAAGGACAATATTGTCTACATACATTTATAACAACACTACTCCTTCGCGCCATTCACACATTTTTTTATTATGTTTCTCTTTAATGCCAAGGGCATATTGGTAATTTCATTTGGCTACAAAATCAACACACAACAATCTGATTGTACTCAGGGACAGTTTTGTCTTTCAACATTTTTTAAATGGTCAAAGTGACCATATCATGGTCAAATCCAGTCAATCTGTTAGTCAGGGGAGGACACTGCAAAAAAACCAAAATGTTATATACGCTTGTGAATATCAAATTTGCAGGTAGGTTATGGGTAATTCTCCATAATGTTAACGGTCAAACCTAGTCAATCCGTTAGTCAGGGGAGGACGCTGCAAAAAAACCAAAATGTTATACGCGCTTGTGAATATCAAATTTGCAGGTAGGTTATGGCTAATTCTCCCTTTATTGAATTGGTGATTGTTTGGGTTGATGATTATGTTTAACCGGTGATTTTGAGTGATTTTTTTATGGTAAACCAAGAAGATGATGGATTGAAATGATAGATTGAAGAGAATGGTAGAAAATTAATGGATTGAAGCTGATGGATTGAACAGAATGAGAGAAAATTAAATAAAATCAAAATTAACTTTTAATTTTGATTTTATTCCATTTTTTTTTTATTTTCTTAAATTGATCTCTACCGCTCATATTGAGATGGATGGTGGAGAGCTGGTTAACATTTTTTTTATTTAAGTTATTTAAAAATTTTTAAAATTTATTTTAAAAAATTAAAAATAAGGTTAAAAGATAATTTTGCCCCTTACATAGTTAATTTTAACAACAAAATGTTAACGGCAGAGGGTAAATTATAATAATATTGAAACAGTTGCTCCGTCTGTAAAAACGTTTTAACTGGGTAGCTAAATTGTAATTTGCTCTTTTCTTTTTTTCCTTCTTGTTCATTTGATTTCTTCTTCTTCTTCTTCTTTTTCTTTTATTTTATTTTTTAAAGATATTTTATCTATTAGATCTGTATTCGATGAAATTCTCAAAGAGTACTGTTAAGTATTGTTGTGATTATTTTTGAGACAAATTACTGTCAAGATATATATATATATATTTTTTTTTAATTTGAAAGAATATTGCTAAGATTTAACTTGAGCAAAAATAAAACATAATTAATTAAAGCGACAGCAATTTAAACTGCTCATGCTCTACTGCATTTAGACGTTTGGAACAAAAGTAGTAGTTTTATGGTTCTAAGTTTTAAAAAATACTTAAGTGAAAGGAAAAATAATAATAATAACACTCTTATTGGCTTTTTCAAACATTGATCCGCATAACTTTTTGTTTTTCTGTCAGACAATATAATTTTTGGAAAACTGATATGAAACATATGAAACAAAACATTTTGTTTAAACAAAAATATTTCTCATGTTATATTAGCTTGTTTGTACGTTAATTCTTTGTTCACCCACCCCTTATTTATGAATAAAATTATATTTTTTGTGTTAAATTAGCTTTGATTTTGTACATATTATTGGGGTTCATAATTAGGGGTGTACAAATCATGGGTGTATAAAGTAAATTTGAAATTTTAATCATATTTATGTACTTTTAAGTAATTGTATATAAGGATTTATAAATTATAAAAGATTTTATTAAAATATGGGTGTAATAAGAAATATTTTGGGTGGCAATGGAAAGATGATATTAGCATGAAGTGTATTCTAATTCCAATTTACTATTATAGGCTATATTCAATCAGACTTTAATAATTCTAACTTGGTCCATTAATTAAGGAAATTTGAATCAGAAAATGATATTTATAAATAAAAGAAAAAAAGTGATTAAACAAGAAATTACGTAAAAACAAATGGAAATAGAACAAATTGGATTCTTTTTTAAACATACACTATTAAGGAAATTAATTACCTTGCATATGAAATTTGAGAATCTTCTTTTTATAACAACAATATAAGTTAGATCTTTACATTTATTATATAGACCGAATGCAGTTTGGAAATACATATGCTATTAACTCAAGAAACAGAATTTTTTCCTTTTCATGAAAAGAAATGAAATACTTTGATTTCCAAATCTTAATCTATTTCCACAAAAAATAATTACTTGTAAAAGTTTGATTTCCCAATCATAATTAATTTCTAGTATAAGATTAGTATAAATAACAGAAACTCCTCTCTCATTGTTCTTCAAAATACACATTATTATTACAAAAAAAAAAAAGAAAAAGTAAATATGTGTTTTGAAAAGTCAAAACATGAAAAACTAAAAAAATTAGATAAAAAGAAGGAAAAGCTAGAACGGGAGAAGGAAGCTCTGGAGGCAAAGGCGTTTAAGCAGTATGACATATGTACTCGAAAAGGAGCCGGCTATAAAGATGTAAAGAAACTTATGGCAGATTATAACAAAACAAGACTCAAAATTCGAGAACTTGAGCAACAACAGAGTTCCATAATATCAAAGCCAACGCAACCATTCTGATATACATTGATTGTGTAAGCTTATATAATATTTTATTTCAACTGCTAATAAATCCCTTCCATTACCATCACTGAATGGCTTCTATCTTTTTAGTTGATATAGTTTTCTTTGTTTATTAATTTACTTTTTTGCTCTTCAGTTGATAATATTATAAATAATGAATGAGGAATCCGAATGAGTTTGTTCTATCCACCATGAAGTTTTTTTTCCCCCCCTCTTAATTTGCAAGTATATGAGAAAGAGTGATAGATCATTATACTTTTTATAATTTTTATATACATAGTGCTGTAAGATCCAACAGTTTTTTCTCTAATTGAGAATATTATCAACTTCAAGTAAATTATATTGGTTGGTAGTTAAAATTTAATAATCTAAACGAAAAACTGAATTAAAATTTAAAGGCAATAGTTGGAGTTGGTTATCCAAGAGAAGAGTGCCTTATCACTAAATCATAAATTGATATCATTGCAAATAAGATCATGATTTAGATACACGATTTTTATATACACATGAATCCCTCATCTGATAATTTAACAATTTTTTATTTTTTGTTTGGATTAGTTTTGTTCGACTCGAAAAACACCATCGCTAGCTCGTAACTGCCATGAAAAACGTAAAGATCTCTTTAAAACATCACCAACTGTATTCCTCCATCAAAATATCTTCTCCAGCTCCAAGTGAGCTAGACAACTCATACCGTCTTCGACTTCAAACACAACACAAATAAATTAAACAAGATTTCGAAAGCAAGACTGAAGTTGTAACGGTTGAGGAAAAAGAAAAGATAAAGAAAATGGATTGTGAGAAATTTTTGGCTATTTTGGGATATACAAGAACAAACCAGCTTGATAAATTCATGAAGACAAACGTGATGTAGATATGAAAGAGGAGAGATCGAGTGCTTGATATTTTATTTTATTTTACTTAAATCTGAATAGCAAAAAGAAAAAAAAAACTTGAAATTCCTTTTAACTTTTTATTGATAATTAATTTGAAATCTCATGCCTATTGTATGTTGGAATATATATATATATATATATATATATATACTAGTATTGTTTCTTATAATTATTTCAAGTACCATTCTTTTTAGGAATTAGGAGTTTCTATAGATCAGGTGAATGAAGACCTACAGCTTTGGTAGGACGGCAACATGAACGACATCTTTTATCACCCATGCACATTGAAAAAGGAAATTGTTCAGATACAAATACCAAAATTGTCATAGTAATTTTTGTGTTTTTTCAGCGTATTGAGTCTATTGACTACAAAAACTTTTTGTTTTTAATTTTTTGTTTAGACTATGGCGCGTTTGTGAAAAAACAGTGGTTAAATGTTTGAGACAATGACTGATTATCACAGGAAATATTAATTTGACTTATTTATTTTTTTCTTAAATTATTTTTTAGGAATAAAATCAAAGCATTTGTAATTATTAGACAAAATAAATGCTTTAGATTTGAATGTTCCAATATTCTTTTACTTAGTGTGCAATTATAGAAAAATCATACGATATTGGAACATTTACTATACAAAAGGCATGCCTAAACTAATTAAATAAATAAAGGTAGAGAATGCTTTTATAACTTGGTTTTGGGCAAATTTGGATAGCTTAAAAAAGCCAAATTCGTCAATTCTTGAAACTTCTGTTGAAATTTTTTCTTGTAGTATTTATATAATTATTTTTTTTTTCAACTGAAACCTTTTTCTTTCTACCATGGGAAAAAAAATGTTAAAATAGGAAAAAAAAAATTATGGTCGATGGCCTATATAGCTAATTAGGAAAACTCATGATTATGTGCTTATTAATTAATTAAAAGCTAATACAAAATCAATGTAATTAATGGGCTGCAAGCCTGCAACTCAAATTGATTATATAATTCCCTTTTTGATAGATTCCATTAAGAAAATTAAATAAAATATAAATTAACAGTAATCAAATAGGAAATATATATTTCCGAATTAATAGAATGACATAGTTCACGACTTAACGAATCTGATTTTTCCTTTTCATGGTCGGGTTCCTCAAAGGCTAGCTAGTAATTATAAGTAATGTTATAAAACAAGGCCTTTTTTAGTTTCATAGAAAAGCAAAAACAATAAAAACAGAAGTGGTCAGTAACGGATTCGATTAAATTATTTACATATGCTTCAAGTCATCAGAATCGGAAGAAGAAAGTTAAGCGAAGGTTGAGAAACGTAAAATGAGGAGGCTTGAAAAACGTAACAGGAAGCTTGAGAAACATGAGAGGGAGCTTGAGAAGGAGATTGCTGCCCAATAGATAATGTACGATAAACTCATTTATGCTTGCAAAACCGAATCCAAAGATTCTTTCGAACTCAAAAAAATCAATGAATTACAATCGAAATTAGAATCCTGTAAGGACGAGCTTATCAATATAGGTAATAATTAATATATTATAACAAATTACAGAGAGATAAGTTATTAACTTAGCTGGTAATTAATTGTTATTATTATTATTATTTTGCAAAATGAGAAACGTAAAACCATCAAGTTTGGGATAGTTTGTTTCCATTGTCAAAATAATATACACAGATTGATAATTATATATATTTTCTTAATTATAGATTGTGTTTACAGGAAATTAAGCTATGACTTCTTACTGATTCATGTATGTATGATTAATGCTTTGTTATTTTCATATGTTCCTTTATTATTATTAAGCTATCAAGGTGTTTAATTCTTTTTTTTTTTTTTAACATGTAATTCACTTTTCGGAATATATATTTGTTCTTTCATCCTTTGACATGTGAAAATTATAGTTCCTTACATTATATTAGCTTTGATTTTGTAAATATTATTAGGGTTTATGATAGATTGGGTGTATAAGTCACTTGTGCAGAAAGTAAATTTGAATCATTAATTATATATATATATATATATGATGAATAACTTTTCATTCAACTAAATATATATCAAAATATTCATAAAAATTGAAATACAGTCATAAAAAATTGAAGTACAGGGAGAAAAAACAAGTCTATAAGAAAAACCATCGTATAGATATTTCTATCCAGAGAACTTCCGTTTAGAGCTTTATTGGGAATTTTCCTAGAGACATTCGTCAACCTTGCCACAGATGTATTAGGCAATTGTACGCGAGGAGATATTAGTAATAAAAGACTTTATTAAAATATGGGTGTAGCCCGAAATTTTTCGTGTTGCAGTTCACCCTTACCGCAAAAGTACATGCAAAAGCATTCGTAACACACTAATAATAACTGTTACATAGTGAAACCAATACACGTGGTTTCACAAATCACCATTCACTACCCATGCATGATGCATCGTATGTACTATAACGAGTATCAATATTCACTCATCAACAACTTATGTTTATATATATATATAAACCCTGAAAATTACTTTAGATTACTAGGAGTAAATCGAGCCACAGGTAGTGGCGAACCCAAAAAATTTATTCAGGGGTACACATGAATAAAATAATAAAAATATCAAAAATTAAGAACATGTTAAATATATAATATTTTTATGTAATAAAAAATATTTAATAACATTATATGGTTTAAATAAAATAAAACGTACATTACATTTAGGCAAAATAAATAGTTTTATACTTAAAAATCTTAATAAAATCATTAAAATAAAAAAAAACATAAATTATATAAAATTATAATTTTTCTCGACAAGACTTCATATCTTGAAACCGTTTCATAGTAATTTTTTTATCAATTTTGTTAAAAATATATTTTTTCACATACGCAAGCAAGCTATCATAAACCATTGATCTCCCATTTGATTATGTAATTTTGTCTTCACAATATTCATAGTAGAACATACTCTTTCAACGGTAACAGTTGTAACATGTAGTAATAATATCAATATCAAAAGTAAGTAAACTTATATAGGAGAGAATTAAAAAATTAAAATTATAAATTAATTAAGAGTAAGAAAAATATTAGAAGTAGGAAAATTAGGTCTAATAAAAATAATAACTTAGAAAGGGAATTAATTCTATTAGAAATAAAAAAAATAATTAATTAAATAATAAATAATAAATGATTAAAAAAAAAAAGAAATGAGACACGGAATTTAAATAAAAAGTGGGGCATGACAGAAAAAATATGTAGCATATAAATTAGTTTTTAAATAAAATGATAAAAGATAAATAATAATAATAATAATAATTAAAAATAAAAAATTTAATTGACATTGATAGCTATAGCATTAAATACATAACATCTATGAATTAGACACACGTTTGAAAGTCTGCAGACAGACTAGAGATTGCAATAGTTAAATTTCGGTTTTTTTTTTTTTTTTTGCCTGTAAAGCAAATTAATTAATTTTTTTTTTTCAAATTTCAGGGGGGGGCATGTACCCCCCCTGGCCTAGGCGTGGGTCCGTCGCTGGCCACAGGAACACACGATACATCATTAGCTCTCGGAGCAGTTAATCCTGACTGTTCATTCATATCAACCACTTGATCACCACCATCAGTTCGAATCAAAGCACTGGATCATAGCTGCCAAAGAGGTGGGAAGTTCTTGCATGGCCAGGGAAATTACAGGACGCCTTCTTCTTCCAGTTCCAAATGGCAATAACTAGTAATGTAGCCCCTTAACATCAATAATTTTGAAACGTTTCCTTCAATGTTTTCAGATTCTAAGAAACGTTCTGGCTTAAACTCTATTATGGACAGTTTTGCAATCATAGAAAATGGGTTGAGAAAGGCCTAAGGATAAGCTTAGTATGCTATTCTATGAGAAGAAGCCCAAAAAGCTGGTCAAATTAGTCAATGGTCAAAGGAGGAAACATGTTATTATTTCTTAATCTGTGAACTCGAGCACATCTGATCGTATGGCTGATCATTTTAATTACTGAGTATCGTATCATTGGAACATATATTTGATCGCGTGAAGGTCTGACTGTGTGTTAGAATGCTAAGACAATCTGGTCGTGTTTAAGAACTGATCAATAGTGTTCTTCAAAAGCTATCGGAACGATCAGGAGGTCTTCTAATCTGATCGCTAGTCATAGAGGCAGATCTCTCGGAACAATCTGCTCGCTGGATGCAATATTCGATTGTTTGAGTAGCCTATTTGCTTAAAGTACTCGTTAAATTTAACCAGTTGACCTTCTAGAATATCGAATCAATTCAATTCAGGAAAGAAGTCAACTTACCTATTTCCATGCAAATTAAATCACGACATTTTTGACGATTACTGTAGATATGGTAGAGAGATATTATCTCAATTAATATCTCCAATTGTTCAAGTATTGATCCTGTAAATAACAGAAACTCCTCTGTCATTGTTCTTCAAAGAATACATTAAAAAAAAAAAAAAAAAGTAAAGATGTGTTTTGAAATGTCAAAACATGAAAAATTAAAAAAATCAGATAAAAAGAAGGAAAAGCTAGCACGGGAGAAGGAAGCTCTGGAGGCAAAGGCTTTTAAGCAGTATGACATATGTACTCGAAAAGGAGCTGGCTATAAAGATGTAAAGAAACTTACGGCAGATGATAACAAAACAAGACTCAAAATTCGAGAACTTGAGCAACAACAGAGTTCTATAATATCAAAGCCAACGCAACCATTCTGATATATATTGATTGTGTAAGCTTATATAATATTTTATTTCAACTGCTAATAAATCCCTTCCATCAATGAATGGCTTCTCTCTTTTTAGTTGATATAGTTTTCTTTGTTTATTAATTTACTTTTTTGCTCTTCTGTTGATAATATTACATATAATGAATGAGGAATCCGAATGAGTTTGTTCTATCCATCATGAAGTTGTTTTTTACCTCTTAATTTGTAAGTACATGAGAAAGAGTGATAGATCATTATACCTTTTATAATTTTTATATACATGGTGCTATAAGATCCAATAGTTTTACACTAATTGAGAATATTATCAGCTTCCAGTAAATTATATTGGTTGGTTAGTTAAAATTTAATAATCTAAACGAAAAACTGAATTAAAATTAAAGACAATAGTTGGAGTTGGTTTTCCAAGAGAAGAGTGCCTTGTCACTAAGTCATAAGTTGATATCATTACAAAAAAGATCATGATTTTTAGATCAAGCATAGGATTTCACAGGATTTTTATATATACATGAATCCCTCACCTGATAATTTAACAATTTTTTTTTTTTGTTTGGATTAGTTTTGTTCGACTAGAAAAACACCATCACTAGCTCGTAACTGCCATCAAAAACGTAAACATCTCTCTAAAACATCACCAACTGGATTCCTCCATCAAAATATCTTCTCGAGCTCCAAGTGAGCTCGAGAACTCGTACCTGTCTTCGACTTCGAACACAACACAAATAAATTAAACAAGATTTCGAAAGCAAGATTGAAGTTGTAACGGTTGAGGAAAAAGACAAGATAAAGAAAATGGATAGTGAGAAATTTTTTGCTATTTTGGGATATACAAGAACAAACCAGCTTGATAAATTCATGAAGACAAACGTGATGTAGATAAGAAAGAGGAGAGAGAGAGTGCTTGATATTTTATTTATTTTTTTACTTTGTCTGAATAGCGAAAAGAAACAAAAAAACTTGAAATTCCTTTTAACTTTTTATTGATAATTTGAAATCTCATGCCTATTGAATGTTGGAATATATATATATACATATATATACACCTTACTCGTATTGTTTCTTATAATTATTTCAAGTACCATTCGTTTTAGGAACTAGGAGTTTCAATATATATATCAGGTGAATGAAGACCTACAGCTTTGGTGGACGGCAACATGAATGACATCTTTTATCACACATGCACATTGAAAAATTGATATTAAAGGAAATTGTTCAGACAAAATACCAAAATTGTCATAGTAATTTTTGTGTTTTGACTGCAAAACTTGTTTGTTTAGACTATGACGTGTTAGAGAAAAAACAGTGGTTAAATATTTGAGATAATGACTGATTATCGCAGGAAATATTAATTTGACATATTTTTTTTCTTAAATTATTTTTTAGGAATAAAATCTAAGCATTTGTGATTATTAGACAAAATAAATGCTTTAGATTTGAATGTTCTGATATTCTTTTACTTAGTGTGCAATTATAGAAGAATCATACGATATTGGAACATTTACTATACAAAATTAAATAAAATATAAATTAACAGTAATCAAATAGGAAATATATATTTCCGAATTAATAGAATGACATAGTTCATGTTGATATGAGAAATCAGTCAATGAGATTCTTGAAGCCCAAGACTGCATCTCAAGGAAAAATGGAACAAAAGCAAGAGAGAGAGAGACTGAGAGGAAGAGATTAAACGTAGATTTTACGTGGTTCGGCTTTAAAAATGGCCTACGTCCACGACGTCGATTCCGGTGAAGGGCGGCAGTCACTCTTATTGTTGTGTTTTCTGGGTACAAAAAAAGAGAGAAGAGAGAGAGTAGAAAAAAATCATCCCCATTTATTATGATTTTGCTTCTATTTATAGAGAGTGGGAGGTGCTACAGTAATAGGAAAACATTAAATCAATTTTACAATTTTCAAAGTCTTCTGTCAAAAAGTCTAAGTCTTTTGACACTACCTACGATGTAGTGGTTGAGTAAATCACGCTGCCACTGATCTGGAATGGTTGGCCATGCACGTCACGTTATTGCACGAGCTGGGAGCTAATGCCTGCGAGCTGAGGGATTCGAGCTCGAGCTGAGATCTAAAGCTGAGCCTCCGATGAGCTGGGGGCTGATAAGCCGGTGAGCTGCTGGAGGAGCTCACGCGACTTGAAGAAGCTGTCCTGGAGGAGCTCACACCACTTGGAGAAGCTCACGTGAACTGAAGCAGCTCACGCGAAGGGCTGGAGCCTGGTAAATTAGGCCTCTGTTTGCTGGGCCTTTGGGATTTTATCAGCCCATTTGGGGTATCCCAAAAATATATATAACAATTCATGACTTAACGAATCTGATTTTTCCTTTTCATGGTCGGGTTCCTTTAAGGCTAGCTAGTAATTATAAGTAATGTTATAAAACAATACCTCTTTTAGTTTCATAGAACAACAAAAACAATAAAAACAGAAGCAGTCAATAAAGTATTCAATTAACTTGAGAAACATTAGAAGGACCTTGAGAAGGAGATTGCTGCCCAATAGATAATGTACGATAAACTTATTATGCTTGCAAAACCGAATCCAAAGATGCTTTCGAACTCAAAAAAATCAATGAATTACAATCAAATTAAATTAGAATCCTTTAAGGATGAGATCAATAAAGGTACTAATTAATATATTAAAACAAATTACAATAGGTATTAGATAATCATTTTTCTTGTAATTAATTATTATTATTATTTTGCAAAATGTATAACGTAAAACGATCAAGTTTGGGATAGTTTGTTTCCATTGATATAATAACATACATAGATTGATAATTATATATATTTTCTTAATTATAGATTGTGCTTACAGGAAATTAAGCTATCGCTTTTAACTGATTCATGTATGTATGATTAATGCATTGTTATTTTCATATGTATGATTCATGTTCCTTTATTATTATTAAGCTATCAAGGTGTTTAATTCTTTTTTTTTTTAACATGTAATTCACTTTTCGGAATATATCACCTCAAATCTTTGTTCTTTCATCCTTTGACATGTGAAAATTATATTTCCTTACATTATATTAGATTTGATTTTGTATATATATTATTAGGGTTCATGATAGATTGGGTGATTGGGTGTATAAGTCACCTGTGTAGAAAGTAAATTTGAATTATCAATTATATATATAAATATATAAGATGGATAACTTTTCATTCAACTAAATATATATCAAAATATTTATAAAAATTGAAATACAGTCATAAAATATTGAAGTACAGGGAGAAATAAAGTCTATAAGAAAAACCATCGTATTGATATTTCTATCCAAAGCACTTCCGTTTAGAGTTTTATTGGGAATTTACCTGGAGACATTCATCAACCTCTCCACATATGTATTAGGTAATTGTACGTAAGGATATATTAGTAATAAAAGACTTTATTAAAATATGGGTGTAGCCCGAAATTTTTCGTGTGGCAGTTCACCCTTACCGCAAAAGTACATGCAAAATCATTCGAAACACACTAATAAAAACTGTTACATAGTAAAACCAATACACGTGGTTTCACACATCACCATTCACCACCCATGCATGATGCATCTACGTACTATAACGAGTATCAATATTCACTCACCAACAACTTGTGTTATATATATATATAAACCCTGAAAATTACTTTAGATTACTAGGAGTAAATCGAGCCACAGGAACACATAATAGATCATTAGCCCTCGGGGCGGTTAATCCAGGCCGTTCATTCATATCAACCACTTGATCACCACCATCAGTCTTCCAATCAAAGCACTGGATCATAGCTGCCAAAGTGGTGGGAAGTTCTTGCATGGCTAGAGAAATTCCAGGACACCCTCTTCTTCCAGTTCCAAATGGCAATAACTGGTAATGCAGCCCCTTAACATCAATAATTCCTAAAACGTTTCCTTCAACGTTTTCGGATTCTAAGAAACGTTCTGGCTTAAACTCCAATGGACTTTTCCACACTTTTGGGTCTCTTCCCATAGACCAAATGTTGACAAACAACAAAGTGCCTTCTGGGATTGTGTAGTTGTTGATTTTACAGTCTTGAATCGATTTTCTTGCTAGCATTGGGATTGGAGGATGAAGCCGAAACGTTTCTTTTATGATGGCTTGGAGATATGGGAGATCGGGGATGTCGGATTCTTCAACTAGTCTGTTTTTTCCGATGACTTGATCAATCTCGTTTTGAGCTTTTGCGAGTATTTTTGGATGGTTGATGAGCTCAGCTAATGTCCATTCAACCGCCATGGCGGTTGTGTCTGTGGCAGCTGTGAGAAAATCCTGCATATATGTACACCAAAAGTTGATTTGAGCCATACAGATATACATATTTTACTTTTTCAGTTGTTAAATTTTAATTATTGAATGCAGTAAAATTAATTCTTTTTAGTGAAAGTCTTTTTATAAATTCTTTTTAAGTTAAAAATTTAATTAAGAATTAATTGAAAAACATGAACCTAAATTTTAATCATTCTATAATTACTCGTGTTTATATTAATTTTACTCATGTAGCATAAATATGCACTTTAGTTATACAGAACGATCTTGATTTGAGAAATTTTACTCAAGTTTCTGTCTTAAGGAAATAATAAAATTTGAGCATATAAAAATGAAACCAGTTATACCATCAACATATATAGGATACTATTGGAAAGAGAGTTATAATATATATATTATGTGTATATATATATATTTTATGTCCCTGAAAAGAGTGTTTGTTTTAGGAAAAGATGAATACCATTATAATAAATTGTCATACCATTTTTGTTTCCAAAGAAAAGTAGCGACAAAACATAAAGTCAAACATGCATATGCTTTCCATTAACAGGTGTACCAAGGTTTTTCCTCTTACAAAATGGTTTTCGGGTGGAGGCATGATTCTCAACTATATATATAACCGAAGGAAATCGGCAAAAAGTTAAGACCCTTACAAATTTTGTCCACCAAGTTTTGAACACTTTGTGTCCACACGTAAAACATAACACTTATTGGCACCCAAAATATAGGGGTATAGCGCAATGTATTCTAATATTGCCATTTAGGACACATATACAAATTAGGAATGAAATTAAAGGGAATTAAATGCATGAAGAAAAGGAATCAAGAGCTGTTATGGGTATTTTTTGGTGCAATAAGAAAAGGCCCAAAAATGGAGGCCCATTGAGAGCCAAGAAGACACTTGGTCAAATAGTCAAAGGAAAGTTAAAAGCACAAAGATAACCTGCTCGGACATTCCTACTGACTGGAGATATGTTCGTCTGCTCGACGGCCAAAAAGATAAATAGGTCTGCTCGTTTGCTCGGAGATATCTGCTCGCTCAATTTGCTGTCTGATCGTTGAACAGGCAAAACACTTAAATTGACCAGTTGACCTTCTGGAAGAAGAATCAATCCGAGACCTTCTGGAAGAAGAATCAATCCGAAACGGGAAAGGAGTCGAATTACCTATTTGCATGCAAATCGAATCTCTACATTCTGGGAAATTGCTATATACGAGAGATAATCTCAGAAGATATTATCTTAATTAATGTATATTATTTTTTGCCTTATCTGTAAGATTCTCAAGCCTATTCTGATTATAACATCTCCATTATAAATAGGAGATATAATTTAGGGTAAAGGACAGAGTGAAATAAAAATACAATTACACCGAGAGAGGGTAATTGTCGTGGACGTAGGCCATCGTTTTTTCCCGAACCACGTAAAAGTCTTGCTGTGTCCTGTGTGTTTTGATCCTATATTGTTTGCATTGTATGAGGTTTGTTGTGTCACAGGTATTGGGCTTGAAGAACAGGGTTGACCAAAAATAAGTGTCAACAAGAGCGAACTTGATTCCTTGAGTGAGAGGAGGGGGGATCAAGTTCCCTTTTCTACAGTAATTTAATTCCTTTATTAAGTATACGGTCCACCTAATTTTTTGTCTTATGTATTTGATTAGTAAGGAATTATATATAAATCAGGAATTAAGTTACTTTTCTCTCCTAATAATTTCTAAATAATAAAAGGGTGTAGATATTACCACAAAAAATTATGATTTATACACTCAAATTGTAAGTACACCTATTATTAAAATTTTAAAATCAATTTTATTGTAAGCATGCAAAACTAATCTTAGGAAAGTAAATTCATTTATTTACAAAAAGTACTCAATTAAACTATAAGTACAACTATTTCCCCAAAAAAAAAAAATATTAGTACACCTAAATTGAAGTTTAAACAACTCTTTACACTTCAAAAATAAAAGTAAACTTATATACACACACACACACACACACACACACACACACCTTAATCCTAACTAGTAATATTTCTCAAGATTAATGTGTAATTTTAAATCACCAATTTCTCAGTTATTTTAATTTACAAGACATGTAAATGAAATACTCATTAGTCAAAGTTGATTAGCCAATGCAAATGTAAGAGTAATATATATATATATATATATTGGTATTATAGAAAACATTAATCCTAAATTAAAATACCAAGGAAGGTATTAAATATTTTTTAATACTAGAATATTTATCAATTTACTAAGTTATTTTTTTGTTTTTCACTACAATGATTAATTTGCAACCAATTGAACAAGAAGAAACAAATGGTTACAACTTTAGCCTTCAATTTGTTTTTATTTTTCAACTTTCTTTTAGAAAAAATTGTGATAATCATAGGCTTCTATGTAGTGAGATTTCAAATTAGTGTTTAATATATTAGAATAAATTAACTAGTAAGGAAAATATTTTGATTCAATTATTTAAATTTTCAATTAAGGTTTAACTATATTAGAAAATATTAATAGATATGAAAAGTAATTATTTTAAACAGATTATCTATAATGGTCATCTTTTTTTAGGTTAATTTTGTAATAAATTTTTATAATAAAATGTGGGTGTATAAATCATAATTTTGAATGGTAATATTTGCACTCTTAGTGTAAGTCTCATTAGTATATACTTACTAGGCTAGAGTTGTTTGTCCAAAAACCTATGTATATGTTATTAATGAGCATAAAGAATAATAAAACAGCTTAACATATATTTATGATATAGCGTGACATTCAGATTAAAAAAAAATCAGATCTAATCGTGAATGATTGTGAATAATCTTGATATAAAGCTGTAGTGGTCGTGTATGGGCTTGACCGTAATAATAACTTTGATAAGATTATTTACAACCACAACAGCTTCGATCAAAATGACGACCCAATCATAGCTTAGTCGATTTTAATTAAGGACATCCGCACCTGGTTACAGTTTTAAGTTTTATTTCATGTTGTAATTTCATCAAATTAAAGACCAAAACGTGCAACAAGTCTATAAAATTTAACGTACCAGAACCAAGGCCTTGATGTGATCTCTACTTATTTTGATCTCCGAGTTCTCGTCCTCCAAAACATCAAGCAACATATCAAGAAAATCTCTCACCTCCTCCTCCTCCTCATTAACTCCAACTTCACCACTTATTCTTTCCAATCCATTTCTCTTCTTCTCCCTTCTCAGATGTTCACGATTCGTGATTATCTTTTCCAGCAAAGAATCATATCTCCTATGTATGTCCTTAAATCGCTTTTTAAAACCCTGCAAATCAACATTCTTGAAAATCCATACAATGTCAGAGAGATTAAACTCTCCAAAAATCTGAGTCACTTGACGAACTAATGTTCTCGCCTCCTCCGCTTGGCCATCCGTCCCAGAACACCTGATACCGAACATCATTTGTGATATAACATTGTTTGTCAACTTCAACAACTCCTCTGTCACGTTGACGCTCTCACCAGCTCTAGACTTCTCATGAAGAAACTTGACAAGACAGTGTAACTCTCTCGTTCTAATCGGAAGAAACTGACCGAGAGTTCTGCTTCCCAAGAGCTCGACAGTGCTCAACTTCTTGATGAATTTCCAATATGGTCCATACGGTGCAAAGGCAAAAGAAGAGTGGTAGGTGAGGTAATCAATGGCAGCCGAGTGCTTGCGAGAAGAGAAAGTAAGCTCATGAGTTTTGAGAAGCTCTTTTGCGTACTCGGGACTTGAGGCCACAACACACGGGATCGAGCCGAGACGGATGCGAAACAATGGACCGTAGAGCGATGAAAGTTTTTGAAAAGAGTGGTGCATATGAGGTTCGAGGAGGTGGAGGTGGCCGATTACAGGTAAGGCTAAGGGGCTCGGAGGAAGTTTTTTCGAAGATTTTGTTAAGGAGAAACTGGATTTCAGAAGTAGGATTGAAAGGAGGAAGATGATAGAATAGGAAATCAGTTGAAGCATCATGGCTCTAGTTAAGGCAGAAATTTAGGTTCAACAAGTTCGGTGCTCAAGAGAGAGTGCTATATGGACCATATATATAAACGACATTCATTTGTGATGTTTTTCATGATTTGGTTAATTAATCATTTTTTACTTAGTCGGTTATTTGGCCTTAGTTTTATTTTTGCTAATCTGATTGTGTTATAAGACCTAATTGTTTAGGTAGTAAATAAGATATGTGCAGCTGGGCACAATTTCCTACTTTATTTGCACCGTGTGTATTAAGTAAATATATTCGGTTAGTTTTTTCTTTTCATTATGCGATTGTTTATATATATATATATATATTTATATATATATATATATATATACTCATATAAGGAGAAACAATTATGTATTTTAATTGGTTTTTTATCACATAGGATAGATAGAAAATGAAAAAAAAAAACCCCCTCTCCTATATAATTATTTAATCAAAATATGAAATTGATGTACTAATTTTTTTTTAGAGAAAATAGATATCTCTCAATTGAAAAACTCTCCTAGAAATGTGTACCAGAATTTCTCAAAATTTTCAGCCAATTTAAAATATTAAATGGTCCTATTCTCTTTTAGTAAGAATTATTTGTCCTCATTTTTTTTTTCAATCTTTTAATAATATAGTAATATATCAGCATAAAAAATAGTGGATGATCAAGATTATTTTATTTTTTTTCTCTTATACATTATTCAAACTTAAATTTCTCCTATAAAAATATTAACACAAACAAAAGATTAACAGAGAATCATCGTTCAAAATTGTATATATATTTTGTTTTTGATAATTATATTGGAGATGAAAATATGCATTTTAATATTTTTCTCGTCAAAGTGGATGCATATTTTGTTTTAAATCATTGCATTGGAAATGAAAATATGCATTTCAATATTTTCATTTGGTTGTTGATTGTAACAAAAACTCAAAAATACAAAATAGTATTGGAAATGCTCTAATAATTAACTTCAATAGATCCCAATATAATTCAATGTTAGAAAAAAAAATAGTTGCAAGAATTTTCAGTTTCTAGAAGAAAAATCTTGGGAATGGTCTCAGTCGAAGAATTTTCATTTGGTTGGAAGATAAATTTTACACGTTAATAATAGAAGTTTCTAAGTTCGTTTAAATGGCAGGAGTGGATGCAACCACGCAGTTAAGAATATATGCGGGGAGGGGAGAGCGACCACGGAGGCTAAGCGAGTGGTTGGTAGGTGAGGTGATGGAATAAACCCCATACAATATTATCCTTCAAGTTGTAGGTATTTGAGTACATGAGCAGCAACTCTACAAGTCTTAAACTATTAAATATCAATTAATGTTTGGTAAGAATGAAATGCTCAAGATTCCAATTTTATTGTGTAGCGTATATAGAAAAAAAAATAAAAATAAATTTTTATTATTTAAAAATAAAATAAATCTCTTAACTATGTGCTTACTAGTTAAGGACATGCTTAAATGCAATTCACGTAAATATTAGTGATGAAGACTAAAGAAAAAAAAGGTAGAAGAATCTGAAAAGTTTGTGAATAATTAATAAATTTATTGAGACGAGCTCCATATTTTAATTCATAATTTAATTTTTGTGCACAATTCACAGGTTGATGATACTTATTAATAATAATAATAATTTTTTTTTTACATATTTCATATTAATTATAAGTTGTTAGACTAAAAGTTTATTGATATAGCAATAGTCTATAATAAAAGGACAAAACCGTCACACATACTATAATAAATATAATATAAATATACATGACGAAACTTAAATTCCTGCTATGAATATGGGTAAGTATATTAACTGTTTGATTTATGATCGGAAGAATTTTATTTTATTTTATTTTCATCATTATGTTTTTTGGATTTATGATTTTTTTTTTTTTTTAAATACGAATTTACTTTTGGCTCACACGATCTCATAGGTAATACAGCATTTAAAAAAAAAAAAAAATGACAGTTAATGATAATAGAAAATGTGTAATTATCATTTTTCTCTAAATAACTAAAATTATCACTTTAACCTTACAAAAATCAATAAAATTTTAAAAACTTTAGCTCATCACCATCCATTACTAGATCACCATCATCCATAAAGTTGTAATGGATGATGGAGATTTAATAAAAAGATAAGAAAAATGAATTAAAAATTAAACAAAATTGATCACCATCGGATGGAAATCAAAACATTAAAAAAAATGTGAAAAAAATGATAAAAAATAGCTACCAACCATTCAATGGAGATGGATCCATCTCCATCGATGATTGATGAAGACCTCTCTGCCTTTATCATCAATGATGGAGGTTCAGAGAATCTCTATTGTTAGTGATGAAGCACCTATGTTGTTCGCATGATGAAGATAGATAATATGGTCGACGATTTGGTTCATACCAAATCATTCGATAACCAAATTATTTTTACGATTTGCAATCTTCCATATTTGTGCCTATATAAAGGGTTTCAAATTGTTTTTTTTTTTTTTAATATTAATTAAATTTAATCTCCATTTTTCATTTTAGAGATAAATGGTAAAGATCTTTTTCCTTTTATTATAATTTTTATTTATTTTTTAAATTTTATTATAATTAGTTTTTATCTCTACTGCCTACCCTTAAGATAGACTGTGGATATCTATTTTTTTTTTTACTTGATTTTAGTTAAAATATATATATATATATATATATATATATTTGAATGATGAAAATCCCTTCTTTTTGTTAAAATTGACCAACATTTTATTAGTGGTAGAGATTAAAATGATGTATTTTCAAAACCGAAGGGACACGGAAGTCTAAAGTGAATTTGTAGTTAAAAAATAATAATAATAATAAATCTAAAATACAAAGTGATGAAAATGGATTTCTCTTTTGACAAAATCTGAATGACATAAGAGATTTCACTTTCAGCTATTAATTATAAATGCTAAAAAAATAAAAATTAAACTGTAATTATCCCAAAACTGAAATTCGTCAAAATGACAAAACTAAAATTCATACTTGTTGACGAAATGAATCTGTTGCCAAAATTTTGACTTTCCGATAGTAGTAATTAATTAAGCATGGAAAAACTTTTTGGAAAGCCTGACTTTCAATTTTTCAATATCAGTTTATCAAGGACAATTTATTTATTACTATTATTATTTTTCGGGACAAGTTTATCAATGACATGTTGATAATATTTAAACTACCAATGCAAATAACATCAATCTGTTCACTGATTAATTGTGATTTTTCCAACACCCTCGAATAACTTTTGTTATACGAATTATTAATATTAAAATATATAACTTACTTTATGAAAACAATTTAATTGTAAATATATAAAACTGGATACACTTACAGTAGAGAAACTGTATTGTTAATGAATAATTTTGTGACGGAATTATGCTTTTTATTTTTTATTTTTCTATTTTTTAAACCTTGACTTTTATAAATCCTTGAATTTAATTAAAATTTATGTTTGTTGCTTCTACCAAGGTAGTAAGATATAATAAAGAAACCATATAAAATTTTTAGATGTAATAGATTCATTTATGGGTGTTGATATATATTTGAGTTGTTATACTGTTGATGATAGAATGATGATCAAAAGGAAAAGTAAAAAAAGAAATTTAAACATTAAAATATAATTTTAACTATAGAATCGCAATGTAAATATATATACATATATATAAATGACACGAAAAAGAAATTTGAGCTTTTTTATTGAAATAAAAATCAAATTGTCTCCATGTATATTAGATAATCTACAACATATATATATATATATATATATAACTTTTTTAATTCATTTTTATAATTTGTTATTTGGCCATATGGAGGTAAGAAGGGATCATGTTAGAGTATGTGGCTTTAGTAAGGTTTGCATTTTCATTAAGCCTAAAAGGAAACTTAATAAAAAAGTTTGAATTTTTTCACAAGGGGTTTGGATGATTGAATTGGTCATGACTTTCTGCACAAAAACTCAAAAGTTTATTTTTAATGATTTGATATTCAGATGAGATCGATGGATAAATGGTAAATTTTGGCTAAAGAGACAAAGGGTTTAAAATATCTTTTGTATTTGAGTCCATGTGAAAGAATTCTAAGATTTTTGGATTGTGTGTAGATGTCCCACCCAAGCAGGATGTCCTTATCAGTAAGATGAGTGCCAACGACATGTGTCCAAATGACATAAGAGGGAAACATCTTGATACCAATCTTTTGCTTGGTGATAAGATTTGTGATAAAAACTTGACCATCGGCTGCTAAGAAATGTAGGTTGTGATGAGTCCATAAGTCACGAGGTAAGATTTTTGGATTCATCATGGTACCATGGGAGCCAATATCAATGAATGTTATGACATTCATAGATTTGTCATATTTGTATGACAGAATTTGGATTTGCAAGTGGGGATCAATAGGCTAAGTGGACATGGCTATAGCTGGAGCGACAGGTTTTATTTTATATACTTTTGAGGTATCGTTATCTCCATTACCATGGGATGAGGAATCTTTCATGATGAAGGCTATATCACTATTATTTGATTCTTGTTTAGAGAACAGAGATTCAATATCAGCATTTGAGGGAATAGATTCTCCTATGATTTGTTCCAATTGTCGAACCATCTTTGTTGATTTGGTCTTTTGATTAGGACATTTTTTTTTTACAAAATGACCATTTTGTTCACAAAAAAAAAACATTTCTTTAACTTGTTCTAGACATGTGTTGCCTTCTTTTTGTAATACCGAAATTTCTTATTCTTCCGGTGTCGGAACAAATGCTGAAAATGTTTTTTCTTTTTTGGTTTGCAAGTGCACTGCTCATTTATCTTGCATTTGATCTGAAGATTAAACTATTTACATTGCTTGTTAATATCTTTTTCCTTCTTTGAACATTCTGGAGAAAAACTTCTATGTTGCACAGAGTTTATCCAGACATTGAAGGGTCAACATGTGAATTTCACCAAGAGTGACGTGTTTGAGATTCCTGTTGGTAGATTCAATCCGCCGATGTAGTTCATCTTGCAATTCTGTAGGTAAAGAGTTGATGTAAACCTGTCTAAGCCTTTCATCATTCAATCCTCCAAGGGCATGGTATCTAGCTGTCATGCGATTATAGTGGAACTTGAGATCATTTTTCTTGAGAGAGCAGCATCACATCTCAAAGAATTCTTGTCTGGTTTGTTTATAGAATTAATCAGAATTACCAAGAAATTCTTTGAAAATAGCTCTCATTGTTGTGCCAACTGAAACAGATCTAATAAATTGGAGTTGGCGATATTCTCCAAGAACTTGATATCAGTCTCTAAGAGTGTTAATGAACTTGGAAACAAATTTTCTTAGGATGCCTTTGAGATTTTGTTCAAATTTGATGACTTATAAGTCAAACCATGTACTCATCTCTGATAGTTTGATTTTCCATTCTGCAGGAGGCCCACCAAGATTGAATCATGGGCCATTGGTCGGTTTTATAGAAGAAGTACCATGAGAAGTTACTTCTGGTGGTTTTTCTACTATAGGTGTTGGACCCATATGAGATTCTGTGGTAATGTCTGACTGTGGTGAATGGGAGGTCTGGATGCCATCAGGACTTCATTAGATCAACGAAATTATCTTTAATTAGGTCATAAGGTTTAAAGTCTGATAAAGCTTGGGAGGACGTTGAATATGTTTCTGAAGTTTCAGATGATTCTGTGAATTTGGGAGTAGATAAAGGAATATATGTGGACACATATACAGCAGGAGATTTTTGGGTGGTAAATTTTTTTGCATAGGATATAGAAAAAGAAGTCGAAGGATTTTTGAGACTTTTTCCTTTTGGAGGATGACTAGACTGAAGAGGATATTTTTTTTTGAAAAGTTCTCCAGTAGACTTAAAATATCTGTTGTATCTATCAGTTGCAACAAAAGGAAACAAACAAGGTGAAGTATCTGGAAAAACAATAAAAGAGGAATATGAATAGGCTCTAGGGACATATGATCTAGTTGGAGATTTGTACAAGTCTCTATTCATTTGTTTTAGTTAGTCCTTCAATTATCTAATTTCATACTTCTTTTTAGCAAATTTGGAACCATTATACCCTTGTTGGATATAATATTTTAATTGATACCAAATAATAAATCAATTGAAGTATCATATGTGGTTATTATAGGAACAATTTAGAATATCAATTGACGTAAGGTCGAGTTTATAAGACTTTTGAAAGAGATCTATATGGACACTTTATGAACTAATTGATTTGTAATATATATTTTTCTTAAATATTTGATTAATCAATCTCTAATCTTTATATTTCTCAAAAAAATCACTAATATTTAATTATTTAGTAACACATTATTTAATTCTAACTTAACTTTATTCAAATTTAATTATATTAATAGATGTAATTGATTAGGTTGAGGATACACGCCGTTGTCTTATCTGCCAAACCAATTGTTTTATGCATGTATTCTATAGTCTTGTAGACACAATTATCTTAGTGCAAGAATAGCTTTCAAATTAGCTTGAAGATAAATCATCAGATAATGGTGTTTATATATATATATGTATGTATATATATATATATATCTACACACATGTGTGTGTGTGTGGGATTTTTAATTTTCTTACTATTATTATTTCAAAATTTAATTAACTAAATTGATTTTTAATATTTTTCTTAAATATTTGGTTAATCAATCACTAATCTTTTATTTAGTCGTGCACTATTCAATTCTAATTAACTTTGTTAAGATTTAATTATATTAAGAGGTATAATTGATTAGGTTGTGGATATATGTAGTGATCTTAATTGCAAACCAAGTGTTTTAGTATGTATTGTATAGCCTTGTGGGCACAGATATCTTAGCCAATAATAGCTTTCAAAGTCACTTTCAATTATGTTAAAAGCTATTATTGATTAGGTTGCGGATATACAAAGTTATCTTATATACCAAACCAAGTGTTTTAGTTTATATTGTATAGCCTTGTTGGCACAGATACCTTACAAGTCTAACCAATAAATATAAAAAAATTAATGTTTGTTGAGCAGTGGCCCACAGATCCATGTACTGACACACAGTTTATTCAGTTTGTGAAAGGGTAAACTCACCTTAAACTATACAGTCAGTGATATTGAATTAATGCAGGTGTTGTCTGTCTTTCTTTCTATGCTTGCACTCTGGGTTTCAAACTTCATTATGTTTATTTTATAATGGGATAGGGTTGAAGGATATAAATTTTGATATAAATTTTAATACAATTTATTGACCATTGGATTATAAAGATTTCAAGAACATAGATTTATTTATACATTTATACATAATTTAATTTTACATTCTACATAAATATGTTTTTTCATCTCTTTTTTCAAGATTAATTACATCATGTCTTCTCTCTTCTATTGATATTAAATTAATAAGTTATCAATTAATATTCTTCTCACCTCATCGATGATTTTGTATCTGTTATTTTATTCATTTTTAAATTATATATATTTTTTTGAAGTACATTTTTAAATGACATTATTTTTATGTTTTTTATTAGATATCATATTTGTATCCAAAATAATTTTTTTAATTGAATTTTAATTTTGAATTTATAATTAGCATGTTTGTTTAAACATATGCAATATGAATCTTGTTTGAAAGTTTATATTGAGAACTTGAAATTTATGTATTATATATATATGTATGATTTGATTAACTGAATAGAGAAAAAAGATTAAATGAAAATTTGATTTATAATATATATAATTTTTTATTTTATGTGACATATAATAAGGATAGAAAAGAAATATTAAAAAAAAAGTTGTTTTTTTTTTCTTTGTGCATTTATGAACATTGGAGAGGAGAAAAAATAATAATTTTTTTTTGAGTACACTATATGGAAAAGAAATTATATATATTTATATATATGAGTCTATTTTTTTAGATACTATTAAATATATATATGTTTGAAAATAACATAATTTAAAAAAAAATAAATAAAGATGTAAAGAACAATGAGTGAGAATAATACAAATTGATTGGTTTTTAATATTAGCTAGAGAAGTTTAAAAATATATATAAATAATATTAATTAAAGAGATGAGAGAGATAATATAATAATGAAGAGAGATGAGAGGAATATATTAATATAGAGTTGTAAAATTAAGTTATAATTAATAAGAGAGAGGAGATATGAGAAATGATATAATTAATTATGAAAAGAGAAGAGAAAACATATATATGTAGAGTATAAAATTAATTTATATATAAATGTATGAGTATATCTAAGCCATTAAAATTTTTATAATCCAATGATCAACAAATTGTATCAAAATTTATGTCTCTCGATCCTATCCCTTTAATAATATGTATAAATAACTATTTTATGTTGTAAAAACTGATATATCCTAGATTGTGAAAATAGATGACTAGACCATGTTCTATGATACTTATTTGAAAATTTCAAATTCCTAACCTGAATGATATTAAATTTCAAAAGAATATGTGATCAATTAAAAACAAACAATTTCTATAAAATAAATATAAATTAAATTAAAAACAAACTAATAGAAGAAATTGAAATGGTAATGAATAATTAAGTACTTACCTGAAATTCAGTTGAATGACAAATATGGGCACACCCCTTTAGAAATTTATGCTAAACTTAATTTTCTATTGAAATTAAAAAAAAAAAAAAATTGTTGTCAATTCTGACTTTGCAACATAAGTAACTAATTTCTTTGAAATCTAACACTCGTAGCTTGGAAAATCCTGTACAAAACGCTGATTCGCAATTCTTCAATACCAGTTTATCAATGCCAAAAAGACCAATTTGCACAACTACGACCAATTCATCATTTTTAATAAAACATAAATAATTAATGAATGGTTGGCGCATGAAATATCCAGCACAACCATTAGAGTATGTGATGGAGATAACATAACAAACAAGTTGATTCAAAGTATCTCAACGTCGACACTAATCTCTCAAGCCAAAATGTCCTCCCTATATTCGCGGCCGTAGACCTTTCGCAGGTAGTCCAAATTGAAAAATTTTGTGCTTGCCACTAGATCTCTTAGACGACTTTGTTATGAAAGCAACTTGTATACGAACGAATGTTGAATAGCATATTAAAAATTGTACTATTTATCTTCAAAATTTGTACTTGACAACTTATTCTTCATCATAAAAAAGAGATAGATTACAGCGATATTCTACTAATCTAAAAACTCTACTTAAAAGTCATACAAAGATACAAATTATTAGTGTGAAACTCATTGCTACAAGTATACCTTTTTATGTCGAATAAGGAGAGGAAAAAATAGCAACATTATTTGCAAACATTTTCGTGCAATGGAGAGTAACTTTGATTCAAAACAAACTAGTATGCATTTATGTACTTGTTACAAATGGGATTGATCTTAAAAGGTGAATAAATTAACTCATCTTTTTCATCAGAGTAATTTTTTTTCTTCATTTTTAGATGTTATTTACAGTGCATCACATCAAACTTGAAAATTTATCAAATTGAATAATTGTTCATTACCATCAAGCCACGTTAGGTAATAATTAATAACACAAATAAGTTTTTTAGTCATCCCATTCCAGCATGTAACTTTTCAATAATTTCTTAAAAAAGTCTCGCAACAGTTAGTGGGTTTTGACTTGTGTGATCATGAAACAAGTATATGGATATGCTGGTTGGGCCTCGACAGCCACCAAAGCCAAATTCTAAGGACCCAGTATCTTTATTGAGTTGCATGTTTCATAGGTCCGATCGGGTCATTTGGAGTTTTTGTAGGTCCGATTGGTCATTTGGAGTATATATTATTTGGTTTCTATCATTTTTGGACACAGAAGTGCTAATCGACATTACCTGCTCTTCAAAAATATATTATTATAATTTTGCCTTCAATTCGTTTTTTATTGTTAGTTATACCGAATAGGTTATAAGTATGCTGAAATAGATTGGGATTAATCATCAATTACATGATTTGAATAATTACTTCTAAAATTGGAAAATAACCACTTTCATAATAAGGGAAGAGAAAACCATATATTCAAATTTGTAAAATGTTATTGGTAGAAATTTAAACCCCACCACTTTAATTTATAAGGAGATGCACAATCTCATGCTCTAAGAAAAGGAGATCTAAATTACGCCTTCAATTTTGGATTTTCAAAAAAATTACAATAAGCCTATGATATCTTTTCTTCATTTCATGTATCTATCACAAATTTATCACAGTTTGATTTGTTAATAGACACCATATCATAGAAACATATATTAAATATCTGCTACTATAAAACCACACCCTTGATTGTTGACTCGATTAAATTTTAGGATATCTTTTCTTTGTTTAAACTTGGTATGTGGACTTCTATATGACTAAAACGTTTAGGTGCATGTGCGTTTGTGACACATAAAACGAGTTCATTCCGTTACAGATATGCGAACCATTTTTAAAATGTTTGTTTTATCAAATGTGTTGTCAGCCTACTTGAAACAGAACTGACGATCATAGTAGAAGATTAAGAATTGAAGTATAATATCCAGAAATTCTCTCTCATAGATGGTCGTGATTTTTTTTTTTTTTTTTTTTTTAAATCAGAATAAATTTAGTAACACACTAATCAAGAATAAGATATAACTATAATGACTCAGAGATGAAGAAGCTAGGATTTGTTGCCTTTGCAAATTAAGCAAAGTCATATATATATATATATATATATATAACCTTTCATACTCACTTTCTTATAAAGTCTTCTTGAAGGCTCTCTAACTAGAGAGAGAAAACTCTCTCTCCCTTTAGTGAGAAAAAGCCTTGTAGAATGAACTTTTCGGTTAGATTCAGGCCAATTTTAACTTTTTTTTTTTCCTCTCTCATTCTAATCATCGCTGTTTCCTTCTTTTGGTTTTTCACTAGCGATTTTCGTTAGTTTTGAGGTTTTTAAGGTTGGATCCAGTTTTTAATTAGATTCAACTCTAGAAACCCTATTTGTTCTGGTGGGGTTCATTCATTTTTGTAGGTGATGGATTAAAATCAATAGCTTTTAGCCTTCTCGTGGTCGGCATCCTAGTTACTTTTTGGAATGCTCACCACTGGATTTGGTGTTCAAATTCAAGTCTCTTAGCTCTATAAGGTTGATTCAAGCTTAGGATGGAGATCAGATCATTGTAGGGATGGTTTCTTGTTTGTGGCGCCTTGTCCTAGTTTCCAGAAGCTATCATTCAGTGGCTGACTTTCGGATTATAGAGGATGTATTGTATAACATATTTTGGGGACTTTTGATTTTCAATTTGCTTTTGTTCTTTATTTCATCTCGTACTTTAGTTAATTGATGGATGCTCGAATCTATGTAACTTGACCACCCCCTTGTTTGGGCATAGCTTAGTTTTCTTATGGTCTTCGAACTTATTTCTCTCTTAAAGACTGTTTCTAGTCTAGTTGTATTGCAGATGGTAGCCCTAAATTTGGTTGGCCTTTAGGACTATTTGTTTGCGGATCTCAAAATTGGAAAGTTGGTAAGAAAGATTTTAGAACTTAAAAAAATATATATATTTGACTTTTATAATCAAATATATCTGATTTTAAAAAGTAAAGACTAACCAATTAAATTCATCAATTGCATTCTCTTTTCTAAAACAAATTTTTTCTCATATTTAATTCAAATGCAATTGATGAATTTGATTAATTGATCCTTATTTTTAAAATTAAATATACTTGATTATAAAAACATTATATATATATATATATATATATATATTGAAATGATCAAAATCTTTTCCTAATCTAAGCATTTGGTGAGCTTCTAAAATCATAACACATCCTCCAAGAGGGTTCAAATCCCACAAAATGTATATTATAATTTGTATAAATAATGTTCTAATTATCTTTCGTTTATAGAAGGGTAAATATATGAATGATGCAAATAATAAAAATCTAGGTATTTGGAATGTGTAACTAATATTTAATCTTGACAAATCTAACACATCTTTGATCAATTTAGTATCAAATTTAAAACAAAAAATCATAATACATTGCTATTTTTAATAATGCGCAACTAACATTTATATTTATTTTACAATCTGTTTTGTTAACGATCAATCATTAGAATAAGAATTAACCAATTTAGGGTGATAAGATATATAGAGCAATTTCAAATAGGAGGCTACCAAATGATCATACAGGCGAAATAATAGCATTGAAACTCTGTAACTCAAGTAAAAAAAAAGTAGAGATTTCAAGTGCCAATATTTAATATATGGTTCAACACCTTGAAATGTCTTGATGAGATGTACAATGCATTTTAAATTTGGATACGGCTGCTCATGAAATTAGATCACAGAGTAGGGGCTCTCTCAGCGTTTCCAGAAATGACGGTAAGCAGGTTGTTGGCGAAAGGATCGCTGAGATGCTTCGCAAGGTTCTCGACAGGACCTTCACCTGTGACATAAGCTTGGAAGTAAAAACCAAGCATGGCAAACATTGCAAGTCTACCATTCTTGATCTCCTTCACTTTAAGAAGTGCAGCCTGGTCTGGATCGTTGGCAAGTCCCAATGGGTCAAATGGACCACCTGGGTGCAGCTTGTCTTCGAAATCCTGCCATTGAGAGAGCAAATAAGTAACAGAGTAATTTGACAGTTTTGTTGTTTCTCAATACACTTTTATGGTCCAACTTCAATGAATTTTCAAATGTCAATATTACAAGGTTAATGGTAAAGGGGTCATCTAACGAATATTACTACCGTTAAGTGTTCAATGCAAAAATGTAACTTTAATTCATTTAAGATATAAGATGCAATCAGAATCTAACTTGAAAGAGTAAAACTTACAGTATGCCTGTCCCTAATATAGTCTTAGTTAGTTATATGCAAGAGTAGATTCACAGATACCTATAATTATCACTTTGCATATCAGTTGCCAGTTTATATTATAATTTAAATCTCAACTTAATTGAAAAATATATATATATATATATATATTATTAGCAGGATCAGAGCATACCAAACCGTTGGTAATTCTGTAATATTCAGCGCCACCAACAAGGATAACCTCAGCAATGACGGCAAAAACAAGATTGATGGGGATGTTCTTTCCAAAGTAATTCAATGTGTTGCCATCAAGGAGTAGAGCTCCAGTCTACAATTCACGTCAAATTATCCCCTACTTAAATACTTGTGATTCACATAATTAAGGACAGAAAACTAATGGATAAGAGGATCCAAACCTTGAACCAAACGGCTTCAGGACCGCAGTTGGCACCGAATTTGTTGAAGGCTTCAGGGATGATGAACCCTGCTGCACCAAGCATGGCCCATCTGGCATGAATCAACTCAAATGCCTGGTATCTGCAATCACCACATTATATTTCTTAGTCAACAATCAAGCAACTGTTAAATTTGATAGTCCAAGTTTTACGATACTAGAAAATTTACTACTTGGCGAAGTCTTCTGGCTTCTTGCTCAGCCCAAAAGGATCGTAACCATAACTGCATCCAATTAATCAAATCATTCATTAAGTCATAAAGAAATTCTTCAAATGTATTTGACACATCAAACCAAACAAAACCATGAAAAAGGAAGATCCATAATCTTACTCTCCGGGAACCTCTCCGTTCAAGTACTCAGGAATCTCAGATCGGTCCAAGAGACCCTCAGGCAAGAAAATTCTTCTGTCAGGACCTGAGAACCCACCATGCAATATATTACAACTTTGACACAGATATATATATCAGTCTTCCACTAAGCAGGTGTGTACATCTACATTTAATTTCTATTTAAAAGCTAAATCTTAACAACTTAAAAGTAGTTCAATCTACTTATGTTATGTTTGAGTGAAGGTTTAAAGACTTTACTAGAAAGAGATGGTGGTGACAATCTTGTGAATGGAAATGAGTGAAATTGTTGTATATACTCACCATACCACTTGGCGAGCTCTTCGTTGAGGGGAGAGACGGAGGCAGGTTTGGCCTTTGGAGGAGCAGCCTTCTTCTTGGAGAAGAGTGCAACAGTCTTGAAAGTAGCAGGGCTTGATGAGCTGGGAGCTGATGACCTCACTGCATTGCCCACATTCAGAGGGTTTCCAAGCATCTCCTTCACTCCTAGGGAGGCGGCAGCGGTGGTTGCTGCCAAAGAAGCCATCTTGATGTGGTTGTAGTGGTGGTGCTTTGGAAACTGAGATGGGTGGTTAATGGAGGATGAAGTATCAAGCGAATGAGAAAGGAGATACTATATGCTTGAACTAATGGATGTGGACATGCCACTTAGGATGCTTGTGATTGGTTGGCTGTGGAACATGTGAAATCTGATGCTGAAATCTGATAGGCCAGGCTTGCTTACGTGGTAGATCATGGTGCTGATGTGGAATGATCCTACACCTGGTGGATTTGATTAGCTTGGTTCGGATAACATGTCCTATCTATTTGTTTCATGTCTATTCTTCTTTTCATTTCGTGTGGTTATATTCTCATACTTGCCTCAGTGGGGTCTCATGCAATGGTAAGTTTGAACAGATAGAATGGGTGGTCTACTGCTTATTATTTGACATCTCAAGACCATTTGTCCATAATTGAACTATGTCGGAGAAGACCCTGTTCCAAAAATTGGTAAAGTTGTTGTAGGATGAATAATTGGTTAAAATCACAGGCTTTGAGTACAAGTGGTCATAACAAAACATGAAAGAGCAATCACTGTGTACACAAATTGGTCTGATCAAATGTTCATTGAACACTAATGATATTTTGTTAGCAAAAACAATCCACAGCACATAATTCAGTTATATCATTTACAAAATATCCAAAATGGGTTCATTCTAATTAAGCTAGTTATGCTATGACTTCATAGAATGCACTAACGTGAGTGACATGGTATGTCACTGTACCCTGATTGACGGCATGATCAATCATTGGTTGCCAATGAAACCACGCAAGCTGCGCTATAGCTGCAACTCATCTCTTGCAGCGTCTAGATAACAAATGTTAACTTTGGTTATATGTGTAGTTAGCCCTAACAAATAAAATTTTTTAACAAGCCCCATCAGAAAAATATAGCATCAGATATTGATAACTTAACATGATCAGTACATATCCAAGAACAGTCGGTTTCCATAATTCATACATTTGTACAGAATCTAGCTAAAATACAGGATTTAAATTTTAAATATTCCTCTTTGATGAAAATTGTTTAACCAAGAAGCCCATCAAACATTGCTCATTTTCTCCACTTGTCAAACTCTCTTGAAGTTGCTCTGACCATCTTCTTGGTATTAAGGACAAGCTCATCAACAATTGCACCAATGTCATCCCTGATGACCCCAAGAAAAAAAAAAAAATCATTTTAGAAATTAAGCCATAACGTTACCACTTACCACCAAAATGCAAAGTATTAGTTATACAATCAATCTCAAATTTACAGTTAAATAAAAGAATCTAGATAATAAAACAAAGATAACGTCATTACGTTTTGCCTGGTCAGTTAACTTCTTGAAAGTTGATTAATGTAATCTAAATAATAAAACAAAAATACCCTTATGACTTTTTGTCACATCAGCAAACTGGTTCACCTTTTAAACTACGACCAATATTCCATCACAGGTTAAGTTAATGTACATTTTCATAACAGGAACTCAATAGCGTCGAAAAGAGTAGCCTATCTAAACATGCTTGGTACCAGATAAATATGGAATACTATATAGAAGTTGGAAATCAGTACAAGCACATCATGTACATACATAAAGCACTGAAGGATTTTAGCAGACTGACAAAAAATTAGCTATTCTGTTCACCAAATGGAAATACAAACAAGAAAACTCGATTCAATTGAAACAATAAATTAAGAATGGGAAAAGTGCCAATAAATGAAAGACATGACACTTAAAAATCAAGCAAACAAGTAATATACGTCAACTAAATTTCAGCTCAGCTTCCACATTTTTTGCTATTACTTTATCTGCCTTTGATAGGAGAAATGATTTGTGAAAGCTGGTCCAATATTCTAAAGAATGAAGGAGGAAAAAAAAAAGAGAAAGGGAAATACTTACTGAGAAGGAAGATATCCAGGACCGTGAAAGAGCTTGCCAGCATTAGAGTATTTGCGGTTGGCATCATAAGCCACGCCCATCCCTACACCATAACCAAATCCCATACCAATCCCACATCCTGCACCAAGACCAAATCCTAATTGCATACCAGGAAATCCAGGACCAACGCCTATACCTGAGAAAAAAGAAGATTAAGAAAAGAGATATCATCAAACATGATAATAAAACATAATTTTATGAGCGTCATAGGCCAAATGATGATAAAGCACACAGCTAGATCCCATCATAAGCACACTAGTAATGGAACATAAGGAGCCCCCAATAGATGTTAACTGTCTCAGCAACCAATGATATCTGAAAATTTAAGTTGATTGAAACAGATGAGCTTAGAGCAGGGATTGGAAGTGAATAAGCTTGAATTCCAAGGTTTCAAACAAAAAGTTCACAAGAGCACCTATGCTTGTGCGGATTCAAGTGAAAGTATTTGACTGGACAGAAGAAGAAAGAGACCAAAACAAGATAGAAAGGGCAACTAGTTCTTTTTTGCTAATTTGGGGTTAGGTTACATAATGTATAAATTTATGCAAAAAATCAATGAAATGTAGTTGGAATGGTAAGATAAATCTAAGATATGGGTGTCAAACAAGAAAAACTATGGTCCATTGCATTTGACAATCACCCTGGAATTGAAAACACCAACTACATCTAATCCTAGCAATACTCGTTTATACACACAAGTCCAAGTCTGAACCATTAAGAATCTCAAAACCATATAATCAATCTAAAGAATACACTTTTTTTAAAAAAAAAAAAATTGTTAATTACATAACACATTCACAGTAAAATCTGAATCATAAGAAATACAGGACAGGACACTCATAATAACATCACCACTCATCACAAAAACAAAAGAATGTGTCGTTTGCAGTTGCAGCCAGAAAGAAGGAAAAAGTTGTTACCTCCGACGAGACCAATGCCTAGACCAAGGCCGCAGCCGACGCCGGTGCCGAAAGCGGGACCCACTTTGCCAAAATCCTTGATATTGAGCTCAGGAAGCTTCCAGATTAAGCCCTTGTCATCGTCGTCTCCTCTGCCGGCCATGTCTCTTCTCCAACCACTTCAACTTTACCCAAAGCTTCGATTTTTATTTTAATTTTTATTAGTTTGGGATTTCCAACGCCCACCACAGTCCTGTTTTTTTCCAAAAACTTGTTACTTAAATTCAAATACTGTTGTGGCCCAATCACAATCTTCCACCTTTACAATTTTAGATTTTAATTAATACACAGACTTTGGGATACAGTGTTACGATATTCAGGATCCCACTAATACATATATATATATATATTATTTCACTTTCTCTTTTTCTTTATTCTTAATTGATATCTTTAGCCCCTCAGCAACTTTCTAGTAATTTTGTCTCCTACTCTCACATAATATTATAAAAAATATACATATATATATAGTAAAAATACTGCACACTGGACACATTTTCAAATTTGATGTAGAAACATTTTGAACTTAAAAATTGAGGGAGGGAAGTTGAGTTAGACTAACATTAAACCCCTCACTCCACTCCACTCCACCCCACTCCCACCTAATTTAATTTTGTGATCTCGAATTGTATCACACCTCTAAATTATAACTTTGTATTGTTTATAAAACCTCAAACTTAAAAATTAAGTTTGATACAAAATATGTTTACTTGAATGTGGATCACATGAAAATGTGCCCCTGAAGATTTAAACAAGTCCAAAACCAGAAATGACAAATGGGCCTAATAAGTGATGAATTGGCCCAATCAAGCTTTATCTCAACTTAAAAACAGAAAGCTGCTTCTTCTTGTTCATGTTCATATGTTGTAGCAGTAACTGTAACTGCCTTCACAGCAACCCATGAATGCAACCGCCACTCTCGCACTTTCTCACGCTGCCAAGTGCTCCTATTCTTTCCCATGTAAATCAAAATTACTCAGCTTGTTCTCCTCCAAAACCAAAACCAACAAATGGACCTCACTTCCACTTTGTGTGTCTTCGTCAGCAACTGCTCGTTTGGTCGTGGAAGATGATCTCGATGCTTTCTTGCAGGTACCCTCTACCTCTCTTCAACTGGGTTTTGGACGGTTTTGCTTTTTATGGTCTGCTTTGCATTCTTGTTCAATGCTATTCCTTGAATGATATATTTGTCTGCTTTTCCATATGTGACTCTATTGAAACTGTTTAAGATTCTCTTCTTTTCAAGTAATATTGTATGCTACTTGGATTGTACATGCTGGATTCTATCAATATCAATGTTTGGCAGATTCTTCCAGCTGATTTGCGCGATAGACTTCTAAATGATTCTAAGAGAGGACAGCTTTTAGAGGTGATAAATCTCAAAAAACCGTTCTCTTTTGGCATAAGATGATGGTCATCTACTGATACATCTGATGTAGGTGATAATGGACCTGGGTCGGTTGCCTGAAGCACGCTATCAAGGTGAATTTGGTAGCAAGTATTTAAGAAGTACTGAGGTAAAGTTCATGATTTTGGTTGGCTGTTTGATAGTTGTCAACATTATGTAGAGCTCTCATACAAAAGAAAACATCAGTTTATGCAAGCATAAGAGAATTCTTCATTCACTGGGTTTTAGTTACTTATCTGAGATGTTTATTAGCCAGGTATCAATAGAAGAGTTAGAGTATGCTCAAGGTGCTGTTGGGGAATTTGGAGGGGACAACAGAGCTGGCATTGAGGGTACCTTGCACAGAATATCTGCAATCAGGAGTCAGAAAGGGTCCGTTGTTGGCTTAACTTGCCGAGTAGGCAGGGCAGTCAGTGGTCATGTTGACATGGTTTATGATATGCTTCATTTTGGGCAAAGCATCTTGTTTGTTGGAAGGTAAGTTCACTATTTACTCTATATTACAGTTCCATATTTCCTTACCTCAGAAGGATGCTTCCAACATAACAGTCTAAATTGAGGGCAAGTGGGTTGAAACTATATAACACTCTAGTTACTCTTACATGGCTTTGGATGAAGTATGCTTCTGTTTGTGAGGGATGCATAATGGCTCCATTCGGCATTATGTTTGACATGATGATTAAAACTGCTAGAATAATGTAGCAATCTTTTGTTATGTCTTTTAGTACAGTGGTTGTGCCCCTATAAGGATTGTGATTTAATTCAATTTTGATTAAAAAAAAAAGTACTGAGTGTTGCAAGCGTCTTATATTCTTTAATATGGTAGACTGAAGAATATTTTCAGTTTCAGACCCCCACTAGAATGACCCTTTTCATATATTAAATGATGTTTTGATTTTGACAATTTTCTATTTTTTATCTGTGTAAAGACCTGGGGTTGGCAAGACTACTGTGATGCGAGAGATTGCCCGTGTCTTGTCAGATGAATTTCAAAAGAGAGTGGTGGGTAGTTTCTCCTGTATTGTAGTTGTCCTTCACTTCCACCATCCTGTTTTTTTAGTTATCATTAGCAGTGCTTTGACAAATATTTTGATTAACCATTATAGGTGATTGTCGATACAAGCAATGAAATAGGAGGGGATGGGGATATTCCACATTCAGCAATTGGAAATGCACGAAGAATGCAGGTTCCAGAACCATCCTTGCAGCACAAAGTTATGATCGAGGCAGTAGAGAATCACACGCCTGAAGTGATCATTGTTGATGAAATCGGCACTGAAGCCGAAGCTCTAGCTTGTCGATCCATTGCTGAGAGAGGTGTCATGCTTATTGGTACTGCTCATGGAGAGTGGCTAGAAAATATAATAAAGAACCCGACACTCTCTGACCTGGTGTGTTCTTTTCTCTATGACTAGTTCTCTACGTGTAAACAGTCTTTACTGAGGTCCCTCCATTTGCACCCATGTTTTTGCATGTTTCATTTTTTTTTTGACTTGTAATCACTTAAGCATCTTCCATTCTCCTGAATTTCGACTTGAGCAACTTAGACCGGATGATTAAATCAGTAACTTTGACATATCTTGCATAGTGTGATTCTGCTTTTGTCTTTTGTTTGCTTTGCATCTTGTATTTTTAAACTGTTATGTCTCTACTTTAAGAGAAGGATCTCTTTCTCTATTCCTGATTTTCTCTTTGGCTTCATTTAATGAAGGCTTGCTATCTGGTCTCATTCCAAGTTTCAGTTGTTAGTCTCTCTGCAACCACAGTTGTTAAACTCAATGTACTCTAGGTTGTTCTGTTTGGAGTGAATGGATTGGAAAGATCACATGTGTCCATATCTTCATCCTAATTCTACTCATACAATATGATTGGAACTTAATGTAAATTATGTGAAATAGCATGTCAACCCACTGAATAAGAATTTCACAGCCGTGTTCTTGCACATCAAAATCTAGTCACAGTTTACTAATCTCAAATATTTATCATAATCTCCTGTGTTAGAATTATCAACATTATGACATTTTGTTTATGCAGTTGTTTCACAAGTAGCTTTCCAGCAACCACATTACTATGTTTCCTAATTCAGTGCTCTGATAGCAGTCCCAAGATATCAGAAGGAGAAGTAATATAACTTGTATAATTTGATTGCAATTTTTTGCTACATATAACATGCAACTGAATAATTCCCACCTATTTACTACTAGAGTTAAAACTCATGCAGAAGTTGAAATATATTTTGAGTTGTATTTTATCAGTCAAAGTTGGAATGAACAAGCATCTTATAGTCTTGGCAATTATAAAGCTTCTTATTTACTAATATCCAGATAAAAGTTAACGTGTCCAGCTTCTGGTTTTCAGATTGGTGGAGTAGAAACCGTTACTCTAGGGGATGAAGAAGCTCGAGCTAGAAGGTGTCAGAAGAGCATTCTTGAAAGAAAAGCTCCTCCAACATTTTATTTCTTGATTGAGATGAGAGAAAGGCATTATTGGGTAATACATAAGGTATTACTACTACCTTCAGTTTCTTATATTTAGTTATAAAGTTGGATAGTTTCATTTCTTCAATTTTTGGTCTCGTCTTGTAGACAGAGAAGAGTGTCGATATGTTGCTTCGTGGACAGAACCCATCGGTTGAGGTAATTCTTCTTCTAGTCATATGCTTTAAAAATTTAGGGGATTTTTTATCACAGGCATTTGTAGATTGTAAACAAAATTAACTCTTACTTAGGTAAATATGATTTGTCAAAGTGAATTCTACACTGCATCAGATTCAATCACATCACTTGATGGTTCATACTTGTTTTACAAATTGTTTTTACTAAAGATGCAAAAATATTGTTTTCTCTGTGGCACTGCGGTGATCTGAATCATTATTTTGCTATCTTTTTGCTTGAAATCAAGCTGAGTGACCACTGATCTGAACTGTAAAACTATGGTTTTGCAGATCAGAAAACGGGATGACCATTTCAATGTTGTAATAGAAAGATGGAAGACCTACGATAGACACGAAATATAATTTTGTGTTACTTTTGTAATTTTTGAGAATTCATTGCTGATAACTCTGCATAGATCGTAGCTCACATCAAAGTTGGGAGGGATTTGGTTTATTTTGTTGTATTAATTATGAGATTAATAATCAAACTATGTGTAGTTACCAAGCTCATGTACATCCAAAGGCTTGCTTTTATTAAAGTTAATGTTAAATCACTAATTAGTTGAAACTGGTTATGTTTGTCACAACTAACAATTTGGATCTTGTCTTTGTTTCTTTTGTTTCTTTGAAGTAATTTAGTTAGTACAGTTGACAATGAAATTTTATAGTTTGTCAATAAAATCAATTTTTTAAGTTTTATGATTATCTTTTTCTGGTAACTGGATTCTTAACCAATAGCTACTAGATGGGGCAACAATTGAAGCCTTAAAGAGGCATGAAGTTTACCTAAACACAATAAACAAGTACTAAACTTTGCACTTAAAAACATTGGCTTTATAAATTAGATAAATGCAAAAGCCGTTCTCCGTATCTATGCATGGATAGTGAAGTGCATGCTTTACCACTAATTACTGACAATAGCAAGCAACAGACGCTACAAAACATGAGCAGGCCTCGGATTTTATGGTTGGCCGGCTTATATGTCTTTACCACTTACATCATGTTTCTGCTTTAAATATCAATTCATTTGGTGCTGACATCCGTCACATTATTTTCATATTAGAGTTAAATCTTGGCTTTGGATCCAATCTGAAAACCAGAATTCAAACATATGTGCGCTGTGCGCATGATAAACTACAAACTAAATATTATATACACTACAAGCTCTCTTTGTCTCTAAAGCTAACTTTGTACTGGTCTTTGTCATGTTCCAGTGGTGGTTTTAGGCCATAAATATATATGTGTTATGAAAGGAGGAGTTTTTCTTAGCTAAAACTTGCAATATAAAACAATGGCCGGCCACTTATTTGCATATGACACACTCTACTTTCACCGATCCATCTCTTTGTCTTGAACGTTACGTTTGATTCTTCACTTTTTCTCCATTTAAAACCACCTTCAAACTTGTATCAATCATCATCATCATTTCAGACCTTGAAGTGAAAACCATGGTGTTCAATTGCTTCAAAAACCACCCTTTTCTTCTATCCATCTTCTTCATATTCATTTTTGTTGTTGGACCATCTCTGTGTGCATCAACTGATGATGTTATATCTTGTTTGACGCTCAGCAATATCAAGAACTTCACAACATTTCCCAACACAGAAAATGATTCCACTGCTTATTATTTCAAGTTGCTCAAGTTTTCCCTTCAAAACCTTCGTTTTGCAGAACCAAAAGTGCCCAAACCAATAGCCATTATCCTGCCAGAAAGTGTAGAACAAATTAAAACCAGTGTGTTGTGTTGTACAAATGTATCAGTGGTAATCAGAGTGAGGTGCGGTGGACACAGCTATGAAGGGACTTCATCAGTGGCAAATGATGGAGCTCCCTTTGTTATCATAGATATGATAAACATGAAACGCGTTTGGGTCGATTCCGAATCCGAAACAGCTTGGGTTGAAGGGGGTGCAACTCTTGGTGAGACTTACTATTCAATTGCTAAGTCAAGTAGTGCTCTTGGGTTCTCAGCAGGGTCATGTCCCACAGTTGGTGTTGGTGGGCACATTGGTGGTGGCGGATTCGGGTTGTTGTCTAGAAAATATGGACTTGCCGCTGATAACGTGGTGGATGCTCTTCTTATTGATGCAAATGGAAGGTTATTGGACAGAGAAGCCATGGGGGAGGAAGTGTTTTGGGCAATTAGAGGTGGTGGTGGAGGTGTTTGGGGCATTGTTTATGCTTGGAAAATAAAGTTGTTACATGTACCAAAAGTTGTAACAGGTTTTATTTTGTCTAGGCCAGGCACAAAACTCCAAGTGGCTGAGCTAGTGCACAAGTGGCAGTATATAGCACCAAACTTGATTGATGACTTCTATATGTCTTGTTTTGTGGGTGCTGGTCTGCCCGAAACCACAACTATTGGAATTTCAGCTACGTTTAAAGGGTTCTATCTAGGTTCAAGACATGAAGCTGTGTCCATTCTCAGCCAAGCTTTTCCTGAGTTGGCCATCTCCGTTGAAGACTGCGTTGAAATGAGTTGGATTGAATCAATCGTCTTCTTTTCTGGTCTACCTAATGGAACGTCCGTTTCTGACCTGGAAAACAGGTACTTGCAAGACAAGAACTACTTCAAAGCCAAATCAGATTATGTTAGAACTCCGATGTCTTTCACAGGCATAAGGGCTGCTTTGGAGATACTTGAAAAGGAACCAAAAGGGTATGTGATTTTAGATCCCTCTGGTGGGGCTATGCACAAAATAAGCAGTGACACCATTGCATTTCCTCACAGGAAAGGCAATCTGTTCTCAATCCAGTACATGGTGGCTTGGTATGAAGAAGACAATGAGAAAAGTGATGGATACATGGAATGGATAAGAGGGTTGTACAAGGCAATGGCACCATTTGTTTCATGGGGACCAAGAGCTGCTTATATCAACTACATGGACATTGATCTTGGAGTGGTGGAGTGGATCAACACAAGTAGTGGTGTGCCATCTGAAGATGTGGTTGAGATTGCCAGGGGATGGGGTGAGAAGTACTTCTTGAAAAATTATGATAGGTTGGTTAGAGCCAAGACTCTCATTGATCCAAACAACATTTTCAGTCATCAACAAGGCATATTCCCCATGTCATCCATCTCATCATCTGTGGCTCTATAGAAGCCAAGAGTTTCCGATATTGAGAGCTCATGAAAAAATTTACTTTGAAAGAACCTATATATGTAATATTGTGAATGTACATTTAAATTATGCGGAGTGCATGCAAACTTTATTTAAGAACGTATTGTATATCCCTAAAATGTATATTAACACGATTAATATGACAATATTTGATATATACTCGGTGAGTTAATGATCATCACCAATTCACTACACACATTTTACGAACATAAAATATGGTAAGTTTTCTCTTTTTCTAATAAAATTTAATGTATTTTTCTCATTATCAAAATATGTATTTGAACGATATAAATAGTTATTAATTTTGACTGATCGAAAATCTTAGCTAGTTTTGGTAAATTTTATATAATTCACTTTCAATAATAGTAAAAAAAATACAATCATGCAAATAATAATTTTTAAAAGCATATACCGTATTACAACTTAAAAGCATAAATATACAAGTATATAGAGAATCATTAAATCTTAGAGAAGAGCCCGTGGAATAAAACTACTTCTACGAGTAGTTAATTTTTAATTAAATAGGATTTCTAAAACAAGTAAAATACGTAATCTTTCTACATTGAAAGATTACTGTATCAAATAAAATCATAAGACATAGGGTTCTCAAGATTCCAACTTTTATTTTAATGCGAATATTCTTTTTGTTTCGTATAAAATTTGAATTGTATTATTGCTATGTATTTTATAAGTGGTCCCTTGGATTATTTGGCCTCTTGTAATTATTTTTGGGGTTTTATATATAGATAAAAAGTGACACATCAAATGAACCTCGTCTCTTTGATTCAATTATTCGTTCTAATTATGATATCCTTAAGCCATAAAATTCCCCTCATCCCTTTAATTCGACTATTTGTACTGATTATATATGATATCCATAAGCCATAATATAATACCCAACCAACCCATGATTTGTTTTGATTATTATATATTTTAAACCATAAAATAATCAATCATCTTCTAATATGACCTTATAATAAAACGTTTATTCAATTTGATAGTATCTCAAATTTATCAAACTCGAGTCCGATGCACCACAAGTAACATCCTAAAAAAGCCAAAAAATGATAAGCCTCAATTTGTCCTAGTATACCATCCACATGAAATCGAGAGATTAAGGCTTATGCATAAACAAAAAGCATTATTAAGAATCTTAATGTATCATAAGTATCATTAATCTGTGTTAAATATTGCAATTGGACTCTTGCCTTTCAATTCTTATCTTTTATCTCAAAATATTCCTCCTTTTATTTGGAATTCTTATTAATGGTACATGTAGGGAATGTCTAAACAACAAATACTTGACATATTTCGTTATTTATATTGCACACGTGAGAGACTATGCTAAAATATTATAAATATGTGTAAATTATTGTAATTAAACTATAATTTATTAGTTTAAACGTTAGAATCTATTGATTATTGACAGGCATTTTATGGATTTGGTACATAAATATCTGAAAATTCTTCTAGCAACTTTTAAATATTTATCTTTAAATTTAATTTAAAATAAAGAGCTCGCTGAAAGAGCAAAAACTAAAACAAAGGCAACCTTTAATAGCTATATGTGCACGATAGGAAATAAATTGTCAATTGATTATTACAAGTTTATACCACCATATGTAAATAAAATTTTATGTTTTGAAGTATGATACTGGCGGGGATAAAGTTGATTTTTGTTGAGACCTAATAAAATTAATTATTATAAGTATGACCCCAACAACAATTCTTATAGTACACAAAAACAGTTGTCCATACAAACTTTGTAAAAACATTTGGCGGAAGTTTGAAACTCTCCGGTCTTCACCACTAAAAAGAATGGAAAGATATATAATCAATTGTGTTAGGAGATGACATTTATCGTACACGGTTAATGATAAAAATCATCAAAAAGAATCAATATGTAATTATCAAAGGAAGAAAACAGGAATGCTAGGGAGTAAAAAGTACTTGAGAGGTGTCACCTCTCGATCACCATCTAACTTGAGCATTGAAGTGTGATCGTCAATACACCTTGACTAGTTCTTTCGCTTGCATATGATTGGGAGCTCTTTTGCACTTACAAACCAGTTCCTTTATCAAGAGCTCGTTGGACCATGTCCAACCTTGCATTTACTCACCAATTCGGCCCCTAAACACCATTTTTATTCCCCTTTTTATTCACAGATCAGCTCATTATCGAGAGGTGTTTCGGAACTCCTTTGTATCAACCAGATCAGTTTCTTACTAGGAGGCATTTCAACTATCACCCAGCATTAATTCATCCATTAGACTATTCCCCAAACACAGTTTTATTGACCCTTTCATCCCTCATACGCCTTTAGTCTCATGCCATTCCCAGAGAGTTTCCTTGCTTGCCTCTATAGTTAACATCAGGTGAAAATCCAGTGTTAACATATGTAAAATTGTAAATTTAGTTTACTTTCATAATATTAGTAGTCAATAGATTTGAATGATAAGAAATAATTTGAAGAAGTTACTTCATGTTTGAAAAAGCCCAAGTCCAAATTGTGAAGAGATGAGGCATCATGAAATGAGTGGTTCACAATTTTTATAACTCAAAAGTGAATTATCACATCGTGTTATATAACATATAAAATTTAGACTAACAATAAACACTGTTTACTTTTTTCAAACTAAAATTGCAATGGCGTGTGTGAGCAGTTGCACTACTATACTATTATATAACCGCACAACGAAAAGCTCCGCTTTGACTTCGTCATCGTCAACCACAAGATTGGTAGTGAGAGCAGCAGAGACAGGAATGTCTACAACTATTGAGAAGCTGGGCGTCAAGATCCAGAGGAACCCTCCTGAGTCTACACTCACCTCTCTCGGTGTTCGAAAATGGCCCAAGTATTTTCTGTCTCCGTCTCTGTCTTTCTCTCTCTCTCGGAGTGTCTGTTACTGTCATGGATTACATTTGTTTTGGTTCCAACAAGTTTCTATCTTTGATGGGGTTGTGCTGATTTGTTCATTTAAGTGATCAATTGCTATGTTTGTTAATTGAAATGAATGAATTTTTGAGTCATGGGGATCATAAAAATCGAAACTTGGAAATCTGTAATCATTTCAATGTATTGAAACTTGGATTGCTTGGTTGTGCTTGGTATGAGTGATTGATGTAGATATTGAAGAGAATCATTTGCTGCTTGCTGTAATTGGTAGCTGTTGGGAATTGTATATGTGGATTGTTGATATGTAGCTAGACCTATTTGTGATAATTTTGATGTGGGTTGATGCTCATTGTGATTTGAGCAGATGGGGCTGCCCGCCAAGCAAATTTCCATGGACCTATGATGCACAAGAGACATGCTATCTACTGGAAGGCAAAGTGAAGGTTTATCCTGATGGGGCAAATGAGTGTGTTGAGATTGGTCCTGGTGACTTGGTTGTGTTCCCCAAAGGAATGAGTTGCACTTGGGATGTTTCTGTAGGTGTGGACAAGCACTACAACTTTGAGTAACTATCTACTTGCTTACGGATCCTTAGTCGCTATTTCTGGTATACATAAATGCATGGAGTATCTAGCCTGCCCAAAACTATATTTACTTTGCCAGTTGATGTATTGTCGATGAATATATCTGCTGCCCGTATTATTACAGTTTGATGAAAGCTTAGCCCTTGGAACTAGTTTTGAATTTGCTTATTGAAATGTCCTATCTTATGCTCCTCTCTGCTTTTTTGTGTGTGCATACATGCTAGGTAGTGGATAATATTGCCAAACTAGTAGGTAAAGAACCTAAGAATGAAATTTAGACTTTCGTGATTGAATGTGTCATTTGGTTGCTTGAATATGGAATTTTGTGGTGCACGAGAACGAGATGATATAGTGCCAAGAACCGTCATGCTTATATAGGCTTGTTTTTTCAAAGATAAAGAGTTGAACTTCCATGATCGTCAACTGTGGGTTCTGTATATAGAATTCACATCAGGTATTTTCCTAGTTGTGTGTCATATCTCCAAAATATGTTTCTCATGTGAATTGCTCATTATCAGGACAGTTTTATTATCTGCTTTGGGTTAAATTACTTTATTCGATTTTCGTACTCCAAATCATCCTTGGTTTTATCTTTTTCAGAGTTGTTTTCAGTCTTGATGAACTCATAAGGAATTTAGTTATATTAATATCATTCTGTAGCTCATATACACCACAGGAGGATCTTCATCTATAAAACAGGTTATATTCTATATATATAGAGTTTACAACAAACTTCTTTAACCGGCGGCAATCCAGATAACTATTGCCAGTCATTTTCACAAGTTCTCTTGGAAATAAAAAGATATTCTTCTGTGAATTATCACAAGTAAATGTCCAGTACCTACATTGGCTATATTTTATTTTCCCATTTCTCTTGGTAAGTTGTAAATATCATATCGCGGTTATTATTTTTAAGAAAAACACCTAACATGTTGGGTGGCTTTTAAGAACTTATATTGCTTGACATGATCATTTACCTAACGTATGTATAGTAGTCTAAACTACGCCAAGTACAATAAACCCATGTTTGTTATGCTATAACGCCCCATGACTATTTCACCAAAACAATTGGTACAATTTTTTCTTAGTTCATTAAAGCATTAATAATAAGAAAAACTAAAAGAACAAAATGAGAGTCAGTGTCCCACTTGGGGAAAGGATCCCCTTTAAAGAGAGTTCAAAAAAATTAAATGAGGAATTGTAGCTCATAGAATGGCTTCCAAGCAGTCTTAAGAAGTTGATTATGGTTTGTGAAGAACCCTTCCAGCAAGCAAAGCAGCTTCGATGACAGCAGAGATAACATCAATAACTTCATTGACTGAGCAAGTGTTACCTTTGAATGTCTGCCCCCCTGCTTTCTGGAAATTGGCCATGCAATTCAGGAAGTTTTTGCTGCATTCTTGACTCAAATAGTCATCTGCACCACCCACCAACATTACTTTTATCATTGTTATTCTCATAATCATTAAATTATTATATGTACTACTCCACCGACACTTGTTTTATTTAGCATATGTACTACTCAAATATGCTCATCATTATCTGGCTGTAGACATCTTTATACCTATAAAGAAAATAAAATATGGTCTCCTACTCTATATAGTTGAAATTTGAAAAACAGAAACATCATAATTAAGGGTCATTTGATTTGGTGGGATAATCCTATTTTTTTACTCTAGCAGCCATCTTTGATTTGTGAGAGTTTTTGCTTTAAAATTTTGTCTCTTTAATGGAAATTTCTCTAAGCTTGTCATTGTGGTCACTTAATTTTACTTCAAAAAGAATAATAACCATAATTATGGTAGTTTATACAAAACAAAACAAAGAAATAATGCATATTACATCATTATACTGAAAGGTATGGGCTTAGGGAAAATGACACACCAACAAGCAAGTCATTTCAATCCGGCAAATTTTGAACATGACTTGAGATATTATTCTAATATTCCATTTGTTTTTGTTTTTGTTTTTTGTTTTTTTTTTCCCTCTTATTTTCTACGAAAAGATTATAATGAAATTTGAACTCCTAGATCCCCGTTAAAACATATAATTTCATACATACACAAAAACCAATGTATATATATATAGAAGAATGAAATAATGGAAAACATACTGTTCTTGGCTTGAACACAGGCATCATGCTTCATACAACAAGCATCAAGACCATCACAAGGTTTCTCTCCTGGACATCCACTGTATAGCAATCCACAGTACTTTCCATATCTCAAAAGTGGAGGCACTGTTAATCCAAATTTCAGTCAAAATCTTGAAACACAAAAAGGTCATCAATACCCAACCACCACCCCCCAACCCTCCCCAAACAAAAAAAAAAATAAAAAAACAAGTACCTGCGCAGAAGGCTGATTCACATATTCTACTACAAGCTTTGCTCTGCAAAATACAAGTAGATGTATTATAGAACTAGAAGAGATTATTTAGGACATGCAACTATCTATGAGACCATTAAAAGTAAAGAAAACAAACCACAGTGATGGCTGAATTAGCAGTTTGAACACCAATGTTGAGGGCATGGATGGAAAATATAGAAGAACAGCTAATGAGAAGAAGAAGAGGGAGACCAAACCTCAATGAGTGGTGGTGGTGGTGTTTGAAAAAGACCATTGTTAGATTGACAACAAAAGATAAAAAGAAAAGAGAGAACCAATCTAGCACTGAAAGACGAGGATGGATTGGGTTGTGCTTAAAAAACACTGATTTATGGAGAGAAATAACAGAAGAGAGAGAGTGTAGAAAGTCTAAGGGTTGGATATATTTGTCTTGTAATGACTCGTGACATGTTTTTGTAGTGTTCTTCTTCTTCTCATGACCAACTTGTTGCAATTGCCAATGCATCAAAATTCTTAGCTTATTTAATGGAGAAAAGCAAGGGGTTGGTTGGAGGGTCCATCTCTGCATGAAAATTTGAACATGCCCTTTCAACCAACTCTTCCTATTCTCTTACGTTATTAATTTATCATGGCTAGCCTTGATATTGACAAACATTATTATCAACACTAAAACTAAATTTTTATTTTTCTCAAGATATGGGCGTTTATACAAATTTAATGCCTTGATTTAGAAATTTGCCTTCATAATTATGGGAAGATCAAATACTTATACGGTGCGTTTACTTAATGAATTAAGAAATGAGAATGATTTATGATATTTACTTACTTTAAAGGAATGAAATGATGAGTCCCAATAAATTCGGGACTGTGGAATGAAAACCCATTCTCCCTACCCTACTTAAAAATTCAATTCTCGTTTCTTTTTACAAGATAAAAAATCTTTTGTACATTTCTTTAAAAATATATATATATATAGATACACAATATTTATTAAATCACGCCCTTATATATATATATAAATGCTTACAATAATATTTTTGAAAAAGTTTTTTAAGTAAACATTTTTTGGTAACATTTTATATCAAAAAAAAAAAAATCACAAAAGTTTTTTAAGTAAAAACATTTTATATATATAAAAAAAAAATCATGACTTGATATACAATATAAATACACAATATATTCTTTTTTTAAAAAAAAAAAAATAGATACACAATATGTTTATAATAATATTGTTAACAAAGCTTTTTTTAAGCCTATTATGACGAGTTACATAATAAAAAAAATAACATTACATCTTAAACATAATTTTGCAGCTTATAATTAATTAGAAATTTTAATAAGAGGCATTTTTATAACTCGTAATTAATCCATTCCAATTTCAAAGTAAAGTAAACAGTTTAATGAGAATACTGTTGATTCTGATTTTGATTTTTGAAGTGAACAATTTATTCTGATTCTAATACATCATTTTGATTTAAAATTATTCTGATTCCTACAATTAAAGTAAATACATCAATATGTATAGTTTAAAAGTAGTGCCACCTGAAAAAATTCTCTCAAAACCTATTTGTTTTTCATGTCCATATCAAATATTTGAAAATTAACACTATACTTTTGACCCCTTTAAAATGTCAAAACTAACCTTAAGTGTATTGATGATTTTAAATAATTTTTTTTTCTATGTAAACCATTTTATTAATTTAGCCCGACCAAAAAGCATCAAACAAACACAATTCTTTATCATTTGAGGAGGAGATTGATTCGGAATTAAAAGATTGATTAGGAGAGAATGATATGAAGTTTGTTGAATTCAAATATGAAACTAAATATACAAAGTCACTTTGATTGAATAACCAAGTACAAACTAAAAATATATATATATTGAAATTACAAGAAATTTATTTCGATTAAAGTTTTAATCCTAATATATAATTGTTTGTTTCTCTGCCATTTCATTTTAATTAAAATTTTAATCCTAATATATCTCACAATCATAAATGATTAATGATAGTGAATATTTGGATTTATGACAAAGTGTAGATTTTGATTTTGGGTGTGAAAAGTAGTTTCATTTTGTTTTATAAAATTAGTTGGATAGTTATGTCCTATTAAGTAATTCAATATGTGAGTATTACAGTAAAAATAATTTTTATCAAAAAATGGGTGTGGGCAGAGATTGTCTGGGTGACACTAAAAATATATAATCCCACACCATAATTAGACAATTAAATTAAACTTGTAGTAAGTAAATAAGTATATTGTTACTCGCCCGTGAACATGGAGAGGGAGAGTCACACACCTTTAGTTGAGAGAGAATATCTTCATTACCACAATCTATAAATTATATTAGTTTTAATGGTATGGCGGACTATAAAGTTGATGTTAATTGGGTCGTTGACGGATTACGCTTTGCCTTCTTGTAAAGCAACAGTCTTTTGAGTGAAACCAAAATATCTGAATGATATTTATAATAAATAATTATCAAACTATCATTGCTGTTTTACAAACGTATAATTTCAAAATATCTTGATTGTTGCGTGTTATGAAGAAAGTGAAATCTCCAGCTATTCCATATGGAATTTTATTCCAGTTTGTCTCGTCAATAATTAACATGTAATATGATTCTCTTGTATATTGAAACAAAAGTTTAATTTTATTTAGAGCTATTATACTATCCAAAAATATATTCAAATTCATTGTCAAGTATTATGACAAACTTACTTGCAATCACCATGTCATCAATATATCATCCTATAATTAAAATATTTACAATATATCATTTTGTCACAAAAAAAAAAAAAAAAAAACATTAGGTAAAATTTTGAGATGTGTAACATCATTATTTTATAGGATTGATGGGTGTGTTTTAATATAAAATAACATTTTTTTTTTAAATATTAACATCATATGAGTATCAAGACCTGTTAAGATGAAACACTAATAGCGTAACCTGGATGACTACTCCCACAATAGGGAAGAGAGTAACTCTTACAAAAGGAGACTCACAACCCACACTTTGTATTTTAAAGGATAAAAGTAAGATTTGAACCTTTAACCTCTTAAGATCAAAATGGATTCCATTACTCCTACTAAAAGATAATGTATAATACTAAAAATTACTATATAAGATCAGTCAAGTCATACATCACTCACATTTGCATATATAGATTATGAGTTGGAATAACATTCCTTTCCTAAATCCTAAATTAATTATAACAGTTCAATCAAATGACATTAAAAGATATATTGCGGCTTTAGACGTTATAAAAATTAACAACATTAATAATAGAATGTTGAAGGTCGTAGGCAAATATTGTTTAATTGTGACTTGTAAAAGATGGCCCAAATAACTAATCAGGGACAAAATAGGATCATGGATCTTCTTCAACTCGAAAAGAAGGATAGTGGATCTTTATGAAAGGTCCAAGGAGAAAAACTTTTTTCATTTTTTTTTTAACCCATAGTCTTTATTTTTTTTTCGAAATCCAGAAAATTAGGAAATATATATTATTATTTTAACATATTATTATATTCTATAAATATTTTAGAAAAATAATTTAAAATTGCAATAATAAGTGAGATAATTATAAATATTTTAAATAGAAATTTTATAAAATGTGATATTTTTTTAATTAGATAAATATATGTGTTGTACATTAATGAAATGGAGACTTTTTTAGTTGGTCAAAAATAATCGAATAAGAATAAATAAAGATAGTGTAGGATATAATATTTATAATGTGGGGTATATTACATAATTTATCCCTAGTTTATATTTGTAGAAGAAAATAAGCGGTGAAGTGAGAGTAGAAGGGATTCAGTGGTTGACTCGGGTGTATGTTGTGTGTGTGCTTGGAGAAAAAATGGGAGTGGAGGAGGAAATGGGGAAAGAGGTGAAGAATCACACATTGATACTGTCTCTGCTGTTAGTGCTTGTAGTCTCTGTCTTCGTACCCTTCATCATCACCTCCCCAAAGCCAACGCCAAGGATACCACACTCAATAATGTCTTCTACTACTGAGATTTTTGGTGTCAAGATTCAAAAGAACCCTCCTCCTTCCATGCTTGCTAATCTTGGCGTTACTTCTTGGCCCAAGTATGTTCGTTTTTGCTTCAACTTGTCTTTCTTTTTCGCTTGTTTGTTTTCTTAGTTTTGTTTGCTGTATGGGTGGATGGTTTTTGACTAATTCAACAATCAAAATTTGATCTTTAATAAATTAATCAGCTTTGTGCTTCCTCTCACATACTATACATTTTTTGCTATTGGAACACTACTAAATCATTAACAGCTGTTGTGGTAGAATTATTTGACATCAGCTATGGATTTCTTCCTATGGAGTATGTTGCTGCTATTAGCAGATACTGTTACCCATACTTGTGAAGATTGCTATCTTTTGTGGTCATGAGTTGAATTTACGTGTTCGTGATGCAATATCTATGTTGATCTGTATCATCTGAATTTTTCTATTGACTATTGAGAGTCTGTTTAAATTGACTTTTTACGGTTGGCGTTTGTGTGCCAAAACAGTCATTTTTCAGTTGGAAAGGGATACAACACCTCACTGTTCATTGGAGAAAAGTTCATTTTTGTTTACTTTGAGGTTAATGAAAGGGAGAGGGGTACAACTATGAATCACAGGCTTTGGTATAAAGCCATTTTTCTTTTCTTTTTATTGGTGGAGCTTATAGTCAAGCTACAAAGATCTTCTGTGATAGCAGATCATAATTGCTATGGTAAATCATCTTTTCTTCCGTAGGCATAAAAAGCGTATGGCAATGAAATATTGCTTCTTAAGAGATGAAACAAAAATAAATCTACAAAACACAAGTTGAATATCTTAAGATTGAAGAATAGTTGTTATTTTGACTTTACTATAGCCCTACTGCAAGCAAAGTTTGAAACAGTAAGAAGTATGCGTAGATAATCTCAAAAGTGCATTGAGGAGGAGTATATTATGTATATAGGTTACAACTTGTATAAATTGGGGTAGGGTACCTTATGTATATTGGTCTCTATAATTCCCTTCATACTAACGAGTTCGCATAAGCAGTTCAACTGGGTATTGCTAGTCAATTTGGGTGGAGTTTTGAAAATGGTTTGCTTCTGTAGAAGACAAAGGAAGTCAATTTGCTTGTTCTTATTGTGAATTTGGCACTCTGTCTCATTAGGCTTGCTGTCTTTTCAGTCTACTGAAAGGAAATAGGTTTAATATTGTCTTTGTGAGAGGACTAAAAGTTCAAATCTATGTAGATGTAGGCAGTTGGATAATTAGAATCAGAGATGCTATCATAACTTGAGAAATGTGATGATTGAACTGTTGGGGTTAATCAATAAGTAAAATCACCATTGAAACTTGAAGACATGATATCAAGACCCTGACTTTTAGCAAATAGAATATTCAAAATAAAAAATGAAACTTGGCCTGGTCCTGGTCCTGGTCCAAGCTGTGTGCATGACTTCAATTTGGTTTGCTTGCTAGGCTCGCCTGTCTTTAAATTTGTTTCGCAGGATTTTTTATTCTATTTCTCAGTTATGGTTGGTAAGACAAATTGACCTGAGGCTCAGTCCCTGACAACCTTGCCTGTGTTCCTGCAAATTGGTTTTTCAGTTAAATATGGTGGTGCCTGGTAGCATTATACTGAATAAAAATCAGAAGAAGGCTTAGAGTATCTGAAATTATGTGACCACAAAGATGATGAAAAAAAGGCTTGTGTCTCTCCAAAAGTTGCTGATGTAGGACAAAAGGAAAAATAGAGAAGAGGGAGAAATCAGAATAGGTAGTCATAGATATTGGACTTAGGATATTGAAAACAAAATAGAGGATAGACTAGGAAACCATACTTTTTAAATTCATTATTCAAATCAAATCAAGTAAGGAATAAACTACTGTTATTAGGTAGAAACATGTCATTCATATTTAAATGTAATTGGCTAAATTAATAGAACAAATATTCCAAAGATCCTAATCTTATTCTCCATCAGCTGGTTTCACTCCATTTCTAATTTTTCACTAAAGATAACTTTAGATTAGAATTTTAAGTTCTTCCCAACTTGATTCTCTTGTTTTTTCTTTTGCACTGTTGTTATCAGCATGTCCTCATAATTCAGGAGTGATGCCACACTGACTTGATCTGAACTGAGTTTCTGCATTCTAACTATGACTATAATGTTGGGATGGTTGACATAAAATGCAATGAAGATCAAACTGTCCACTACAAATATACTTAGAAATTTTCATAGACCACTGTATCTACAGGTTTATGAATTCTAGAGTTGTAAGTCAAAAGCTAGCCTGGATTTCAGTTTAATGCTCAACCATTGTTGTTTACTCAAAACCTACACTGCAACCATCTCACTTTTTGCCTGTCTCCTAGTGACGCCACAGCCATCTTTTTGTCCTTCTTTGTTCACTCACATAAATGTCTATGTACAACTATTAATGGGATTAAATCGTTTTCATCTGTTTTGAAAAGGTGGGGATGCCCTCCAAGCAAATTTCCATGGACATTCAAAGCGACAGAGACTATTTATTTTCTAGAGGGGAAGGTGAAGGTTAGTGTTGATGGGTTTGAAGGATCATTCGAAATCGGGGCTGGTGATTTGGTCGTTTTTCCTAAAGGAATGAAGATTACTTGGGATGTGATTGAAGCTGTGAACAAGCACTACAGCTTGGAAAAGTGATGTAAATAAGACTTGAATCACTCTCGCTAAAATGAGTCATGTATTGTCTGATCAAGTTTAGGATTTGCCTAATTATCTATTAAACTGGAGAATTTAGTATGCTAGGTTGTCTAATGTAAATATGTATATGTGTTTCAATAAATTTTGTTGCAAGCTTCATAGCATGCAATAGCTTCGTGGCATGCAATTAACCACCATGTTGAGTTACGATGTTGCGTTGCTTAACGAATTGAAATATTGTTACAACTTACAAGCAGATATACGAGAATGATCTTTTGAATCATTACAGCAGAGCACTTATGTTTTGCTTCATAATTAAGTGAAGGGATAATCTCAACAAATCTATTGTAGTTTGCAAAAGTATTATTTTATCACATTAGTTTTATTTTTGTTCAAAATTCTCTCCTAATATTAATAATAAATTAACAGAAAAATTATATAAAGGATAAAAGAACAATTTTAATCATGAGATTCTTACTTAATAAATAAAATAATTACAAATAATGTTTAAAAAAAAATTGGATCTCTAATCGACCGAAAACTCAATCTAAATGTGAAGATCCGATCTTCAAATTGAATCTCTTAAGCTTAAATAATAAATAAAAAAAGTATCAACGAAAAAAAAAAAAAAATCAACATACCTAAAAAAGGAAAACAAAAAAAATCAACAATCACCATTAAATAATCACACATCCAATATTATTAATCACTAGAATATATTATCTGGATTCAAATCGAATTTAAAAATAAAATCTAAATTTCATAAACCCAGACATCTGGTTCAAATTGAACCTAGATGAACATTATCTGAGATGAACCTAAATGATATTTATTTGGGTTTCGAACTCGGATGTCTATCTGACTCAAATTTATCGCATTTTTCATTTTATTCTTAGAGTTAAATAGTCAACCAAATTAATATAACCAAATCTGTGACTGTCAAAAGCATTGTTGTCCTTTCAGACATCATTAAGAGATATTTTGAATATTTTTATTAATGTTAGGGTGGATTTTGAATAAAAATAAAATCATAAATGGTAAAATGAATATTTTTACAAACTACAATGAGTTTTTTTGGATTATCCATTTAATTAATATTATTTTAATTTTTTTCATGGCATTTCTCATGTTGCTCTTAAAATCAAATAGTTAAACCAAGTCAACCTAACGGAGTTTGTGATTGTTAGAGGTATTATCATGCTTTTACAAACCCCCAAAGGGTATTTTGAATGTTTTTACTAATGTGAGGGAAAATTTTAGATAAAACTGAAACTATATATGATAAAATAAATATTTTTATAAATTATAATAGGTTTTTTAAGATTATTCTTTTTAAGTGAAACCCATGGCTACATGCTCAATGTCAATGGCACATTGACCACTCGAAATAACATGCTGGGATTACTAGTGTTGTCAAACAGGTTAGATGCTGGAGCCCAGCCCTCAAAATTAAGGGCCAGCCCATGCCTAAGCCCTGTCTTGGAGTGGACCAAGTGTCTCCATATTTTGAGGTAATTGAAAGTCTACTTCCATATGGATTATAATTTATAACATAATTTAAAACAAGCTAAATGTACGAGTAAAAACTGAATAAACCAACTGTTGTAATACATATAGAATGTAAACAAGTTTATCTTTTTTTAATCTATATATTCCAAGAGTTTGAATTCATATCTTATTTGGATATGGTTATCTTTAGATGTGGTTAAGCTCCTTAGAGTAACAAGAATTTCTAGCTGCCTCTTAAGCTTCCTTGTTATTTGACGTCTTTCTTCCATTCTAGTTTATTTTTACTAAAATGTTTCAGTTCAAGGACTTAAATGTAGTTCATGATATATTGACAAATATAGTGTCGACAGAGTCAAAAGTATTAACAGCTCACTGCTACTTTGTCTCTGAATATCCTAAAATGTTGCCACAAGAACTACAACTGACACCGTTTTAGTTACAGCCCTTCCTTGAATTCAAACTAAAATCAATCAAAATTGTAAGGTAAATCATAGTACAAGACCATTACCTTTCACGGTCTTCGTCACCAACTTATATCCATATCTCCGCGTAAATTCATACAACTTAGATCAGATTTTACTTGGTAAGCAAGTGATCATTAACATAATCTCTTAATTTGTATCTTGATTAATACAAATTATACATTCTTATTTAAGACTAATTAATGATAATACTTTTTTATATTACTTGAAGATATTTAAAAATCGGGAATTTAGACCCACGTGTACGATCTTGAAGCAAGATAGCCTACATTAATGGTAGTAGATAATAGGATAAAAGGAAAAACAAAGATCCCTACTAATTTTGAGATAAGTACGTACAAACTAATTGTTGTTGAACCAAATCCAAATTGGGATACTTCCCCTTTTAAAATTCTTATTAGCTTATATATATATATATATATATATATATATATACCCCTCTAATAAGGGTTTAACACCATTATCCTTCTTTCATGTGCATTGGTATTCTTCACACAGACAGTTTTGATATTTTAATTGTTATTAGTATTGAGAGAGATCATAACAGGGATGGCTAGCCCTTTGATAGTAGCTTTTGGTGAGATGCTTATTGATTTCGTGCCGGATGTTTCCGGTGTTTCATTGGCTGAATCTTCCGGTTTCCTGAAAGCACCAGGTGGTGCACCCGCTAACGTTGCCTGTGCCATCACCAAACTTGGTGGCAAATCTGCTTTTGTTGGCAAGGTACTTGATTATTTTGTGTCTAGATTAACATGTACGTACGTTTGTATCAGATAATGACTGATGAATTTGTTTGTACAGTTTGGAGATGACGAGTTCGGACACATGCTGGTGAACATATTGAAAAAGAATGGAGTGAATAGCGATGGCGTATGCTTCGATCCGAATGCGAGAACTGCGTTGGCGTTCGTGACGTTGAAGAAGAACGGAGAGAGGGAGTTCATGTTCTACAGGAACCCTAGTGCGGACATGCTGTTGAAGGAATCAGAACTGAATATGGGTCTGATAAAGCAGGCAAAAATATTCCATTACGGATCCATAAGTTTGATATCGGAACCATGCAGGTCGGCTCATGTGGCAGCCATGAAAGCCGCCAAAGAAGCAGGCATTTTGCTCTCTTATGACCCTAATGTTCGTTTGCCCCTTTGGCCTTCTCCTGACGCTGCTAGAAATGGCATCAAGAGCATTTGGAATTATGCTGATTTCATCAAGGCATATACATATAACGTCTTTTCTTTTTGATGCAGTATTTTTTATGTATGGTTATGTAACGATTAATTATAAATATGGTATAGGTGAGTGATGATGAAGTGGAGTTTTTGACAAATGGAGATCCAGAGAAGGATGAAGTTTTAAAGACTTTGTGGCATGACAATCTCAAGTTGCTTGTTGTCACTTATGGAGAGAAGGGTTGTGGATACATCACCAAGGTGTGATATTATATAAAGAATTCAATATGCTTGAACTGATGTTATATATTTTCTGAATTATTTATCAATCTGTATGAAAACAGAGTTTCAAAGGAAGGGTTCCTGGGTTTTCAGTGAAAACAGTTGATACAACCGGCGCTGGTGATTCATTTGTTGGATCTTTATTAGTCTCTCTGGCCAACAATCCTTCTATCTTTAATGTAAGTTTGTGCTTTTCTTTTCTTATTGGCTGAGATTCGTACAATATAATAATTGGTAATCTAATGCTTTGATAAAATGCTGATGATAAAAGGATGAGGAGAAACTGAAGGAGGCACTAGTATTTGCCAATGCATGCGGTGCCATTTGCACAACTCAGAAAGGAGCAATTCCAGCACTTCCTTCACCAGCTGATGCTCAAGCGCTCATCAAGTCTTCTTCCAAATGAATTTTTATATAATAATGTTTCATCTTTTTCTTCTACGTTAGATTTTCATCAAACTCTTCACGCTTATTTGCTTCAATTATTTAACATTTTCTTTTAATCTTGTTTACAGACAATAAGTTTTAATTATTTTTCAAGTTTCATAAATCCCTCTCTCTCTCTCTCTCTCTGTGGCAATAATATTTAATATTGAGTTGTTGAATCCAAACTGGCAGTAAGCCAGTAACTAATTTGTTTTGGCTGTAATCTAAAAATATGCTTCCTAAAATATTGTAAGAAGTAGCCTAATTAAAGGTATATGTATTAGTACAATCAACATCATGGCTACTTGGGGCTCTACATATATGTCCACATTATGCATTATCTGACTTGATATTTTTATGGTGAGTTCAGTAAATACAAACATCATTATGCTCTTTGGCAAAAGGAAGTTGCTGACTCACGAATATATTTTGCTAAATGACAGCAAAAGTAATTACATTTTTGTTGCTGGATTCGTTTTCAGTTTAGCCTGATTATTTGATTCCCCATAAGACAAGCAGAGGAAGTCACTTCATATCATTTTACAAGAAGTTCAAATATAATAAAATCGTTTCTGTTTCGTAAGGTAATTAAACATAAATGTAATACAACAAGTATGTTTATTTTCTATTCATAATTCATTCTGCTATAATAATAATAATAATAATAAAAGAGACTAGGAGTATGTAACTGCAAACATGATGTATGAAGGTTAAACTCTATAAATAAAACCCCTTTTCGTTAATGTAAACAACAGGTTTATACACTGATCTAAGAATGTTACATTTTTCGTTATTTTCTCTTTCTTTTTTTTCTATTCCAATGAACTTATGAACCAGAAACTATGCCGTCCTACAAGGGGATTGTAATTACACCAAATTATGAATGTGATTTTTACAAATAACATTAAGAATTGTACAAATTGAAACTAATGTGATGTTACATGCTCATGGCTCTTGATGATACCTCTGTCTCACCCTCCCGCAGCTCCCTGTCTGCTGCCTCGTTATCCTGCATTCATATAATTGCAAATGGTTAAATATTTACCAATATCTTGATGAAGCAACATTGGACTAACCCCCACCTGAAAACAGTCACACACCGCAGAGTAATCATAGATATACTCAAGCCAGAAGGTCAGGGCCCTATGATGCCCCCTATGATTAATAAGGATGAAATGATTTCATAGAAACATTCTTAACAAGCCTTCACAAAACACATATAAACCGTACCTCTAAATCTTTCAATCTTGATTCAGCAAGGTAACACTCAAATGCACCTTCTCCACGAAGAATTTTCCCTCCACATCCTGGGGCACTTACGGACCCCACTGACTCCTCATCTACCACAACGGCATCTACTTTATCTTTTCCTGTCTTAACATCTGGAATCTGAAACATAGAAGCAATAAAAATGAGTCTATCAACTTAACTTTTCACATAACACTACCACTTCCTGAGAAGCAGAAGCTTCAGGCAGTCACATTTCATTCAAAAGAAAGCATGCATCATATGGCCCTCACCTCATACATGGCTTCAATTAAAATACTTTCTAGTAAGGCTCTCAAACCCCTGGCACCTGTATTCTTAGCCATAGCTTTCTTGGCAATCAGTCTTAGTGCTTTTTCACTAAAATGTAACTTCACCTGAAATTGTGTAAGGTATACAATCACTGAATAGATGCTAACTCAAATTCAACAGAATACCTGGAGAGAAAGAGAGAGAGAGAGAGAGAGAGTGAGGCATTCACAGGCAAGTTGCTCACATTGTTCATGCTAAACAATTTCTTGTACTGTTTACCCAGCGCATTTTTTGGTTCAGTGAGGACCTGTTGAATGAAGGCAAATAAATATATAAATAAATTTTATAGATTCTCTTCTCATAAAATATGAAAGGTAATACCATTCAGAATTTATAATACTTAGAATATCAGTTCCAAGTGTGGGCTGCTCAATTCCAAGTTAACCTAAACATAATGAATTATAATGAAAGCAAACACCATCACAAAAGTCCCAAAAGACAGCCAATTAATTGGAGCTCATGCAGTGAACCAAAGGGTCAATGGATCAATACCCTTCACACCAATCTTGGAAGGGCTTCCCAAGTGCTTAATTGTATGGCATATTCAAATTTCCATCAACAGCATCTACATAAAGAATGGCTACACATCCCAGCATCCAGTCATCGAGAAGCAGAATTTATAAACTTTCTGTCCCTATTGGTAACTTATGTACTTTGAGACTCATTATCCAATTTAGATTAATTTCAATAAACCGAAATACATTGAAAGAACAAAGATTTTTTCTTTTTGACAAAACAGATTTGAGAATACACGGGGGCCTGTTTTTATTAGATGCGTCAACTCCAAATAATTCATTCAATAATGTAGCCTGCAGGTTATGTTCAACATACAATGGATCACACATAATTAATATCATTAATAAAATCCAAATGATAACATAATCAAAATCCTTAAGGAAGGAACAGAGAAATAACTAAGGAAAGTAAGCACTGAGTGCCGTTTACAACAATGCTCGATTAAAATTACATTAAAATTTGACGAACCAGAACATAATGAAAATTACCTTAACAAGCTGGTCCTCGGATAGAGCTGACAAGCTAACTAATATTGGAAATCGACCAATAAATTCTGGTATGAGACCATATGCAATGAGATCGGAACTTTCAACCTGTAAACAGAATGTGTAAAGATAGAATTTCCTTTAGCTTGGTCTGGAAAGGCTGGGAGGCAGAAGGGTAAAGTGGAGAAAGTACAATAATAAATAAACCTAATAGTTCAATAGTTTGAAATATGCCTAGAACAACAAAAAAAGGAAAAAAAAGGGAAAAAAAAAAGCACAAAGAGGATAGCATTTCCATATTTCCACAGCATTCTCACCGTTTCAAGCAGAGATGAAGTCACTGTCGCATCAGTTACTCCACCAGCTCTCATGCTAGCACGAACAGGTGCTCCAAAACCAATTGAAGAATCTTGCCGTCTGGTAAAAATCACAAATGGTTTATGACTTCAGACTGACCTCAAAAGCAGAAAACAAAAATATATTGGAGGATTTCTGCAAGGAGGAGCTATTAGCAGGCACTAACCTCTCTGAGATGGTTTTCTCAAGATCAACAAATGCTCCACCACAAATGAAAAGGATATCTTTGGTATCTATCTGAATAGCATTTAGACATATTAAACACACTATAACAGTACAACAACTGAAGTGAAAATGCAGTGAAAATCCAGGTGCTTCTCATTATTGTATGTATGCAAAAGCAAGAAAAATGTAAAACTGATTATTAATAAGAACAAGAAAGATAATATGAACTTATAACAAACAAATGGGGAAAAACATTTCACATTTGCCAAAAGCCAAAAGGCATATATGAAAACAAAACTGTTTAAAAAGTACAGACTTCTGCTGACCGCACATAGATTTCGAAATTGTCAAGCAAAATGAAATTTAGGAGTTTGTTTGGGCATATAATCATTTGCTTTCAATTCTTTTCAGAAAAATAAATTAGGAAGCACCATGTTGACAACTGAAACTGTTCCCATTTTCAACAAACTGGAAGCACACAACAGACTAAATTCCTAGCTCCAGCTTAAGGAAAATTGGCAATAGAATTAATTGTACCATTAGGAGGAAAAAAAATCTTTTGAGTTTTATATTACTCATATAAAAACCAAATTGTATGATAAATTAAACAGAACAAAAAAAAAGTAATAAATAAAAGAAATGAAGAGAGAGGTAATATATTTGAGCCTACTGTACCTGTATGTTATCCCCCCGAGGATGTTTCCTCGCACCCTTCTCAGGAACATTAACTATCTGAAGAAGAAGAAAATTGTTCTTTCAAATTTACTAGCAATATAATGCAGCAATACAATGCCAACATTTCTAAAACAAATTCTGTAACCAAGAGAAAACTAAGAGAAAAAAGAAATTTCCTCCACATAGACCAATGAAGCAATGATTTCAAAACAAAAACAATAAGATATACAATATGATTACGCTACTTTTAAGGCTTAGAGAGTTTTGAATAAGTTGATTCCACTGCTACTATCGCCACCGGCCCTACTACACTACTAGAACTACTATTATAAGGGCTTAGTATCATAAAATGTCGAAATTTACAACTAGGTATGAGAGGGAAAGGCATTATTTTGCCTGGACAATAGGTTAGGGAGTAAGGAAGCGAAACCATTTATGAATATCTAAACAAGAAAGGATCTCAAACAGAAGATTTTTAGACCAATTATTTCAATTTTATCAAGTTGTATGATATCACTTAGTGCGGCAATTTTTGTTTAAATGTTGTAACTCAAATAATATCATTTGGGCCCTAATTTATGAGCTTAAGATTTTGTGTTTAATAGTGACTTAACATAGTATATAAACCATATTGACTAAGTGTCATGTGTTCATTCATCATGTAACTGGACAATTGTGTCTATATCTCCAGCATATTGCATTTATATGTTTATCTGGGTTTGATCCATGTGACAAGCCTGCTACAATTGCATTTCAGGGGATATCTTAAAGCTAAAATCTATTTTTTGGCCTATATTTGGAAGCTCAAACTTTTGGCAGAGCTCCATATATTAGAAATATTTTCCTTATTAGATCTATATCCTCCAACCCACTTGTTTCTGTTGCAATGTTATTGCTTGTGCCTCTCAAGTCCTACAAAACATTTTTGTTCCATTGCATCAATTAGGTTTTCCTCTTCTTCTATATCTATCCTAGTCTCTTGAAGCATCACTGTTGTTTTCCTCACACACACCCTTCATCATTCCAAAAGTAGACAATTAATAAAGCACAATACCTTCAACAATGAGACAGAAGCTCATATAATGTTTAAATAGTTCAAGACACCTAGGGGAGTGAAACATAGTTACTAAAAATTATATGGCATGATACAATGTTTGAAAGAGACTTTCATATTTGCATAGTTTTAGGAATCAGCAACAAGAAAGGGTAGAGAAGAATTGCTGTAATAAGCATCCTTAAAAGTTCAATCAGAATAATATGAAGGAATCAAAAATGATGATCAAAGACAAACTGGTGAGCAGAGTAAAACCGATTGACTCACAGTTCCTTCCAGCATTTTCAGTAATCCTTGTTGTACACCCTCACCAGAAACATCCCTGCTAATGTTTAAGCTCTCAGCCTGGGAAAAAAAAAAAAAATCATCAACATATGAGAAAACTTTGGGTCAAACTGAAACCCAGAGAATAAATCATACTGGTAAAATGTAAAGGGACCTTCTTAGTTATCTTATCAACTTCATCAACGTAAACTATCCCTTGTTGAGCTGCTGGTACATTGAATTCAGCTACCTAGGCGCCAAATTAAAAATCACATGCACATCAGTCCAAGGAAAAATAGAAGAAGAAAGAATTAAGCATCCTGCAAAAGCAGAAAGTTAGCTGTAAAGAAATATGCATAAAGATAAGGAAAATTTTAATTTCACAAAAAAATAAAAAGAATAAATAGACAAAGTACGGCTAAATCTCCAATATGAATAAGTTTCCTCATAAATCCATCCTGATGTGAGAATCCTTAAGGCATGGTTCCCATACCTACAAGATACACAATGCACCAAAGGCTTCGCAACAGAACACAGTCTACTTTCCAGCAAAATTATTCCCTTTCAAGGAAACTAAATTATTTACAAAGGACGATACAATTTTTTAAGAGCAAAAAATTGCATTCTCAAGAGAAATTTTTTGTTCATTAAAATGTCAACATCTATAATGTAATGTCAAAAATATACACATATAATAAGGTTCACTTATCGAGAAGGGTGATTTCATAGAAAAATTCATATCAAGACTTCAAAGAACGATGCTAAAGAAGAAAGTTGTAGGACAGAATCAATACTTACCAACAGCATGCAGAGTTGGCAATTTTCACTAGTACAAAAGAGAAATTTTTGTTACATGCAACAGGCAATTAAAAGGAAACCACGTCGGCAGTCAGCATATCAAAGAGACTACGTTTGACCTAGAAAGAAAACGTATCCCTTTATTTTTAGACTTCTAAAAAGTTTTCAGTGGCTGAATTAATGTTCTAATGAGAAAATCAAGAATATGGGAATAATATATACTCAGGAAAGGACGGTTTAATCTCTTTCTACAAACTGTTATGAAGAAGCTTTGTTCATTGTGCAATTACTCTTTAAAATTTCATTGATGTTCTAGGATAAGCCAACAAGGGAATACATACTCAGATCTTCCAATGTGGTAGACATAGATGTATGTCTAACATGCAAAAATTAATGCATGGGTGATCTCTCTTTAAGTAAAGAGGTACTATTGTAAACACCTTTCATCAAGTAACAAACAAGAATCTTTTTATCCAGAGAAATTTACTGCCATCCAAAAAGAAAAATCAGTCATGAAAACCAAGCTAAATAGTACTCATTCACACACTAAAGAAGTAAATGGAAGATTCTGTTTCAGAAATCATAAGATGTCTGGTGAACTCCTATTAGATAAATATGTGCATCACAGCAATATGATTGGAAAACTAAGAAATAACATTGTTACATCTTTTTGAAACTCTAAAGTTGTAAGTATGAAGAATACCGTGAGAAGTTTATACAATATTGATTCGACATCTTCACCAACATAACCAGCCTGCAAAGCAGTACCGTAACAACAACCCATTAGCAGACCTCAAATTTGCAAGTTGCATATCTACAATAAAATTAAACTAGTGATTCCTATGATTAACAACATAAGTCTTTGTCAAGTGAAATCTTACAGCAGTAATTGAAGAAATCAAGCAGGTTACAAGTACATAAATCAACCTCAATCTCATAGTTTATTGTTCATACATCCCACCATTCTAACCAAGATAGATAATACCTTTGCATTATTGCAATGAACCAGATATCTACAGCTATAACAATCAGAGATAGACTTGCCTGTGTCAACGTTGTTGCATCAGCAATGACAAATGGGACATTGACAAAACGGGCTAGTGTTTTTGCAAGCAATGTCTTCCCTATTTTACAACAAGCAAATCAGCCACTTATTCTCACCATGTGTGTGCCACACAAAAATGAAAGTAGATAACCAAAACATACCGGAGCCAGTTGGGCCCATCAAGAGCACATTGCTCTTCTCTAGTTCCACATGATCGTCATCATCTAGTTGGTCTACAGCTCCTGCTTCTGCTGCTGACCTAGTATTAAAAGCCCACCACACCTTCAGATTCATGCATATATGCATAGCAAGCATTTGTCAAGTGCCTATAAATGTATAGTTTGGAATCGGGAAACTAACCCTTTTTGGAGGGAGGCATTGTAAATCCTCTTGTAGTGGTTATAAACAGCCACAGAGAGCACCTGCACCAATAAACAAACACAGTGTTTAGAGTGACAAGAACAAATATCTAGTAAAAAATTGATGTCCAAAGCAAAGAAGAAACCTTTTTGGCTCTCTTTTGACCAATAACAAACTGATCAAGGCCCTTGCAAATCTCCTTAGGAGTGGGCAAATCCTTCCCCAAATTGGAGCCACCCCAACCAGTGCCGCCACCGCCACCATCAGTCCCACCAGTTGCTCTAACGACATTGAGTCCAGGAGGGAAGGGGGGGCCAGGCGGAGTATGGACGGCGAGGCCATTGGCGGGAGGAGGAGGAGGTTGGTCGAGTCCACCATAAGAGGATCTCAAAGTGTCCCAAAAGGAGATCTTTTCTTCAACCTTCCTGGATTTGTTGAGACCCAGCTTGAGCTCGACGAAGCTGCCCTGAAGAGGAGCGAGTCTATAGGACTTGAAGTAGTAAGCTGATTTACAATTGGGGCAGATGTTGACAGCCTGATAGGCGGGGTTCTCGGGAGGCGGAGGAGGAGGGAGTGGAGGAGAGAGGTTGGCGGCGGAGGAGGAGGAGAATATGAGATCCATGTGCTTGGAGCATCTGGGGCAGTTGGCTTCCGCTCTTATTTTACGGAAAGTAGGCTTGTGATTGCCGTCGCCACCACCACCACCCTGCTCCCACTTGAACCGGATGAAAGACTTTGGGGAGTGGAGGTGCCCCACCACCAGAGGAGTCAAACGGGTTGGTGATGCTGAGGAGGATGACGAAGCCAGCAAGAAGGGGGACATGTGTTTGAGCTTCCTCCATCTCCATATTCCAGACATTTATGATTACTGACGACTACAGGATAATGACTTTGATGGAGTTGTTTTGGTGAAACAATTCAACTGATGTTGAATTTTAATTTATTTATAAGAGTGGAGATGGAGTTGAGAGTGATTATAGCACAATATATGGAAAGAAACTAATACAATAATGTACAAATCAGATAGAGAGAGAGAGAGAGAGAGAGAGCGCTAAAAATTGACAATTTGACCGCATGATCCGTTTAATCTACTTCACGTCTTCTCCGAGGAACTTACACCCTCCACAACTTCATAACTTACCATCCATCCACTCATCCCCTCACTCTCTCTCTCTCTCTCTCTCTCTCCCCTCAACTCTTCTTCCCTCTCCAACATGTTATCTACTTCATAAAAAATTTTCATGCCAATATAATACGAAGTGTTTATTATTAACCTTTGTCCAAGTTAAACGCGGTACATTGACTCTAAAAGTTCACTTTCATAACATGAATAGAAATGTATTTCTATATTGCGAAAACAAAATTCCTACACATATTATTGATAAATGTACATGATAAAATTCTAATCTATAATAAGAGTGTATAATAAAGATTGCACTATCCACTTTGAATCATTCTATGAGTAAAAATACACTTCTTCTAAAAGTTGAGCATCATCCATCCAGATAATTTAGCTACTTCTTAATCTAAGTAATGTAAGTTTGTGTCATTAAGTATTTCTTATTTTGCTTCAACAAATAATATAGTTGTTCTCAAGATTATAAATTGTATTAGAATGATGTCATTTCAGTTGATAAAGTTGGCATGTAAAGATATTAAACATTTTTTTTTCCTAATTTAATGGTGGAGATGAGTAAAAGTATTAGGTAGATATTAATCTCTGGGTTGGGACGATGAAGAAGATTGTCTTGGTGGGAATTGCTATTTGGTTTTGTGGTTGGGGGTTTATATAAGGGACTGCAATTTGCAACTAGTATCAATTTCTCTCAATTTTACTAGTTATTCTCTGTTTCTTCTTGCTGGTTCAAAGTCTAAGATAATTTTGATTGTAAAATAACCAGTTGCATGAAAATTCAACGACAAAATCATCAATAAAGCTCAAGATTAAAGAAATACAATGTAAATCTCTGAAAAGATAGTAGATGTCACTGCTAGTATACAACTTGTGTGTGTCATCTTAAAAATTCCCATTTATGATCTTTTTGAAGGCTTGTTTTTCACAAAATCCTATGCTTATTCGTTTGATGAAGGAAAAGTTACTAAAATGCTTAAGATACCATGGCCAATGTTAATAAAATAATATCCATCATGCCGTGTTTTGAATGTTGTCGAATGCTAGTAGATAGTCGGATGATTTTTCATGCCACTTCTTCAGTTTAGAAAACCTTTTTCACTTTTAAATTTTGTCACCTATGTTCAATGGGATTATATTTGTCAACTTTTCTAAGTTGATGAATAAAATTAGACATTTTCGCTTGCTGCCTAAACTATATCAGATAACTTCAATACATTCTCAATCCCGATTTTGAGCACATCCAATTAAGTGCAATATCACTGATTTTCAGGAAAAATATACAAAGTTTGGGGAATATCACAAGTTCAATGCTATCAATTTCAAATAGGAATTTCATTACCAAATGAATTACTTATTATTCTGAATATGATCAGCACAAACTGAACAATTAAATGAGAAACTTCTTTAATCCAAGCCACTAGATGATCAACAAAAGCAAAATGTCTACAACGTTGAATTACACGATTAGCTGGATGATGACTGAATTGGACATTTAGAACACCAAAACTGTCAATATTCTCCAAAATGTTAATAATAATTACTACCAATGGGGTGCTATCAACAATGAAATTCACAACTGTTGCTGGATCAAACTGAACACATACTAAGGAAAGACCATATTCTCGAGCCAAGAGGTGTCCACTACGCACAGCTGTTCCCTCCGCCATGTTAGATAGTCCCACATTGGTTGAGTGCAAGTACTGTCGAATGGACACGCTGAACATGAAGAATGATGTTAAATAGCTCTACAATAATTGAAGAAGTGAATTTGCATTCATTTATAAAAAGAGGGTAAACCTCTACTCATGAGCCTTTTCTAACACACCACACTATCAGCCATGAGAACACCAAGCCATCTTGAGCAAGTAGCCATAACCACCGCTGCCTCATCACATGTGAGTACATCAAGACCGCCATCCACAAGAGAAGAATTCAAAGCCACTGAGACATCTGACTTCAGTTTGAGGAACAGCTTGAGAAGGGGCTGCCATTCTAACCTCTCTATCATCCCAGACTTGCACAACTTCAAAGCATGAAAGCACAATGGACAAACATTAAGATCGGAACCAAACTAAATACCTCATGCACAGCAGACAAGCATGCCATTTGTTTTTTTCAATACCTCATTTTCGGTGAGATTTTCAGAGGGAAAAAAAACCAACTGTATTAGCACACATACACATGCATAAGTTTATGAAGGAAGGGGTCATACAGAAATCAGAAAACATGCAATGTGATGAAAAACCCTCTTCAAAGGCAATCACAGGTGCTAATAGTTTTGTTTTGCCAGCTAATACTTTTGACCTTTGAAGTGAAGATGTTTGATCTTTGTATATCTCTTATAATACCTTTTTTCTCATGCTATCTTCTTTATCAACCTCAACCAGTTCCATATCTACAGAGAAAACAAATTTAATAAAAGAACAGCATCAACAAAACCATTAAGCTCTGTTCAATAAAGAAGAGAAAACGGAGAAATACTTACTTGCATTGCTCATTAATCATCACCACAAGAAAAAAGACAAGAAAAAAGAGCAAGTGCTGACAAGAAAACCCTCTTTAACATCATTTTCACTCCGCCCTCAGCCAACAAGAGGGTATCAACCTCTGACTCTGGGTTGTGCTCTGTTTCCTTCAATGCTGTCGAGTTGGGATCCCCTTCATCTCCCACATTCGAGATGCTAACTCCTCCAAGTCCTTGTTCATTAAGGCTGTCATCATCATTTTTTTGTGTGTCTTCCTCTTCCAAGTATAGCAGATGGACTCCACACTTTTTTATCTTGCAGTTTGGTAATGGTTGTAGGTCCAGATCCACAGGAGAGAATTCAAAGAGAGCCTCACAGCAAGATGAGTACATGCTCAAATTATGCTCTCCATCATCTATTTGAACTACAGCAGACAGCCCATGAGCATATAGCAGAAACACGTGATCTGACTCTAGGAATCCAAGTCTTTCTTGTGTTCTTATGCTCTTCAAGTCGCAAACAATTTCATACAACTCACCATCCTTGGTTGCGAGATAACATTTGCAATTGACACAGAAATCAAAATATTCACAATCCTGGAATTCAGCTACAATACAAAGAGCAAAACCCAAGAACGTGGTGCCACACCAACGAGAAGGCAGCTCTAATATCACAAAAGATCCATTATTTTGATGACAGAACCACTCAGGAATTTCTTTCCCAGGAAAACAAAAGCCAAATGAAACTCCTTCCACATCCTCCCGTGCCATCAAAATCATTTGTTAAGGAATGACTTCTAAAGATGAATTGGATTAACAAGATTTGTTATAATTACCTAACTATTCAATGGAAGTATTTTCATTTTCATCTTGAATAATATTAGATTATTCAAAATATTTTATTTCAATTTATGCTTAAATGTTGTGAAATGAGTTGTAATTGCTACATGAACTTGAAATAACATGTTAGATACACTTCATATGTCAAAGTTTTTTGTTATGAATTTGAAGAATCTAATGTTGTTCTTTCATCTATATTAACAATTCTAATAATCAATGGAGAAATCCAAAAGAAACATAAAGAGAGAAGAGTACCTTCAGATAATCTTCCATTGACAAAGTTCCACGTGCCTTAGTCGCCATAACTTGAATCCTTAACTGTGCATCTGTCATAATACTTATCCGTGCGTTGGAATCCAATTTCAAGCAATTAGAATACATGAAACTTTGTTGGGAAGTCCAATTCCCAGTGAAGACTACATTTGAAGTTGGTAAAATTTCTAGAGAAATGCATTGATGTGCTTGTAAACATTGTAGGCGCGATGGAACTGGAAACTCTTGCAAAGATTGCAGTTTCTTACAATGGCTTATGTTAAGGTCTTCTAGACAAGAAAATGGTTTGAGGTTTAGGGTTTCAAAATTGTTTCCACTTAGATCTAAAAACCGTAAAGAGGATAAGCTGGCAAGAGCACTCGGCAGCGTTAATAGGTTGCAGTCACGTAGTCGCAACTGTACTAAAGAAGATAAACCTGATGATGAAGATACTGACAAGTCCTCCAGCAGTTTGGTAACTCCGTAACAACCAGAGAGAGATTAAGAATTTGAAGTGGTTTCAAATTACAAATGCTATTAGGAAGACTTCCTATGTTTTTACAGTATCCTATGCTCAGATAATGAAGCCCACGTAGAAGTTCAAAGGCCGCAGGTAATTCTTTGATGGACGTTCTATCTAAATAAAGATATCTTAGATTTCCCTTAACCTCGCACACTCCTGGTAAATCATCTAGTTTTGAGCAGCCGCTAAGGTAAACATATGTCAAAGATTCTAATTTAAAAATGCTACTTGAAACTCTTTTTAATTTTCTACACTTCATAAGACTCAACGAACTAAGTTTAGTGAGACGCTCGATTGAAGATGGCACCTCTTCTACTGCAGTCTCATCTAAATACAAATTGATGACACTCCTTGAGATCTCTGGGAACTTAGTGATATTTGTGTAGCCTTTAAGTCTAAGCTCCCTGAGGGATGTCAAGTTACGAATATTTCAAGGAAGATTCTTAAGCCTCGTGCAGCCATTCAATCTCAACGTGACAAGTTGATTAAAACTCTCTATTGCTGAAGGAACTAGGGGTGGCAATATGGGTCACGACACGATGGGTCGACATGATCGAGAAAAATAAATGGGTATGGGTTGGAGTTAAACGAATTTGTGTCATAATTGTGTCAACCCGTCTAACCCATTTATTAAATGAATCGAATCGGGTTTGATTAAATGAATCATGGGTTGACACAATTAAAATTGGGGTTAAATTGTAATTTAATATATTAGAGGGATTAAGGTGTAATTATGCATTTATATATATATATATATACATTTAACAAATCCCTAACACTAACTTTTGAAATGTAGTCTGTCGGCACTACCTCCTTCTTATATTAGTGACCGGACCACCATCTTATTCCTTCTTCTGCCGATGACTTGACCAAACGGCAGACCACCATCTTGTTCCTTCTTCTGCCGATGACCTGACCAGATGATAGACCACCATCTTGTTCCTTCTTCTGCTGATGATCTAAAGACAATGTGGTGACCTGACGACAACGCTGCCACTTAACGACAGATCGACGACGCGACGACCTAACGACAACGTGGTGACCTGAAGACAGCCTGACGACACGACAATCCCGACGACGAAACTGATGATGACCTGACGACATGACGACGACACTGACAACGACTTCAACAGCTTCAAGTGCCTCTCTTTTTCATTCATGTATATATCCAATTTTTGTCAGTTTTCAATTTTTTTTTGGATGGATTTTGTGATGTTTGGTAATTCATGTGATTTTTTGTGCATGGAGACGTTTTGATTTGTAGATATTTGAGGGATTTATAGACGTTGCATTGTTGTAATGTGTTTTAGGATTATGGTTTTCTTGGGCTTAAGAAGACTATTTTTGTTCGTGGGAATTGATTGTTAAGTTGCTGGCTTGAGTCTTTATGGTTTTATTGTGGAATTGATGATGTGATTGGATGATGAACTGTGGTTATAAAAATGGTTATAGAAATGCTTCACTGTTTATGCTAATGATTATAAAATGGTTAGAAACTGGTTATAGAAATGCTTCACTTGTTGTAATTACATCACCGTTTATGTTTAGGAGAGAGTGACAGTTTATTTGATTAGAAAATGGTTATAGAAATGCTTCACTTGCGGTAATTACATATTTACATCACCGTTTATGCTTAGGAGAGAGTGAGGGTTTATTTGATTCTACATGGATGCATAAATGTTTGTGACAATAAATGTGCATTTTAAGTAAATATGTATGTTCAAGTAGCAGACATTAAATTTCTTGGATATGGCTTAGATTGTGAATGTAGATATCTAATTTGTGTTTTTGTGATTGTGAATGTAGATATCTAATTTGTGTTTTTGTGATTGTGAATGTAGATATCTAATTTTGTGTTTTTGTGTTTCTTGTGTAGTTTGAAAATCCCTTTGGAGTTTGGAATCAATGAGGAAAGAATTTAAGTGACAAAAGTTTAATATTGGAGAATGATAATGTTATGTCATTTTAATTTATATGACTTTGCAGTGAGTTTGATTTTGTTGTGATTTTTAAATGTGGGTGATGTGGAATTTTGTGTAATTGGTTTAATGTGTGGGTTTTTATGTGTTGAAATGGGTGTTTAAATATTTGATTGTGAATTATTTATTATATTTGTGTTTAAATTGAGTTTGATTTTGTTGTGGATTTTAAATGGGGATGATATGAAATTTTATTTAGTTAATTTAATGTGTAGGTTTTTATGTGTTGAAATGTTGAATTATGTGTTTAAGTGTCAATGGAACCATCAGATAACCGTTTAGTACGAAAAATCCACTTACACCCTATAATGTTATGTGAAGGGGTCGAAGGGACAAGCTCCCAAGTTCCATTGCGAACTAAAGCATCAAATTCTTTCGACATGGCTTGACGCCACTTAGGATCTTTAAGGGCTTGGACAGCAGTAGTTGGTTCCATGTCACGAGAAGAGAAAAGTTGAGCATGAAGATTAAGTTTCTGTATAGGCTTATGTATGTTGTGTTTCGAGCGAGTAACCATAGTATGGGTATTTGTGGAGGTAGGAGCTGGTTGAAGTGAGATAGATGGTGGTGGAGGCAAGGCTGGTTGTAAGGTTTGAGAGAAGGAAGGTGGTGAACTAGTGGTGTCACAGGTGAGGAGGAAATAGCAGGAGGTGACGGACCATCGATCGGAGTGGCAGGTGTTGAAGCTGCAGCAGAGGAGAGAGTAGGTGGCACGACCGAGATGGAGGGAATGACAAACACTGGAGGAAGCCAATCTGAAACTGTGGTGAATTGACTACGAGGAAGTTGACTATGTAAAGATTTGTAAGGGAATATAGACTCAACAAATTTCACATGACGAGACGTGTAGAGGCGAGAGGTGGAAGGGTCAAGACACAAATATGCACTTTACGTGAAAGAATAACCAAGGAAGACACACGGAACTGAGCGGGGTTCAAGTTTATAAGAAGAGTATGGACGAAGCCAGTGATAACAGAGGCACCTAAATACACATAGTTTGGCATAATTAGGTGGAGAGGTGAAAAGCTTTTCATAAGGAGAATGAAGGTTAAGGGTGGGTGTAGGCATGCGATTTATGAGATAAACGGCAGTGGCAAAGGCATGATTCCAAAAGATGAGCGGAAGGGAAGCATGAGAGAGAAGTGATAGACCAGTCTCAACTATGTGACGATGACACCGTTCAAAATACCCATTGTGTTCAGGAGTGTGAGGAGAGGTGGTAAGATGAGAGATACCATTATTGGCAAGAAAAGGTGCCAGAGCCTGGTATTCTCCACCATTATCAAAGTAGAAGGTGATTATTTTCTTATCGAAAATTTTTCCACCAAAGCTTTAAACTTAACAAAAACATCATAGACATGAGATTTTCGTTTGAGAGGATAATACCAAATATATGTTGTGTAATGATCAACAAAGATTACATAGTATTTGAAGTCATCATATGTGAAAACTGGGGATGTCCATACATCAGAAAATATGATTTGAAGAGGTTAAGTAGAGTTTATGGAGGATAAGTGGAAAGGTAACTTATGACTTTTATTGCAATTACATGCATTACAATTGAAATTTTGGGACAAAGTACTCAAGACATCTAGACCAAACTGGGATACAATATGTCGTAAAATAGGAAGCGTAGGATGCCCTAAGCGATAATGCCACTCAGATGAAGTGGTCTTAACACTAGAAAGAGCAGATAAAGAACCAAATTTGACAGGAGAGGCTGGCCACTTATACACTCCATTCTTTGTTTGTCCCCGCAAAAGAGTTGCCTCCGTTCGAAGATCCTTCACGTGAAAGGCAATAGATAAGAATTCAACAGAAACTTGGTTAGAGGTAAAAATATGGAAATAAGATTTTTATGCATGGTGGGAACACAGAGTATATTATTTAATGCAAAGGTGTGAGATGAATGAGATAGAGAGGTAGAACCAGTGTGTGTTATAGGAAGTCCAGTGCCGTCACCAATCACAATATCATCTGAACTGGTATATGGAGTATGAAGAGATAGATTGTTAAGATAAGAAGTAACATGGTGAGAGGTACCATTATCAAGTAGCCAAGTAGAAGTGCTGGAATTCTCAACCGCGGCAAAGTGAGTTTTAGCTGATAACAAAGGCGGTGGTCGAGATCTCTATGATGAGGAAGAACGAGGTTGCCAGGGTTGCTGAGTTGGACGTAAATTTTGATGTTGAGAGGCCACCAGATTGAATGAAGGACACCGTTTGCTAGTATGCCCTTGAGTGTTGCACGCTTGACAGTAACCAAGGTATGGTTTGGAGGGTGGACGAAGCCCAGAAGAGGAAGAATGATGCAACCCACCTATAAGAGCAGAAGATGAAGATGACTTCCATGATCTGGTACGAAATGTAGCTGGATTTGCTGTAGCTAGTAAAGAAGCACTGGATGATGAAGACTGTTTCAGCATCAGCTTTTTGGTGATTAATTTTTCATGGAGTTCGTCAAAGGAGATTGTTGTGTCACGACTATTAATCGCATCAATGAGAGGTCAATAATCATCTTCAAGGCCATCCAAAATCTTTTCAATCAAATCTTCGGCATCAAGAGGTTTCCCTAAGACAGCAAGTTCATCGCCCGTGATTTGACGAACTGCATGTATTCTGATATGCTACAGGGGCCTTTGCTTAAACGCTTGATTTGATCTTTAATTTGTTTGATATGTCCTCGAGTGGGTTTGGCGTATGTATTCGTAAGAGTGGTCCAAGCTTCCTAAGAAGTGTTGGTGCATTGAATGAGAGGTATAATTGATGGAGTGAGAAATCCAACAATGGCGCTGAAGATAAGTTTGTCTTGACGGATCCAGGTGGTGTAAGCCGGGTTTGGAGAGTCTTTGTTGTCAACCATGATGGTTTTAGGAGATACTGGATGAGATCCATCTATTTAGCTATCAAGATTATAGCCAACGAGCATGGCATGAAATTGAAGTTTCCATGATAAATAGTTGAGGGAAGTAAGTTTGATGTTATTTTGAGAGGAAACATTGATAGCTATTAGAGGTTTGGTAGTGTAACGTCCTGATATTTATTTTCGTCTGATTTGTATTCGTTGATTTCATAAGTAATTTATTAAATGAGAATAAATTTAAATTTAATGAAATTCGCGCGATTGTAAAATGTTTTGATTGTTAATAAATGAAATTTAATATTTTCGAAAACATTTTTCCCCGTAAAGAATTATTTTCGAATTTAAATAAAATAAGTAGCAGAATAAGAAGGTTAGGATAGTGAAATTGGATCGTATTGTAAGAGATAATTTTTTAGTTGAATAAAGAATTTATTATATAATAATAATAATTATTATTATTTTTCATTAAAATAAATTAATTATTTTTGGATAAAATAAGGTTATGGATAAGTTTGAATTAGTTAGTGGGATGATGTGTTGGCAAGAGTGTCCAACGGGATGTTAGCATGTGAGTAGGGGTGTAAATACAGAAAATAAAAAGTTTTGGGGTCAATTTATAAATAATAAAAATTTTGGGGCAATTATGTAAATAACAAAAGTTGGTCACTATAAAAAGTTATTTTTTTCCAGATTTTTTTCAGTTCTTTCTCCCCTTTCTACCGATGTCATATCTATTCTGCTCGTGCCCTTCCTCCTCTTCTATTTTTCATTTTTTTGTTTGTTTGTTTAATAAACCTCTCATAATTTTATTTTATTTCATTACCTACCAATTTCAAACCTTAAATTCATCAAAACCCATCAATTCTCCAAACTTGATTTGGTGTAAAAATGGGTCAAAAGGAGGTATGTTTATAGGTTTTGATTTATTGTGATGGGTATAGATTAAAAATAATTTAGATAATTTCTAGAACATATATATGTAATTCTTTTCGCATTTGATCAATTATATATGAATTTATTTGTTGAGATCTAATTATTTTGAACCCTAGGTGAGAGTTTGAATGCGTAAGACCTTAGGGAAGGTTAGTGAGGCGTTAAAATCTCTCATTGAGTGTATAAAAAGTTAAAAAGTAAATCCATAAGATTGGTGTACACATCTTTGAAAAATTTAATTTTATTAGTTTGATATTAATATGTTAATTCGTTGGAAACTTGATTAATTTGTTTTTTTTATGTGTTAAATGAGTTTGTATGATTTGGTGTATTGTTTGAATATTATTGGAATGAAAAATTGCTTGAAAAAATGATTTTGAAAATAATTTCGAAAACAAAATACCCCTTAGGTCGAATAATAAGTGGAGAAGAACTTGGGAGCATTTTTGTCATTTCCTTTTTATTTGTGTGTTATTTGAATGATATTTAAGTGATTTTTAGAATAAAATAATGGTTGGAACGAAAATTTAAGTTTATTAGTTTGATGTCCATGTGTAAATCCCTTTGGAAATTATTTGTTTTGATCCTTCAAAATATCAAATGGTTCTGGGTGTTAATTATATGACAATTGCATGCCATTTGATGAATTTATTTGATGAAAAATGGTTTCGAAAACGATTTCACAAAATAAAACCCCTTATGGCTTAAGTTGAAATATAGAGTGCCTTAGGGGTATTTTTGTCTTTTCGCTTTCGTTGTTGTGTTAATTATATCATGTGTTGATGGTACGTATAACGGATTTGGAATTGAAAATAAAAAAGTTGAGATTCTCCTTTTTTGAAATTAAATTAGAACATGAGAAATGTGATAAGTATTGTGTTAAGATATGATATGAAAACTATAGGCGAAATTGTCATTTGAAATGACCATAAGTGATGCGCAGAAGAAATTCGATGAATTGATTTAAATATGCAATAAAAATTTTACACGATTAAAATTTTGATTTTAAATTGAAAATTTTGAAATCTTGAAAAATATAAATGGCCCGCGCAAAACTAGTCACTGGTAGGTGGGGATTGATAGTTGGCTAGCCAATAGAGTGATTATTAATAGTACTGCACCGTTACAATTGATTTCAAACGTTGTATGACGAACTGTGAGAGGCATTGAGTGCCCTGTTGATGACTCTATTTTTATAGAGTTATTTTATCTTTTTAAACTTGAATTTTTGCTTAGTTCTTGATATTTTTATTTTTATTAATTAAATTATTTCATTTTTTTTTTATTTTCAGAATAAAATTGGTGAAAAAACGCACGTGGACCCCACCAAATGCTATTGTTCGAGACAAGATCATCGTTACAAAATGAATATCATTCGAAGCAGTTCATCGCCTCAAGAATTACTCAAATAAGATATTGCATAAATTATCACAATTTAAAGATTGAAAATTCTAAAAATAAATATTATGTCATACTGATGTAAGAAATGTTGTAATGAAAATTATGATGTAAGCAATGATGTAATATGAAAGCTGACTTGCATGGGGTAGGTGAACCATGAGGTAAGCAATGATGTAATATGAAAGTTGACTTGAATGAGGTAGGTGAACCATGATATAAACGATGATGCAAAATAGTGAAAAATTAGGAAAGATGATGTATGCGATGATATAATTTGAGGTGAACTTTGCCTATAAATAGGTCTTACAATCACCATTTCATTCATCTCATCAAAAACCAAAACAATAAGTAGTTTAGAGAAAGAAAGAGAGAGCTTGGAGAGGAGGAGCAAAGTAGAGGAAGAAATTCTACGGTGAAACTTCAATCCACTAAGTTTTTCTATCTTTTGTTATGTTTAATCTTTTAATTTTTGTAAATTTTAATTTAAGCATGGAGTAATTTTGTTTTCTAAGGTTATGGTGTAGCCTAACTTTGATGTTTCAACCCTTTGTTCAATTCAATTAAGGATTTTCTATCTTGGTTGATGCATTTAATACCGTTCTTAATGCTTTTAAATAACTGGTCACTATTTAGTAGAATTGTTAATCATAATGATAGCGAAAGTTGATTTATATGTCTAGTTCATTGTATTTTAATATCATAAATTACATGTAGGATAGGAATATACATGCACGGTTTGTGTAGTCTATAAAAGAGATACATAAATCTTAATGAATCTTTTAATGTTTTGACTTGCATGGGAACATAGCAGTTAAGCTTTATAGGGTATTCTCCTTAGACCTCGGGAGGGACTATGTTAATAATTCAGGGAATTTCGACTAGCAACTGGATAGTTAATTTTTGTTAAAAAGAACAAAGGGGATGAGCAGATTAGTTATGATGAAATCATAACCTTAGAGTTTTTATTCATTGAATTAATTTTCATTTATTTACAATTGCAATTAAATTTAGTTGTGGTTTTCAACTCATTTACTCAAATTTCATCTACCAAATAAAAGTTGAGTTATTTTAATTTTAGGCATTAATTAACAACAATCCTCGTGAGACGATACTTATCTTATCACTTTATTACTTGTTCGGCTCATCCACTTGCGATTTTGCACAACACATGTCCCGAAACGGAAACAGATTATGATATGTGACCCAGTGGATAGATACCGAGCGACCGTTGCCGGGATTGCCGTTTAGTCTGGTCGATGCCGGGAAACCCGTTATCGATCAATAGTATCATGATAGAATTTTACAAATGGCTCTAATTAAAGAAAAATGACAATATTATAATTAAGTGTGACAAATGAGATTTGAAATGATTAATATTAAAATTCTATTTATTAATTGATATTATGTTGTGAACTCTTCGATTAATTATAATTTTTAAATGATTAGTTTATATATTATAAAAATCTTGTTGAAATTCGTATAGTGTGGTTTGATTCTTATTTAACAATAACGTATTGGTTTTGAAAATATAATCAGGAATATGATAAGAAATTGAGGTGAAAGAATAATAGTATGAATATGTTTAATAACGGATTACAGAAAAGTTATGTGATTAAAGTTTATATTGAAGTATGTTTGATAGAGGTGTTTTTGAAAACCTTATCGTTTATGTATTTTGTTTGCTTTAATTATTGTAAAAGTTAAATTTAGTTATAATGTTAAGAAGATTGAAATAAAACTTATTATACTCTGTTATCAATGTTTAAAAAAAATTATGAAATCCGGATTTATGACTTGAGTCTTGAGAAAATAAAAATAATTGATGAAAATAATATGGTTAAAATCGAAAAGAAATGATTTATGGACTTTATCTGTGTAATGAAATAATCGATTAGTAACTTTTAGATAAAAGTTTGAGAATAACATTAAAAATGTTAATTGAAAAGTTATGTGAATTGTAAATAGATATAAAGAATTTTATATATTTTACATTTGAAATTATTAGTAAATGAGATAATTGGTGAACTTGATAAAAGTTTGACATTTTTGTGACATATTATTTTTATAACGGATATTTTGAGAAACGAAAATCATTAAACGAAGTTGTGTATATTAAATATAGATATATATATTAGATATATATATATATATATATATATATATAAAGGTATACAAAAAAAATGATTATGAAGTATTTGATAAATATAATTATTAGTAAGACGCTTTCATCAGGATTTGTAAGAAAATTCTTACAGATCGAATTGATAGGATTCATAAGAAACAGTCTGAATATTAAGTATATAATTTAGATAATTGAAACTTATAATAAAATGTCTTCGTTAGGATTTGTTATAAATAAAAAAAAAACAATTTAAAAAAGATATATATATATATATATATATATATATATATAATATCAGATTTCTATGTTTAAGAACAAATTTTATGTGTTGGATATGTTTATGTAGTTGATGTGTATAAGCATAATGATGTGTGGTAGAATTTTTAAAGATATAATTGATATGTCTCATAACAATTTGTATGTATTTTGTATGTGTATTTATTAGTAAATTAGTTTCAATTGTGAATTTTAGTAACGAAAAATATTTAGTGAAAATCGCTTCAAAATGCAGTCAAAAGAAATGTTGTGTTTATATCTATTTATCAGTTAATAAATATTAATGTGTTATGTAAGGTTTATTTGAGATTGGGAAAACTGAATTTTATACAGTCATACTTGAAATAAGATTTTTATGTACTTCATGAATTGTGTTTTAAAAAAAAAAATATTAAAATATGGTGAAAGTTTTATTTAATATTGTTGAAAAGTTTTGTGAAGTTATACTATGAGAAAAAAAAGTTTTGTAACTTTTAAATTAAGTGTACACCCACTAAGTAGAAATACTTAGCGCGTTGGATTTACCACGCACAGGTAATTGAATTGGACTTGTTACTGAGACAAAGACGAAGCCCCTGCAGATACTCTACGAGTCACATCCGACATAAAATTTTGGGTAATAATCATTTTGTATCATATGTATATATATACATGGGCACCATCATGTATGTGTATAAGTTTCTAAATTTAAAAGTCTGTAAAGTACAATTTGTATTAATGTTTTAAAATATTTGTAAGTTATGTATATTATGTGATAAGTAAGTAGTGTAAAGTTTTATGATAGTGGATTCTGAATTTTGATTTAATATTTATTTTAATTGGTTGCGTGTTAAAGTAATTTTTGGAATCGAACGGGAGGTCCGAATTGGGAGTTGAGAAATGAATTTTATAGAAGTGTTATCATTTTCTTTACAGGTTAAATTTTGGATTTTCAGAAAAACAGAGGAAACTCTGCCGAATTTTCTAAAATTATAAAGAGAAAATGATGTTAAAGTTTTTCAATATCGTAAAACTTTTAGTGGCGATTCCATTTCTTTTAGTAAAAAATTTTCAAATAAATGAATTTTCAGTTCAAAACCGTAACGCTCTTCATCTCAAATCTCGATCCGATGGAAAAGCGGGGTAAGGGGTGTTACAGGTAGGGTCTGCAGAGTTGGGAATGGTGATATGATTGTTGGAGTTGGCCATGAAAAAAAATAGGCTATGAAGAGATTGATATGCTTAATGAGTTTGGAGGCTCTGATACCATATAGAAATTTACAAGGCTTTGTAAAAGTACTGCACTCTATTTCATTGATTATCTGTGTGTATATATACACCAATTACAACCATAACGGAAACCAGTAATTTGCCTAAACTAAAGGATTATGTCCAGCTAAATAGAGAAAGTCAATGATAGGACATAAATCACATGATTATAGGAATCAATCAAAATATACAATGGAATCAATCAAAAATATACAAAGGAAGGTAGTCAGCTATAATCAAGTATTTCCTTCTATACTAATGGATTACCTTTTGTATAGTAGGCAATCTGGTTTGATAGTGATATGTAATCTTCTCTAAGATAACTTTGCTTGAAGGCATGTAAGCTAAACAACCAAAAAGCATTGCAATAGTCTAATTCCTTTAGCTCATACAATATATCAACATCATTCTTAAGCACTTGCTTATCTCTAGATGTTATGATGATTCTACTCCCAAAACTATACCAACTATGATCTCCAATTAATTAATTTAAGTGGTGTGCTTTGTTTACATATTCAAGAACAATAAGAACCTTCTTGCGATATAGTCTTTTTATTGTAAAAGCATCTGGTTCTAGATTATGTTCCTCTAATATTTCAGAAAGTAGCTTTTTTTGCAAATAGTTTAGACCAAATTTATCATACTCTTCCCTAATGCTTGCAAGAAAACAGCTACTTTCAAAATGATTGGCAATTCGATTGAACATAGTTCTTGCAAGAGTTGTCTTGCCTACACTAGGCATGCCCCAAATTCCTATAATACGAAAATTTGTTGCTTCAACGCATAATAATAAATCAACCTTTTTTATATGCGATTCAATTCCAACCAAGCCATTCAAAGAATCATATGATAACATATGATTTAATGTCTTTAAAACGACTTTGACTGTGGGGTCTGGGATTTGCCTATACTGGGGTCCCCTCGGGCTGCCCCAGGTTTGCCCCTCTCGCCCACTCACTAGGTACTGTCTCTGGTCAGGGGATTTCTCTCGCCTCCCCCAACTGCCACTCGAACCTCTGACCCTCAAGGATAAGAGTGTTTAAATTGCAAGCTGGGTACCAATTGAGTTGTAAAACCCAAAACCGCGTTCGTCGGAGAGTGAAATATTTTTCCGATGGATCGCGTCCTATCGAAAAAATATAATTATCGAGTTCGAAAATAATTGGAATAATTATTTTCGATTTAGAGAAATAAATTCGAGTTCGCGAAAACGGGTTAGGAATTTATAAATTATTCCAAAGGCGAAAGCGATTAAAAAGCGGATTTTAGGATGGACGGACGGAAACGGAATCCGAGCTTGGTATTTAAAAAGCAAGAATGCATGTTGGTGACACGTGTCACACATGCATTGGATGATGAAAAAAAAAAAAAAAAAAAAGAAGGAAACAATATCATAGCTTATTAACGGTCACCTAAGACAATATCAAAACCAAGTTATCATTTGGTCACCATTTGATTATTTTATTCATTTCCAAAAACGGATCCAAACATCTGCCAACTTCTTATTCTTCATTTCAAAACAAAAACTGAAGACAAGAGAGGTGCTGCCCGAGAGAAGAAGAGAGCTGACTGTGAGTGTGCTCCAAGCAGAACCAAGATCAGATCTGAAGCAAGGCAGAGTGCAAATCGAAGTCAAGAAGCAAGGCAGGCAAGCTTGAGGAGTTCCAGCCGTGCATGCAAGCCAGGAGAAGTTGCTGAGCTGCTGCCGTGGTGCAGCTCGTGGTCACGAATCCAGCTGCTGCCGAGCTGGAGCTGTTCTGCTGCGGGCTGTTGCCGTTCTTGCTGCTGCCTGACTATGGAAGCTGCTGCCAGGTGCTGTCTTGCTGCTGTCTGGACATGAATGTGCTGCTGTCTGGGCGTGAAGGGTGCTGTTGTCTGGACGTGAATGTGCTGCTGTCTGGGCGTGAAGGGTGCTGCTGTCTGGACGTGAATGTTGCTGCTGTCTGGACGTGAATGTTGCTGCTGTCTGGGCGTGAAGGCTGCTGCTGTTGAGCATAAGCTGAAACTGTCTTGCTGCCTTTGTTGTGTGCTGTCACCGTGACCAAGTGCTGCCATTTTGTGCTGTCACGTTGCCGTCATGCCGTCGTCGCAAGTTGCTGTAGCTGTTAGATGGTGAGCTGTTGTCAACGTGGATGTAGTTGCTGCCGTAAGCTACTGTCAGGCCTGAGGAGCTGTGCTGTTGTTGGCGTGGAGTTGAGGTTGCTGCTGCCTGACTGTGAAAGCTGCTGCCAGGCGCTGTCCTTGCTGCTGCTAGGCTGTCATGAGAGCTGAAACTGCCGTGCAGAGCTGCTGTCAAGTCTGTCCGTGAATTATACATTCAGACTTGAAGTGGAACAGCAAGAAAAGACGTCAGTTGCTGGTAGAAGAAGAAGCTTGCTGCCGCGAATAATTCGTCGCCGTTTGGAAGTTGTTTCGAACGAAACTAGTAAGGTAAGCGCTGCCCATTTTTATTGTTGAGTCGTTTTGGTAATTAGTAAGCAATCATATGAATAAAGTGGAGATAAATGATGATATTATGCTTGGGATTAGGATCGAGAACCTCGCTAGTGCGGAGGTTCGTTCGTTTTGTTGTTTCGGTTGGTTTGAATAATTTGGTAAACAATCGTATTCGTTGAGTTTTATATATGGGCTGATATGAGAAGAATAAGGGCTGTTAGAATATGTTTTTGGTTTCGCGTTTGTGGTCGTGGAAAATAGATAATATTAGAGTGTTTTAAAGGATCGGATATTCGTTCGGTTATTTAGAAATCGTTTCCGAGCGTTTCGATTGGATTTTTCCACGAATGCGAGCGTTGTTAGTTTATGATTTTCGTTGTCGATTATAAAAAGATTGTGAATGTTATCTCACTGCCCCAAGATTGATATTAAGCCCGTTAAAGTGTTTAAGTAAAGTCACGAGCTGTTATTAACGATAAGTTTAAGTGGAAACAAAGAAATCGCGCGAAACGCGTAAAATTGATAAATCGCGATGATTAGTGAAATCGCGTAAGCTTTAAGTTCGTCGTTTAATTTCGAATCTTCTGTTTAATGAATTCATTAGAATCTGATTTTGATGATGTTATATTAGATTCGATTGGCTTAGTTGTTGGTTTTATAACTGCAAAGTTTCGAGTATTTCAAGTCACGATAACGAATCGGTTTGAAATCGTTTCCGCGTGCAAATATGAGTTTTCCGTTATGTTATCGTGCGAGGATAGTCACTTGAATTATTGTGTTTATAAATCCTCGTATGGCTTAAAGTTTAGTTGCGCACAAGTTATGTTTTAACGACATCTCGATCGAAATCAATTGTAGGTGAATCGGGAATCGAACGAGAGCCGTAGCGGGAAACGGTGATAAGTATTTTGGAAGCAAGTTGTGAGTGTGGATTTTTAAAAGTTTTCATACATTCTGTTATTGAATGCAATCAGTTTTAGCAAGTAAAAGATTTTGAGATTCTAGTAAAAGTTTATAGTTTTCAGTTTATCGTTTATAAATGCATGTATATTTTTATATGAGATGCTATGAATATGTTTATATTCTTTAGTAAAGTAATTGAGTAAGTTGAAATTATATACATGCATAGAGATAGTATTTGTGAAAGTTATTTTGCGATATTATAGCATATTGCCGAGATTTCATTTTATATATGCCTATGGTTTACCCTAGCCCCTAAGATTACACCCGGCCGAAAGTATTCCATACGTGTACGGTAGTTGGGGGGAGTTACTAACTTTGGGGGGATCGAGTCTGTCAGTCACCCTCTGCACGTATGGGATAGTGTAGATCTGCCTGATGTTGGAGGGATTCGCGATCCCAGAGTTGTATCCACATCTGCGACTACACATGGTGAGAGTTCCCCTATCCTAGTGGCGTGTTTTCACACCGTCATGAAGGACAAGATTTCCCTGGGTTGCCAGATAAGGCTAGTAAGAAAATAAGAAAAGTTTTAAGAAAAGTTTGATAAATAACTTTCGCAGCTTTTAAACGAGTTTACAGTTTTCAGGAAAAGTAAGTAAGTAATAGTTTTCCAATCTATTTTTGGGAGGAATAGTATTTTTTAAGCAAAAGTACAGTTTATGTAAACTTACCCACTCACTGAGTTATTCTCACCACTATTTTCCTGTTTTCTTAAAAACCTCCCTCAGGTGCAGGTGCGAGTAGCGCGGTTGACGTATCTCCTTCGGACGGACAGGCCACGGACAGGCCAGCTAGACACGCGTGACCAGATTGCACTATTTTCTAGCATAGCATCATGTATTGTATTTAATATCATTTTCCAGATTTCCAGTTTGTAAATATCATGCATGTCGTTTTAAAATTTTAACTAAGTTAACTTCCGCTTAATTGCATGATTCTGAGTTTGAAAATGACTGAAGGCCTATTGATTATAGAAATTGTTTGTGAATACTATTATATAGGTTTTATGAGCGATTTTACAGTGTGAAATTTCAGAAAAACAGCCATTGTGCTATCGGTTTTCTGTGAAAATCCTATTTTCATAAAGTTATTTTCAACGAACAAAATTCCCACTCTTTTTCAGAATAAAAAGGATTTCAAGTATTTTAGAAAAGAAAAGAGGCTTAGCTTCACGGGAACTTTCCAGCCAGAGCAGATCTCGATTGGGGAGCCACCGTGGGGTTGCCGGGCAGGTCGCCTAGCTAGTAGTTAGAAAGGGGCCTGTCATTGACAATATTCTCAATAAATTTAGACTCAAGCCTGTCAAACAAAAAAATAAAAAAAAAAGTTGAACAAAAGTATTAATGTTTGGGGTTTGGCAGCCTCAAAAACACTAATTTTATTACAATAATTATAATAATTTTATTTTAAAAAAGAACAAAATTACACAATTGCCATTCAAATGATCAGTTCACTCACTATATGTTTCCATAAAGAATCAAACAACAAATTAACTAATAATTCAAAGTTATCTTCAAATCTTGTACATGCTCTCAAATTAAAAAATATTATAGGTAAAGTAAAAAGCTGCTTGAAGAGCTGCAGCTTGGTTCAAGTTCCTCAAGTAGCAGATCAATCAATGTTTCCCTAGCTTCACTCTACTTAAAAACAGATCTCAATGTTTCCTCTCTAATGGAGGTTCAAGTTTGATGCCTATAATGCTCTTGCTCCAAAGGTAGCAAATATTTCCTTGGCGGCCCCATATGATTTTCCAGCCCATTTTAGCCATTTGATCTAAGAGTGACGACATTTGCACCCTTCATAAATTGTGTGTACACCTCTTTTATAATCAAAACCATGAAAAGTCGATATCTAATTTGTAAATAAACCTCAATAAATACCAATATAGTCTTTCATTTTTTGTTTTTGTACTATATTTTTGTAAGTATAACTCATAATATTTATTTTGTTATCTAACTAATTTTGCTAAAATTTTGAGATTTTTTCCTCAACAGACAAAACAAAATTATGATTTTCTTCTAATAATAATTAAATTTAAATTTATTATTTTACAATCAATTTTATAAAAAGATTTTAAATTATTCTTCACACTTTACAATTTATTTGTATCATTTTGAAAAAAAAAATGATATTTGAAAAAACAAAAAAGTTAATTCAGAGAAGTTAGAATTCGGAAAGATATAGAGAGTTTTATCTCAATGTAATTTTTTATTGGATTTAACTTTTAGAGTTATATGATATCATTTAAATAAGTTTTTTATTATTTAATTAAAGTGTAATTTTTTATCTTGATTCAACAAATGTATTGAGTTATGAAGAAAAGAAATTTGAATTGATTGATGATTTCTTATAAAATATTTGGAATAAAACAAACTTCTTAATATATGTTCTTATTTTTTTTCTTTCAAGCTGGCTTTTCTTTTTATTTCCTCCTTTTTAACTAAATAGTAAATACAATAATTTCATCATGATTTTGATTAATTCTAAATATTCTACAATTAATTTTCTCTAAAAATTATTTGATACTTAAAATTAGTATTTAAAAATCATTATCAATATTCTACAATCAATTTATTTCCTTAAAAATATTTGAAATTAGTAATTAAAAGATAAGTTAACGGTTTTGATAAACATAATTTACATATATTTATTACTCTTAAATATAGATTTATTAGTCCAATTTTATGTTGAATTTATTTTAATTAGTTGTGTTTTTGGTGAAATAGAAATAAAAAAATATTTGTTTGTTGAATGAGGAAAAATTACAATTTTGGTCAAGTCAAAATTCAAGTCAATCAAGGATTCAAATCTTACCCAAAATTATTTGTCAAACAATTAGGAAATTAGTTGAGACAAGGAAATAGATCAGTGTAGGAAAAAAACAAATTTGGAAAAAAATCAATTTTGAGTTATTTTTGAAGGGTTTGACACATATAAAAGGGAGATTTTTGGAGGAACTAGCTAGAGCTTGGAGACAGAAAATATTAGAAGACAAGAGAGCAGCTTTGGTGGAGAAGAAGACAAGTCAAAAGAGAAGCAAGCTGGCAGGATTGCATTGAACTGAGATTTGGAGCAGATTCAAACGTGGACTTAGACCAAACTTACATCAACAGTTTCGATAAGATGCTAAGTTTTAATTCTCTTTTTGTTCTTATTATCATCATGTTTGTTTAATTTTCTTTTCTGAGGTGTAAGATGAAATCGTTATTAACTTTGTAATGATTTTGCTGTTTGAATATTATTATCAATTTTGTTTTTAATGTTTAATAATTTTTAGTTTCATCAATTGATAAAATAAAAATTGTTTCACTTTTAATATCAAGTATTTTTTGTTGTTACAAAATTATTTTATTAATTTGACTTTGAATTGAAAGAGTTTAAATATAAGATTTTTGATCATGTGTTTTTCAATATTAGATACATATAATACTTAGATTTTATAAATTTTATGTCTTGAAATTTTATAAATTTCAAGTCTTGAAATAAGAATTTACATAAAATTTATTTTCAGAGCTTAACTAATAAATCCTGAGAAAACAACAGATTGATTTCTAAATTGTTTCTTTAATTTTTGATAATAATAATTTTAACAGTAAAATATTATAAGTTGATAATGGTGGATTCTGAACTTCAAATTTCTCGTCTATTGTTTGAATTTTACAATTTAATATTGTTTTGTTAATTTAGAATTTTATTTGCTTTAGTTTTAATTAATTCTCAATTTTTCAAACATTGTCAACTAGATTATAATCAAATTTAATTTAGATTTAGATTAATATTCTCAATCTCTGTGGATCGACTTCATACTTACATAATCTATTTTATAATAGACTCGTGCACTTGCGAGTACTAAAATTTGCACAACAGGTTTAAGAAAATAACAAAAAAAAAGCTTTATCATATACATGAGGAAGTAATTAATATTTGTGGGTGTAGTTATAAATTATTTACCTTTTTTAGTAATTTTATTTTAAAGATAATATTAGATTTTTAGAGATAAGTCACTTTAGGGTGTATGTAACAGTTTTTTAGGGTGTAAATGTCGTTACTCTTAATCTCGGAGGAACAGGCCCAAAAATTCAAGTTTGACCAGCCCAACACTTGGTTTAATTACTCTACCAGCCACCTAATGGATTAAAGTCACATACTTTTAATCTAATCATAATTTTTTGTGTATTTTCTTTAAAAGTTGTAATCTTTTAATTTTAGCCCTTTTCCCATGTTTGGAGGTTTGTTCCAAACTTAATGCCTTAAGTTTGTTTGTTTGGAAGAATGTTTAAAGACCTATTTCCGTTTTCTATAGGTATACCAGATTATTGAATGAATTTTACATCCTTTTTAGTGTTTTATCCCAAAATTTATCATTTCTTGGATGGATTCCTTTGAGTTGTGAAATTTTCCTCAGTTTTGTACCTTGGGATGGTGTTTCTATACCCCTAAGTGGTGAATTAATCTTAATTTATCTTGTTTTTGTTTCCTTTCGTTCCTTGTTATTTAAACTCCCTTGTTCTTTCATATTGAAACTATGTCAAGGTTCAATCAAATATTGTTTTCATTATGAAGAAAAGAAAAAAAAAACATGATAAAGAATATGTACTTGAAACATTCTCGAATATATGAATCTATTGTATTTCAATTTGGTTTTACTAAAAAGGGAAAAAACAGAAATTAACTAATGATAGCAGGTGGTTTTCTTTGGAAGCAAATTAATAGAATGGGCATATATCAAATATATTTTAAGAATTTGTAGGTTTTAAGAAAATCACTTTATCAAAATGAAATAAAAAAATAAAGATATACTTTGACATGTTGGACAAGGGCCAATTAAAGGCAGCTAGTAATCCGTGAGGAAAAAGAAGGTTATATGGTTTGGACATACGTACCCATCATGTTGTTGTATGTCCCAACCAGATAAAGAAGCTACTTGAGTCAAAACAGCCCTCCAGTTTGAGACCTTATCATTTGTCTACCTGAAGTATTTTTCATGCTTAGCAAATGCTGATGAGACTCGAACTAGATTCTCTTTACCTCTTATCTGGAGGGTCTCGTTGACCACTCCCGTGAACCTCTCTTAACCCTATTAGCTGAGTAAGAGAGACTTAGAGAGCGAACCCCTTTAGCTTGCCCGTTTACTTTACTTCGAAATTTACTGATTTTGATTCTTTTAAAATAGTTGGGTTGGTGTGAGTTTTTTGCATTCGATTTAGGAACATTTTTTTAACAAAACTTCGACAGCATAATGACTGTGTTTTTAAGGTTCTCAAATTTTTACTTGTAAAAAAAAATATACTTCTAACTATTTTCAATCACCACCCAACTTCTTTATTTCCACAACATTCATTTCATACCATAACCATCAATGATAACATCATATGAAATACATTACTTATGTAATAAGCTAACAACTAAATATATATATAATTACCAAAATACATTATGATACAAGTTTCCAATGATGGCTTCAAAATATGCAATCATTTGGATGTTTGTTTACAACAAAACAATGTGCATTTATTATCCATATAAAGCATTTGTAGGGTGATGCCCACCTATATTTTTTATGACGATTTTCTTAATATCCAATCACCTGTAATAGAACCTACTAAAATGTACACATTACAAAAATATAGAGTCGTTAGTTCAACATATAAAGGCAACATAGATATAATTAAATAACTAATCATATACTCATTTAAGTATCTAATTACTTCAATTTTCAAAACTTTTTTTTTTTTTAAAAGCACCATGTGTACTCCTAAATATTCTGACCACGCTCAATGTGGTATGTCACGTGACGGTTTTCAACTAACACCAATCGTGACGCTGTTGAGATATCTCAACCACTACGTGTGAAATTTACTGCATCGCAAACGTAGTGTGAAACAATATCAAATCTAAGCAACTACATGCGAAATTTTCTGCATCGCATATTGTAATGTTAAACTCTCTATAACTTTTGGAATTATATGCGAAATTCTCTACATCGCAATCCGTAATGCAATAAGCTATAACTCTATGCGACTATGTACAAAATTTTCTGCATCATAAACGTAGTGATAGATAATCTATCAATCTAAGCAACTATGAGCGGAATTTTTTGCATCTCCATATAGCGCTAAGTAACATGTCAAACTGAGGGTATACACATGATCTTTGAAAATCATTTTCTTTTAAGTGCCATAGGCATGAAACAACTTATTTCCCAAAGCTTTTGATTGTCGCCTTTAAACTCAATTCTCATAAAACCACTTTAATCTTAGTTTTCATTTCGAATCCTATATAGGGATCCCTTTTCATAAATATGGATTTGAATTTTGAAAATCATTTTATAAATTTTTATAACAATGATGACTTAAATTTTATAACACAAACATAGCAATGTAAGTGGTATAACACACTTACCTCAACGCAAAGCGTGCTAAATGGCGTCAACGAGCCTCTCATGCTCCACTTGCTTGTTCCTCACTTACATAATACATTTTCATTTAGAGTGTGCTATACTGAACAACACAAAACTATATATATATATATATATATATATTGCTTTTAACACACTAACTCTTTAAAACCTCTTTTACACTACAACCTTTCCTTCTCGATTCCAACTTAATTGAAGCTTCCTAATTCCAATTTCTTTGCATAAATCTCACTTATTATCACCTAGGAACACCCTGGTATGCCCGAAATAATTACTAGAAACTTGGAACGAAAAATCAAGATTTTGCATCCACTTTGGCCGAATGCTATGTAGGGACCAACCCTTATATTTTCTTCACTCAATTTTCACTCCAATAATCTCCCTATCTCTCATTTAAGTCATCCGTAAAACGGTTTCGAAAAATTCTAATTATAGAGGGATTAAACCTATGAAATATCCTTATTTTTTAACACTTTTTAGTGTCAAAATCTACATTTTTTACATTCGCAACTCAATTCTCTTTCTATTAATGTTCTTAGGTTCTCATATGTCTAATTAGAATCATACATGGCATAAAAATTCAAAGGGGAAGTGGCATTGCATGACATCCATCAATGCCCTTCACCTAGTTTAACTAACATTTTGTACTAATTCTATTGCTTTTTCAATTCTAATGTTGCTATATGATTTTATACTATCTAGAATGCATGAATCTATCGTCATATAGATCAAGACTCAATGAAATCACACGTTTCCCTTATTGGCCATGAACTACACCTTCACAGACCACACTTTGTTTGTTTCAACTTTCATGATTTTTGACATTGTCATTCTCTTAAACAATTCCTCAAACACTTAATCTACAACCATATTCACTTTGAACCTACTTAATTCAACACTTAGGGTTTATCCCACCTACACTCAAATTCCATTTTCCTACATGATTTTCATCAAAACAACTTCTCCTTTTAGTTATTCATGAATATAATTTTGATTTACATCAAAATCTTATCAATAATATACCAAGAAAACAACTCAATCCATCATCACATCTACCATTCCCAACAATATCAAATCTAAAAGAATGAAGATATTTCATCTTACTCTTGCTTAGGGTTGGATCTTCTAACTTTAATCACCCTAGAATTGAGATTTGAGGCTTGAAAATTTGTTTGAAATCACTTTGGTCTTTTCCCTTTCTCTCTTCCTTATTGCCATCCCTCACTTGGTCTCTCCCTTTAAATTTTCTCTCTTTTTTTCTAAGTGTTGGCCGACCAACACCTCCCCACTCACATACATATAGCTTTTAGTTAGTTTAATTTACCATAATGCCCCTTTTTTTAATTTATCTCTCTACTTGCTTAAATTTTGTTAAGTGTTAAATGCTAACATTATATATATTGATGTATAATCCTTACTTTGATAAAATACAATTTTGCCACTTATATTTATCTCTTATTTAGCAAAATGATCATTTTACCCTTCATTGATTTTTCTTATTATTAATGTCATTTACTAACATTCTAATGACATTCATAAGGACGACATCGATAAAGTTTAATCTTTTCATTCCCTAACCTAGCTTCTAACACTAGGAAGCTTAAGGTCGAATCTAGGAGCTTACAAATGCTTCTTTATAACTCCCACTTTGTTTCCTTACATCGGATGAGAGTACATGATAGAAAACTGGTAATACAATCTGTCCCATTAAACGCTTGCATTCAAGTATCTTTAGAAGTTCATTCAGACACCATGTTGAAGAAGCATAGTTTTTGGAGAGAATAACGATGGAAAAACTTGAATCTTCAATCGTTTTTTAGAGTGCTGGAGAAATTTCATCACCCTTTTTACGTGCATAATTAATGAAAGTTTTGATCTTTATCCTGCACAAAGCCGAATAGAGATGACTCGTAAAAGTATTGCGAGTGTCTTCACCCCTAAAACAAAGAAATACATCATACCTCATTGCATGATATTGTCAGAGCAAGGAGAAGAAAAAGAAGAAGAAGCCATAGAATTATTATGACACAATTTTGAAAGCAGAACTTATTTTGAACTCTTAATAACCGATTATGTAATATTTATATAAAATTGGATTTTGATATTCTAATAAATTCGAAGAACAAAAGAAGGGAAAATAATTAGTGTTTAAAGAGTGGTGGGCTTCGAGTTAGAGACAAGACTTAATTGACATGTCTAACGGTCTGTATGTTTTTTTTTTTTTTCCCTATCATGGTTGGATATAAATGTATCTAATAAGTGCATCACAGAGCCCATATGGCTACTGTAACACCCTTACCTCAAATTCCCGTCTGTACGAGGATCGAGGCGTGGGATGTTACTCTTTTTCTTATTTCAAAATTTCTTTTATAAAAATTATCGTTTTCAAAAGCTCTTATTATACTTTAACGAAATTTCGACAGAGTTTTCTCTATTTTTCTGAAAATCCAAATTTAAACCTGTAGAGAAAACACACTTCTAAATCAATTCATTTCTCAACTTCCTGGTTTAGGACCTCTCGTCCGTTTCCAATCCACTCCAACACACAATCATTTGATAATAAATATTTCGATTAACATTCAAATATTTTACAAAGATAATATCATATAAAATCTTTTTCAACGGATAATTTACAGAATTTACTTCAAATGCTAACCTTTAAATATAAATTTTGTTTACAATATTTACAGTACCAACAAAATGCACACAATATGACTGTGGCCAAAATAAGATATTTCTACAACACAAAAATGATGATTACCAAACTGATGAGGGCGGATGTGACTTGAGGGAAACTGCAGCTATTTTATCTTTGTCTTTGCTTCAAGCCCTATTCAACTACCTGCGCGCGGTAAATCCAACGCGCTAAGTCTTTCGACTTAGTGGGTGTACTCATATAATATTGAAATCATAATTCTTTTCAAAATAAAAACATAAAATACAAACAATATGTACGATCACAATATTTTTATTAATTAACACACTCAGTAAATAAATTCACAGAACAAGACATTATCATATGATTTTCCCAACACATTTCGTTGCAAACATATTTACAATTTAATCATTACAAAATCAATTATCAACAAAATTTACAAGACTTTCTTTATTCAATTTATTAGAGCCTTTCGTAAAGTCTATCACGATACCATGGATCGGCAACGGGTTTCCTGGCATCGACCACTTGGTGGCCACTCGCCAGAATAAACAGTGACCCCGGCATCGGCCGCTCGGTGATTATCCACCGGGTCACATATCACAATCTGTTTCCGTTTCAGGACCGGATACTCGGTGCCTCTCAGGGTCCATCATACAACGTCTGGGATCAATCGTAACGGTGCAGTACTGCTAATAATTACCCTATTGGCTAGCCAACTACCAATCCCCACCTACCGGTGACTAGTTTTACTAGAGCCCTTTAAATTTTTCAAAAGTATAAAATATTTACATTTTTAATAAAACTTTAATCGCATAAACATTTTATTTCATATTTAAATCTTTTATTCCAAATTCTTCGGGGTACCATTTGTGATCATTTCAAATGACCATTTCACCCCTAATCTCGTTATCACATCTTAATAAAATTATTATCTCATTTCTCTTATTTTTGGGACGATCCCAAAATAGGATATTCTCAAAATTTTTCATTTCAAATATTAAATCCATCAAACATACCACCAATACATCACATATTTAACATCTCAAGGCAAACAAAATGACGAAAATACCCCTATAATAATTTATACATCAATTTCGACTATAGGGGATTTTAATTGCGAAAATTGTTTCGAAATCATTTTTCTTCAAATAATTTCATCAAATAACATATAATTAATACCCAAAATAATTTAATATCTCAAACAAACAATTAAATCAACTATCGCAATAATAAATATATATTAAAATGCGGAATTAATAAGCAAAATTTTTAAAAATATGAGTACACCAACCTTTGGGCTTTCTACTAGCCTCTAACAGCTCCCAATTGATCCCTAAAATCTTTAATTGAAATGTTTGGGATCAGAATCGCGTATTTCTCTACCTGGGGTTTGAAAAATTAAAGAAAATCATGCTTGAGAGGAGATTAAGCTATCAGATAATATTGTTGATGCTTCCTAAATATTCTAGCATGCTTCTACATGAATTTCTACACAATTTGAGCTCTCAAACGAACAAAAAACATGACTTACCCGAATTGCCCCTTTACTGTCATCTAGATTTAAACACCCAATAGCTTGAATGAGGTTAGATCTAGGTGTTTTGGCTAGGAAATGAGTTAAAAAGGGTTATTAAAGTAAAAAAAATAAAGAAAATAGGAAATAAAATAAAAACAAAAAAAAACAAAAATCGCACCAGAGAGCGCAGCCGGCCGAGGAGAGAAGAAAATGAATAATGCCGGTCACTATGCTTGTCTTTTTATATAATTTTTTTATGCCAAATTACAATTTAGTCCCTCAAAATTTTAAAATGTTAAATCGACCCCTAAACTTTTTAAAATTCTCATTTAAACCCCTCGAATAATAAATATTCCTAACTTGATATTTTCTTTCATTTCTTATTCCATCTTAACCCCAAGACCAACTACTTTATTACCTTTATGCCACTCATTGAAGTTTTATTTTAATCCCACTTGAAAATAAAATTCAATATATATATAAAAAAAAAATTTGATATTCTCAAAATTTTTCATTTCAAATATTAAATCCATCAAACATACCACCAATACATCACATATTTAACATCTCAAGGCAAACAAAATGACGAAAATACCCCTATAATAATTTATACATCAATTTCGACTATAGGGGATTTTAATTGCGAAAATTGTTTCGAAATCATTTTTCTTCAAATAATTTCATCAAATAACATATAATTAATACCCAAAACAATTTAATATCTCAAAAAAAAAATTAAATCAACTATCGCAATAATAAATATATATTAAAATGCGGAATTAATAAGCAAAATTTTTAAAAATATGAGTACACCAACCTTTGGGCTTTCTACTAGCCTCTAACAGCTCCCAATTGATCCCTAAAATCTTTAATTGAAATGTTTGGGATCAGAATCGCGTATTTCTCTACCTGGGGTTTGAAAAATTAAAGAAAATCATGCTTGAGAGGAGATTAAGCTATCAGATAATATTGTTGATGCTTCCTAAATATTCTAGCATGCTTCTACATGAATTTCTACACAATTTGAGCTCTCAAACGAACAAAAAACTGACTTACCCGAATTGCCCCTTTACTGTCATCTAGATTTAAACACCCAATAGCTTGAATGAGGTTAGATCTAGGTGTTTTGGCTAGGAAATGAGTTAAAAAGGGTTATTAAAGGAAAAGAAATAAAGAAAATAGGAAATAAAATAAAAACAAAAAAAAACAAAAATCGCACCAGAGAGCGCAGCCGGCCGAGGAGAGAAGAAAATGAATAATGCCGGTCACTATGCTTGTCTTTTTATATAATTTTTTTATGCCAAATTACAATTTAGTCCCTCAAAATTTTAAAATGTTAAATCGACCCCTAAACTTTTTAAAATTCTCATTTAAACCCCTCGAATAATAAATATTCCTAACTTGATATTTTCTTTCATTTCTTATTCCATCTTAACCCCAAGACCAACTACTTTATTACCTTTATGCCACTCATTGAAGTTTTATTTTAATCCCACTTGAAAATAAAATTCAATATGTATATAAAAAAATTTTTGATATTCTCAAAATTTTTCATTTCAAATATTAAATCCATCAAACGTACCACCAATACATCACATATTTAACATCTCAAGGCAAACAAAATGACGAAAATACCCCTATAATAATTTATACATCAATTTCGACTATAGGGGATTTTAATTGCGAAAATTGTTTCGAAATCATTTTTCTTCAAATAATTTCATCAAATAACATATAATTAATACCCAAAACAATTTAATATCTCAAACAAACAATTAAATCAACTATCGCAATAATAAATATATATTAAAATGCGGAATTAATAAGCAAAATTTTTAAAAATATGAGTACACCAACCTTTGGGCTTTCAACTAGCCTCTAACAGCTCCCAATTGATCCCTAAAATCTTTAATTAAAATGTTTGGGATCAGAATCGCGTATTTCTCTACCTGGGGTTTGAAAAATTAAAGAAAATCATGCTTGAGAGGAGATTAAGCTATCAGATAATATTGTTGATGCTTCCTAAATATTCTAGCATGCTTCTACATGAATTTCTACACAATTTGAGGTCTCAAACGAACAAAAAACATGACTTACCCGAATTGCCCCTTTACTGTCATCTAGATTTAAACACCCAATAGCTTGAATGAGGTTAGATTTAGGTGTTTTGGCTAGGAAATGGGTTAAAAAAGGTTATTAAAGGAAAAGAAATAAAGAAAATAGGAAATAAAATAAAAACAAAAAAAAACAAACATCGGACCAGAGAGCGCAGCCGGCCGAGGAGAGAAGAAAATGAATAATGCCGGTCACTATGCTTGTCTTTTTATATAATTATTTTATGCCAAATTACAATTTAGTCCCTCGAAATTTTAAAATGTTAAATCGACACCTAAACTTTTTAAAATTCTCATTTAAACCCCTCGAATAATAAATATTCCTAACTTGATATTTTCTTTCATTTCTTATTCCATCTTAACCCCAAGACCAACTACTTTATTACCTTTATGCCACTCATTGAAGTTTTATTTTAATCCCACTTGAAAATAAAATTAAATATGTATATAAAAAATTTTTTGATATTCTCAAAATTTTTCATTTCAAATATTAAATCCATCAAACGTACCACCAATACATCACATATTTAACATCTCAAGGCAAACAAAATGACGAAAATACCCTTATAATAATTTATACATCAATTTCGACTATAGGGGATTTTAATTGCGAAAATTGTTTCGAAATCATTTTTCTTCAAATAATTTCATCAAATAACATATAATTAATACCCAAAACAATTTAATATCTCAAACAAACAATTAAATCAACTATCGCAATAATAAATATATATTAAAATGCGGAATTAATAAGCAAAATTTTTAAAAATATGAGTACACCAACCTTTGGGCTTTCTACTAGCCTCTAACAGCTCCCATTTGATCCCTAAAATCTTTAATTGAAATGTTTGGGATCAGAATCGCGTATTTCTCTACCTGGGGTTTGAAAAATTAAAGAAAATCATGCTTGAGAGGAGATTAAGCTATCAGATAATATTGTTGATGCTTCCTAAATATTCTAGCATGCTTCTACATGAATTTCTACACAATTTGAGTTCTCAAACGAACAAAAAACTGACTTACCCGAATTGCCCCTTTACTGTCATCTAGATTTAAACACCCAATAGCTTGAATGAGGTTAGATCTAGGTGTTTTGGCTAGGAAATGAGTTAAAAAGGGTTATTAAAGGAAAAGAAATAAAGAAAATAGGAAATAAAATAAAAACAAAAAAAAACAAAAATCGCACCAGAGATCGCAGCCGGCCGAGGAGAGAAGAAAATGAATAATGCCGGTCACTATGCTTGTCTTTTTATATAATTTTTTTATGCCAAATTACAATTTAGTCCCTCAAAATTTTAAAATGTTAAATCGACCCCTAAACTTTTTAAAATTCTCATTTAAACCCCTCGAATAATAAATATTCCTAACTTGATATTTTCTTTCATTTCTTATTCGATCTTAACCCCAAGACCAACTACTTTATTACCTTTATGCCACTCATTGAAGTTTTATTTTAATCCCACTTGAAAATAAAATTCAATATGTATATAAAAAAATTTTTGATATTCTCAAAATTTTTCATTTCAAATATTAAATCCATCAAACGTACCACCAATACATCACATATTTAACATCTCAAGGCAAACAAAATGACGAAAATACCCCTATAATAATTTATACATCAATTTCGACTATAGGGGATTTTAATTGCGAAAATTGTTTCGAAATCATTTTTCTTCAAATAATTTCATCAAATAACATATAATTAATACCCAAAACAATTTAATATCTCAAACAAACAATTAAATCAACTATCGCAATAATAAATATATATTAAAATGCGGAATTAATAAGCAAAATTTTTAAAAATATGAGTACACCAACCTTTGGGCTTTCTACTAGCCTCTAACAGCTCCCATTTGATCCCTAAAATCTTTAATTGAAATGTTTGGGATCAGAATCGCGTATTTCTCTACCTGGGGTTTGAAAAATTAAAGAAAATCATGCTTGAGAGGAGATTAAGCTATCAGATAATATTGTTGATGCTTCCTAAATATTCTAGCATGCTTCTACATGAATTTCTACACAATTTGAGTTCTCAAACGAACAAAAAACTGACTTACCCGAATTGCCCCTTTACTGTCATCTAGATTTAAACACCCAATAGCTTGAATGAGGTTAGATCTAGGTGTTTTGGCTAGGAAATGAGTTAAAAAGGGTTATTAAAGGAAAAGAAATAAAGAAAATAGGAAATAAAATAAAAACAAAAAAAAACAAAAATCACACCAGAGAGCGCAGCCGGCCGAGGAGAGAAGAAAATGAATAATGCCGGTCACTATGCTTGTCTTTTTATATAATTTTTTTATGCCAAATTACAATTTAGTCCCTCAAAATTTTAAAATGTTAAATCGACCCCTAAACTTTTTAAAATTCTCATTTAAACCCCTCGAATAATAAATATTCCTAACTTGATATTTTCTTTCATTTCTTATTCCATCTTAACCCCAAGACCAACTACTTTATTACCTTTATGCCACTCATTGAAGTTTTATTTTAATCCCACTTGAAAATAAAATTCAATATGTATATAAAAAAATTTTTGATATTCTCAAAATTTTTCATTTCAAATATTAAATCCATCAAACGTACCACCAATACATCACATATTTAACATCTCAAGGCAAACAAAATGACGAAAATACCCCTATAATAATTTATACATCAATTTCGACTATAGGGGATTTTAATTGCGAAAATTGTTTCGAAATCATTTTTCTTCAAATAATTTCATCAAATAACATATAATTAATACCCAAAACAATTTAATATCTCAAACAAACAATTAAATCAACTATCGCAATAATAAATATATATTAAAATGCGGAATTAATAAGCAAAATTTTTAAAAATATGAGTACACCAACCTTTGGGCTTTCTACTAGCCTCTAACAGCTCCCAATTGATCCCTAAAATCTTTAATTAAAATGTTTGGGATCAGAATCGCGTATTTCTCTACCTGGGGTTTGAAAAATTAAAGAAAATCATGCTTGAGAGGAGATTAAGTTATCAGATAATATTGTTGATGCTTCCTAAATATTCTAGCATGCTTCTACATGAATTTCTACACAATTTGAGCTCTCAAACGAACAAAAAACATGACTTACCCGAATTGCCCCTTTACTGTCATCTAGATTTAAACACCCAATAGCTTGAATGAGGTTAGATCTAGGTGTTTTGGCTAGGAAATGGGTTAAAAAAGGTTATTAAAGGAAAAGAAATAAAGAAAATAGGAAATAAAATAAAAACAAAAAAAAACAAACATCGGACCAGAGAGCGCAGCCGGCCGAGGAGAGAAGAAAATGAATAATGCCGGTCACTATGCTTGTCTTTTTATATAATTATTTTATGCCAAATTACAATTTAGTCCCTCGAAATTTTAAAATGTTAAATCGACCCCTAAACTTTTTAAAATTCTCATTTAAACCCCTCGAATAATAAATATTCCTAACTTGATATTTTCTTTCATTTCTTATTCCATCTTAACCCCAAGACCAACTACTTTATTACCTTTATGCCACTCATTGAAGTTTTATTTTAATCCCACTTGAAAATAAAATTAAATATGTATATAAAAAATTTTTTGATATTCTCAAAATTTTTCATTTCAAATATTAAATCCATCAAACGTACCACCAATACATCACATATTTAACATCTCAAGGCAAACAAAATGACGAAAATACCCCTATAATAATTTATACATCAATTTCGACTATAGGGGATTTTAATTGCGAAAATTGTTTCGAAATCATTTTTCTTCAAATAATTTCATCAAATAACATATAATTAATACCCAAAACAATTTAATATCTCAAACAAACAATTAAATCAACTATCGCAATAATAAATATATATTAAAATACGGAATTAATAAGCAAAATTTTTAAAAATATGAGTACACCAACCTTTGGGCTTTCTACTAGCCTCTAACAGCTCCCATTTGATCCCTAAAATCTTTAATTGAAATGTTTGGGATCAGAATCGCGTATTTCTCTACCTGGGGTTTGAAAAATTAAAGAAAATCATGCTTGAGAGGAGATTAAGCTATCAGATAATATTGTTGATGCTTCCTAAATATTCTAGCATGCTTCTACATGAATTTCTACACAATTTGAGTTCTCAAACGAACAAAAAACTGACTTACCCGAATTGCCCCTTTACTGTCATCTAGATTTAAACACCCAATAGCTTGAATGAGGTTAGATCTAGGTGTTTTGGCTAGGAAATGAGTTAAAAAGGGTTATTAAAGGAAAAGAAATAAAGAAAATAGGAAATAAAATAAAAACAAAAAAAAACAAAAATCGCACCAGAGAGCGCAGCCGGCCGAGGAGAGAAGAAAATGAATAATGCCGGTCACTATGCTTGTCTTTTTATATAATTTTTTTATGCCAAATTACAATTTAGTCCCTCAAAATTTTAAAATGTTAAATCGACACCTAAACTTTTTAAAATTCTCATTTAAACCCCTCGAATAATAAATATTCCTAACTTGATATTTTCTTTCATTTCTTATTCCATCTTAACCCCAAGACCAACTACTTTATTACCTTTATGCCACTCATTGAAGTTTTATTTTAATCCCACTTGAAAATAAAATTCAATATGTATATAAAAAAATTTTTGATATTCTCAAAATTTTTCATTTCAAATATTAAATCCATCAAACGTACCACCAATACATCACATATTTAACATCTCAAGGCAAACAAAATGACGAAAATACCCCTATAATAATTTATACATCAATTTCGACTATAGGGGATTTTAATTGCGAAAATTGTTTCGAAATCATTTTTCTTCAAATAATTTCATCAAATAACATATAATTAATACCCAAAACAATTTAATATCTCAAACAAACAATTAAATCAACTATCACAATAATAAATATATATTAAAATGCGGAATTAATAAGCAAAATTTTTAAAAATATGAGTACACCAACCTTTGGGCTTTCTACTAGCCTCTAACAGCTCCCAATTGATCCCTAAAATCTTTAATTGAAATGTTTGGGATCAGAATCGCGTATTTCTCTACCTAGGGTTTGAAAAATTAAAGAAAATCATGCTTGAGAGGAGATTAAGCTATCAGATAATATTGTTGATGCTTCCTAAATATTCTAGCATGCTTCTACATGAATTTCTACACAATTTGAGCTCTCAAACGAACAAAAAACATGACTTACCCGAATTGCCCCTTTACTGTCATCTAGATTTAAACACCCAATAGCTTGAATGAGGTTAGATCTAGGTGTTTTGGCTAGGAAATGGGTTAAAAAGGGTTATTAAAGGAAAAGAAATAAAGAAAATAGGAAATAAAATAAAAACAAAAAAAAAACAAAAATCGCACCAGAGAGCGCAACCGGCCGAGGAGAGAAGAAAATGAATAATCCCGGTCACTATGCTTGTCTTTTTATATAATTTTTTTATGCCAAATTACAATTTAGTCCCTCGAAATTTTAAAATGTTAAATCGACCCCTAAACTTTTTAAAATTCTCATTTAAACCCCTCGAATAATAAATATTCCTAACTCGATATTTTCTTTCATTTCTTATTCCATCTTAACCCCAAGACCAACTACTTTATTACCTTTATGCCACTCATTGAAGTTTTATTTTAATCCCACTTGAAAATAAAATTCAATATGTATATAAAAAAATTTTTGATATTCTCAAAATTTTTCATTTCAAATATTAAATCCATCAAACCTACCACCAATACATCACATATTTAACATCTCAAGGCAAACAAAATGACGAAAATACCCCTATAATAATTTATACATCAATTTCGACTATAGGGGATTTTAATTGCGAAAATTGTTTCGAAATCATTTTTCTTCAAATAATTTCATCAAATAACATATAATTAATACCCAAAACAATTTAATATCTCAAACAAACAATTAAATCAACTATCACAATAATAAATATATATTAAAATGCGGAATTAATAAGCAAAATTTTTAAAAATATGAGTACACCAACCTTTAGGCTTTCTACTAGCCTCTAACAGCTCCCAATTGATCCCTAAAATCTTTAATTGAAATGTTTGGGATCAGAATCGCGTATTTCTCTACCTGGGGTTTGAAAAATTAAAGAAAATCATGCTTGAGAGGAGATTAAGCTATCAGATAATATTGTTGATGCTTCCTAAATATTCTAGCATGCTTCTACATGAATTTCTACACAATTTGAGCTCTCAAACGAACAAAAAACATGACTTACCCGAACTGCCCCTTTACTGTCATCTAGATTTAAACACCCAATAGCTTGAATGAGGTTAGATCTAGGTGTTTTGGCTAGGAAATGGGTTAAAAAAGGTTATTAAAGGAAAAGAAATAAAGAAAATAGGAAATAAAATAAAAACAAAAAAAAACAAAAATCGCACCAGAGAGCGCAGCCGGCCGAGGAGAGAAGAAAATGAATAATGCCGATCACTATGCTTGTCTTTTTATATAATTTTTTTATGCCAAATTACAATTTAGTCCCTCGAAATTTAAAAATGTTAAATCGACCCCTAAACTTTTTAAAATTCTCATTTAAACCCCTCGAATAATAAATATTCCTAACTTGATATTTTCTTTCATTTCTTATTCCATCTTAACCCCAAGACCAACTACTTTATTACCTTTATGCCACTCATTGAAGTTTTATTTTAATCCCACTTGAAAATAAAATTCAATATGTATATAAAAAAAATTTTTGATATTCTCAAAATTTTTCATTTCAAATATTAAATCCATCAAACGTACCACCAATACATCACATATTTAACATCTCAAGGCAAACAAAATGACGAAAATACCCCTATAATAATTTATACATCAATTTCGACTATAGGGGATTTTAATTGCGAAAATTGTTTCGAAATCATTTTTCTTCAAATAATTTCATCAAATAACATATAATTAATACCCAAAACAATTTAATATCTCAAACAAACAATTAAATCAACTATCACAATAATAAATATATATTAAAATGCGGAATTAATAAGCAAAATTTTTAAAAATATGAGTACACCAACCTTTGGGCTTTCTACTAGCCTCTAACAGCTCCCAATTGATCCCTAAAATCTTTAATTGAAATTTTTGGGATCAGAATCGCGTATTTCTCTACCTGGGGTTTGAAAAATTAAAGAAAATCATGCTTGAGAGGAGATTAAGCTATCAGATAATATTGTTGATGCTTCCTAAATATTCTAGCATGCTTCTACATGAATTTCTACACAATTTGAGCTCTCAAACGAACAAAAAACATGACTTACCCGAATTGCCCCTTTACTGTCATCTAGATTTAAACACCCAATAGCTTGAATGAGGTTAGATCTAGGTGTTTTGGCTAGGAAATGGGTTAAAAAGGGTTATTAATGTAAAAGAAATAAAGAAAATAGGAAATAAAATAAAAACAAAAAAAAAACAAAAATCGCACCAGAGAGCGCAACCGGCCGAGGAGAGAAGAAAATGAATAATCCCGGTCACTATGCTTGTCTTTTTATATTATTTTTTTATGCCAAATTACAATTTAGTCCCTCGAAATTTTAAAATGTTAAATCGACCCCTAAACTTTTTAAAATTCTCATTTAAACCCCTCGAATAATAAATATTCCTAACTCGATATTTTCTTTCATTTCTTATTCCATCTTAACCCCAAGACCAACTACTTTATTACCTTTATGCCACTCATTGAAGTTTTATTTTAATCCCACTTGAAAATAAAATTCAATATGTATATAAAAAAATTTTTGATATTCTCAAAATTTTTCATTTCAAATATTAAATCCATCAAACCTACCACCAATACATCACATATTTAACATCTCAAGGCAAACAAAATGACGAAAATACCCCTATAATAATTTATACATCAATTTCGACTATAGGGGATTTTAATTGCGAAAATTGTTTCGAAATCATTTTTCTTCAAATAATTTCATCAAATAACATATAATTAATACCCAAAACAATTTAATATCTCAAACAAACAATTAAATCAACTATCACAATAATAAATATATATTAAAATGCGGAATTATTAAGCAAAATTTTTAAAAATATGAGTACACCAACCTTTGGGCTTTCTACTAGCCTCTAACAGCTCCCAATTGATCCCTAAAATCTTTAATTGAAATTTTTGGGATCAGAATCGCGTATTTCTCTACCTGGGGTTTGAAAAATTAAAGAAAATCATGCTTGAGAGGAGATTAAGCTATCAGATAATATTGTTGATGCTTCCTAAATATTCTAGCATGCTTCTACATGAATTTCTACACAATTTGAGCTCTCAAACGAACAAAAAACATGACTTACCCGAATTGCCCCTTTACTGTCATCTAGATTTAAACACCCAATAGCTTGAATGAGGTTAGATCTAGGTGTTTTGGCTAGGAAATGGGTTAAAAAGGGTTATTAAAGTAAAAGAAATAAAGAAAATAGGAAATAAAATAAAAAAAAAAAAAACAAAAATCGCACCAGAGAGCGCAGCCGGTCGAGGAGAGAAGAAAATGAATAATGCCGGTCACTATGCTTATCTTTTTATATAATTTTTTTATGCCAAATTACAATTTAGTCCCTCGAAATTTAAAAATGTTAAATCGACCCCTAAACTTTTTAAAATTCTCATTTAAACCCCTCGAATAATAAATATTCCTAACTTGATATTTTCTTTCATTTCTTATTCCATCTTAACCCCAAGACCAACTACTTTATTACCTTTATGCCACTCATTGAAGTTTTATTTTAATCTCACTTGAAAATAAAATTCAATATGTATATAAAAAAATTTTTGATATTCTCAAAATTTTTCATTTCAAATATTAAATCCATCAAACCTACCACCAATACATCACATATTTAACATCTCAAGGCAAACAAAATGACGAAAATACCCCTATAATAATTTATACATCAATTTCGACTATAGGGGATTTTAATTGCGAAAATTGTTTCGAAATCATTTTTCTTCAAATAATTTCATCAAATAACATATAATTAATACCCAAAACAATTTAATATCTCAAACAAACAATTAAATCAACTATCGCAATAATAAATATATATGAAAATGCGGAATTAATAAGCAAAATTTTTAAAAATATGAGTACACCAACCTTTGGGCTTTCTACTAGCCTCTAACAGCTCCCAATTGATCCCTAAAATCTTTAATTGAAATGTTTGGGATCAGAATCGCGTATTTCTCTACCTGGGGTTTGAAAAATTAAAGAAAATCATGCTTGAGAGGAGATTAAGCTATCAGATAATATTGTTGATGCTTCCTAAATATTCTAGCATGCTTCTACATGAATTTCTACACAATTTGAGCTCTCAAACGAACAAAAGACATGACTTACCCGAATTGCCTCTTTACTGTCATCTAGATTTAAACACCCAATAGCTTGAATGAGGTTAGATCTAGGTGTTTTGGCTAGGAAATGGGTTAAAAGGGGTTATTAAAGGAAAAGAAATAAAGAAATAAAGAAAATAGGAAATAAAATAAAAAAAAAAAACAAAAATCGCACCAGAGAGCGCAGCCGGCCGAGGAGAGAAGAAAATGAATAATGCCGGTCACTATGCTTGTCTTTTTATATAATTTTTTTATGCCAAATTACAATTTAGTCCCTCGAAATTTCAAAATGTTAAATCGACCCCTAAACTTTTTAAAATTCTCATTTAAACCCCTCGAATAATAAATATTCCTAACTTGATATTTTCTTTCATTTCTTATTCCATCTTAACCCCAAGACCAACTACTTTATTACCTTTATGCCACTCATTGAAGTTTTATTTTAATCCCACTTGAAAATAAAATTCAATATGTATATAAAAATTTTTTTGATATTCTCAAAATTTTTCATTTCAAATATTAAATCCATCAAACGTACCACCAATACATCACATATTTAACATCTCAAGGCAAACAAAATGACGAAAATACCCCTATAATAATTTATACATCAATTTCGACTATAGGGGATTTTAATTGCGAAAATTGTTTCGAAATCATTTTTCTTCAAATAATTTCATCAAATAACATATAATTATTACCCAAAACAATTTAATATCTCAAACAAACAATTAAATCAACTATCGCAATAATAAATATATATTAAAATGCGGAATTAATAAGCAAAATTTTTAAAAATATGAGTACACCAACCTTTGGGCTTTCTACTAGCCTCTAACAGCTCTCAATTGATCCCTAAAATCTTTAATTGAAATGTTTGGGATCAGAATCGCGTATTTCTCTACCTGGGGTTTGAAAAATTAAAGAAAATCATGCTTGAGAGGAGATTAAGCTATCAGATAATATTGTTGATGCCTCCTAAATATTCTAGCATGCTTCTACATGAATTTCTACACAATTTGAGCTCTCAAACGAACAAAAGACATGACTTACCCGAATTGCCTCTTTACTGTCATCTAGATTTAAACACCCAATAGCTTGAATGAGGTTAGATCTAGGTGTTTTGGCTAGGAAATGGGTTAGAAAGGGTTATTAAAGGAAAAGAAATAAAGAAAATAGGAAATAAAATAAAAACAAAAAAAAAAACAAAAATCGCACCAGAGAGCGCAGCCGGCCGAGGAGAGAAGAAAATGAATAATGCCGGTCACTATGCTTGTCTTTTTATATAATTTTTTTATGCCAAATTACAATTTAGTCCCTCAAACTTTTAAAATGTTAAATCGACCCCTAAACTTTTTAAAATTCTCATTTAAACCCCTCGAATAATAAATATTCCTAACTTGATATTTTCTTTCATTTCTTATTCCATCTTAACCCCAAGACCAACTACTTTATTACCTTTATGCCACTCATTGAAGTTTTATTTTAATCCCACTTGAAAATAAAATTCAATATGTATATAAAAAAATTTTTGATATTCTCAAAATTTTTCATTTCAAATATTAAATCCATCAAACTTACCACCAATACATCACATATTTAACATCTCAAGGCAAACAAAATGACGAAAATACCCCTATAATAATTTATACATCAATTTCGACTATAGGGGATTTTAATTGCGAAAATTGTTTCGAAATCATTTTTCTTCAAATAATTTCATCAAATAACATATAATTAATACCCAAAACAATTTAATATCTCAAATAAACAATTAAATCAACTATCACAATAATAAATATATATTAAAATGCGGAATTAATAAGCAAAATTTTTAAAAATATGAGTACACCAACCTTTGGGCTTTCTACTAGCCTCTAACAGCTCCCAATTGATCCCTAAAATCTTTAATTGAAATGTTTGGGATCAGAATCGCGTATTTCTCTACCTGGGGTTTGAAAAATTAAATAAAATCATGCTTGAGAGGAGATTAAGCTATCAGATAATATTGTTGATGCTTCCTAAATATTCTAGCATACTTCTACATGAATTTCTACACAATTTGAGCTCTCAAACGAACAAAAAACATGACTTAACCGAATTGCCCCTTTACTGTCATCTAGATTTAAACACCCAATAGCTTGAATGAGGTTAGATCTAGGTGTTTTGGCTAGGAAATGGGTTAGAAAGGGTTATTAAAGGAAAAGAAATAAAGAAAATAGGAAATAAAATAAAAAAAACAAAAAAAACAAAAATCGCACCAGAGAGCGCAGCCGGCCGAGGAGAGAAGAAAATGAATAATGCCGGTCACTATGCTTGTCTTTTTATATAATTTTTTTATGTCAAATTACAATTTAGTCCCTCGAAATTTTAAAATGTTAAATCGACCCCTAAACTTTTTAAAATTCTCATTTAAACCCCTCGAATAATAAATATTCCTAACTTGATATTTTCTTTCATTTCTTATTCCATCTTAACCCCAAGACCAACTACTTTATTACCTTTATGCCACTCATTCAAGTTTTATTTTAATCCCACTTGAAAATAAAATTCAATATGTATATAAAAAAATTTTTGATATTCTCAAAATTTTTCATTTCAAATATTAAATCCATCAAACGTACCACCAATACATCACATATTTAACATCTCAAGGCAAACAAAATGACGAAAATACCCCTATAATAATTTATACATCAATTTCGACTATAGGGGATTTTAATTGCGAAAATTGTTTCGAAATCATTTTTCTTCAAATAATTTCATCAAATAACATATAATTAATACCCAAAACAATTTAATATCTCAAACAAACAATTAAATCAACTATCACAATAATAAATATATATTAAAATGAGGAATTAATAAGCAAAATTTTTAAAAATATGAGTACACCAACCTTTGGGCTTTCTACTAGCCTCTAACAGCTCCCAATTGATCCCTAAAATCTTTAATTGAAATGTTTGGGATCAGAATCGCGTATTTCTCTACCTGGGGTTTGAAAAATTAAAGAAAATCATGCTTGAGAGGAGATTAAGCTATCAGATAATATTGTTGATGCCTCCTAAATATTCTAGCATGCTTCTACATGAATTTCTACACAATTTGAGCTCTCAAACGAACAAAAAACATGACTTACCCGAATTGCCCCTTTACTGTCATCTAGATTTAAACACCCAATAGCTTGAATGAGGTTAGATCTAGATGTTTTGGCTAGGAAATGGGTTAAAAAGGGTTATTAAAGGAAAAGAAATAAAGAAAATAGGAAATAAAATAAAACAAAAAAAAAAACAAAAATCGCACCAGAGAGCGCAGCCGGCCGAGGAGAGAAGAAAATGAATAATGCCGGTCACTATGCTTGTCTTTTTATATAATTTTTTTATGCCAAATTACAATTTAGTCCCTCAAACTTTTAAAATGTTAAATCGACCCCTAAACTTTTTAAAATTCTCATTTAAACCCCTCGAATAATAAATATTACTAACTTGATATTTTCTTTCATTTCTTATTCCATCTTAACCCCAAGACCAACTACTTTATTACCTTTATGCCACTCATTGAAGTTTTATTTTAATCCCACTTGAAAATAAAATTCAATATGTATATAAAAAAATTTTTGATATTCTCAAAATTTTTCATTTCAAATATTAAATCCATCAAACGTACCACCAATACATCACATATTTAACATCTCAAGGCAAACAAAATGACGAAAATACCCCTATAATAATTTATACATCAATTTCGACTATAGGGTATTTTAATTGCGAAAATTGTTTCGAAATCATTTTTCTTCAAATAATTTCATCAAATAACATATAATTAATACCCAAAACAATTTAATATCTCAAACAAACAATTAAATCAACTATCACAATAATAAATATATATTAAAATGCGGAATTAATAAGCAAAATTTTTAAAAATATGAGTACACCAACCTTTGGGCTTTCTACTAGCCTCTAACAGCTCCCAATTGATCCCTAAAATCTTTAATTGAAATGTTTGGAATCAGAATCGCGTATTTCTCTACCTGGGGTTTGAAAAATTAAAGAAAATCATGCTTGAGAGGAGATTAAGCTATCAGATAATATTGTTGATGCCTCCTAAATATTCTAGCATGCTTCTACATGAATTTCTACACAATTTGAGCTCTCAAACGAACAAAAAACATGACTTACCCGAATTGCCCCTTTACTGTCATCTAGATTTAAACACCCAATAGCTTGAATGAGGTTAGATCTAGGTGTTTTGACTAGGAAATGGGTTAAAAAGGGTTATTAAAGGAAAAGAAATAAAGAAAATAGGAAATAAAATAAAAAAAAAAAAAAAACAAAAATCGCACCAGAGAGCGCAGCCGGCCGAGGAGAGAAGAAAATGAATAATGCCGGTCACTATGCTTGTCTTTTTATATAATTTTTTTATGTCAAATTACAATTTAATCCCTCGAAATTTTAAAATGTTAAATCGACCCCTAAACTTTTTAAAATTCTCATTTAAACCCCTCGAATAATAAATATTCCTAACTTGATATTTTCTTTCATTTCTTATTCCATCTTAACCCCAAGACCAACTACTTTATTACCTTTATGCCACTCATTCAAGTTTTATTTTAATCCCACTTGAAAATAAAATTCAATATGTATATAAAAAAAAATTTTGATATTCTCAAAATTTTTCATTTCAAATATTAAATCCATCAAACATACCACCAATAAATCACATATTTAACATCTCAAGGCAAACAAAATGACGAAAATACCCCTATAATAATTTATACATCAATTTCGACTATAGGGGATTTTAATTGCGAAAATTGTTTCGAAATCATTTTTCTTCAAATAATTTCATCAAATAACATATAATTAATACCCAAAACAATTTAATATCTCAAACAAACAATTAAATCAACTATCACAATAATAAATATATATTAAAATGCGGAATTAATAAGCAAAATTTTTAAAAATATGAGTACACCAACCTTTGGGCTTTCTACTAGCCTCTAACAGCTCCCAATTGATCCCTAAAATCTTTAATTGAAATTTTTGGGATCAGAATCGCGTATTTCTCTACCTGGGGTTTGAAAAATTAAAGAAAATCATGCTTGAGAGGAGATTAAGCTATCAGATAATATTGTTGATGCTTCCTAAATATTCTAGCATGCTTCTACATGAATTTCTACACAATTTGAGCTCTCAAACGAACAAAAAACATGACTTACCCGAATTGCCCCTTTACTGTCATCTAGATTTAAACACCCAATAGCTTGAATGAGGTTAGATCTAGGTGTTTTGGCTAGGAAATGGGTTAAAAGGGGTTATTAAAGGAAAAGAAATAAAGAAAATAGGAAATAAAATAAAAAAAATAAAAACAAAAATCGCACCAGAGAGCGCAGCCGGCCGAGGAGAGAAGAAAATGAATAATGCCGGTCACTATGCTTGTCTTTTTATATAATTTTTTTATGCCAAATTACAATTTAGTCCCTCGAAATTTTAAAATGTTAAATCGACCCCTAAACTTTTTAAAATTCTCATTTAAACCCCTCGAATAATAAATATTACTAACTTGATATTTTCTTTCATTTCTTATTCCATCTTAACCCCAAGACCAACTACTTTATTACCTTTATGCCACTCATTGAAGTTTTATTTTAATCCCACTTGAAAATAAAATTCAATATGTATATAAAATTTTTTTTGATATTCTCAAAATTTTTCATTTCAAATATTAAATCCATCAAACATACCACCAATACATCACATATTTAACATCTCAAGGCAAACAAAATGACGAAAATACCCCTATAATAATTTATACATCAATTTCGACTATAAGGGATTTTAATTGCGAAAATTGTTTCGAAATCATTTTTCTTCAAATAATTTCATCAAATAACATATAATTAATACCCAAAACAATTTAATATCTCAAACAAACAATTAAATCAACTATCACAATAATAAATATATATTAAAATGCGGAATTAATAAGCAAAATTTTTAAAAATATGAGTACACCAACCTTTGGGCTTTCTACTAGCCTCTAACAGCTCCCAATTGATCCCTAAAATCTTTAATTGAAATTTTTGGGATCAGAATCGCGTATTTCTCTACCTGGGGTTTGAAAAATTAAAGAAAATCATGCTTGAGAGGAGATTAAGCTATCAGATAATATTGTTGATGCTTCCTAAATATTCTAGCATGCTTCTACATGAATTTCTACACAATTTGAGCTCTCAAACGAACAAAAAACATGACTTACCCGAATTGCCCCTTTACTGTCATCTAGATTTAAACACCCAATAGCTTGAATGAGGTTAGATCTAGGTGTTTTGGCTAGGAAATGGGTTAAAAGGGGTTATTAAAGGAAAAGAAATAAAGAAAATAGGAAATAAAATAAAAAAAATAAAAACAAAAATCGCACCAGAGAGCGCAGCCGGCCGAGGAGAGAAGAAAATGAATAATGCCGGTCACTATGCTTGTCTTTTTATATAATTTTTTTATGCCAAATTACAATTTAGTCCCTCAAACTTTTAAAATGTTAAATCGACCCCTAAACTTTTTAAAATTCTCATTTAAACCCCTCGAATAATAAATATTCCTAACTTGATATTTTCTTCCATTTCTTATTCCATCTTAACCCTAAGACCAACTACTTTATTACCTTTATGCCACTCATTGAAGTTTTATTTTAATCCCACTTGAAAATAAAATTCAATATGTATATAAAAAAAAATTTTGATATTCTCAAAATTTTTCATTTCAAATATTAAATCCATCAAACATACCACCAATACATCACATATTTAACATCTCAAGGCAAACAAAATGACGAAAATACCCCTATAATAATTTATACATCAATTTCGACTATAGGGGATTTTAATTGCGAAAATTGTTTCGAAATCATTTTTCTTCAAATAATTTCATCAAATAACATATAATTAATACCCAAAACAATTTAATATCTCAAACAAACAATTAAATCAACTATCACAATAATAAATATATATTAAAATGCGGAATTAATAAGCAAAATTTTTAAAAATATGAGTACACCAACCTTTGGGCTTTCTACTAGCCTCTAACAGCTCCCAATTGATCCCTAAAATCTTTAATTGAAATGTTTGGGATCAGAATCGCGTATTTCTCTACCTGGGGTTTGAAAAATTAAAGAAAATCATGCTTGAGAGGAGATTAAGCTATCAGATAATATTGTCGATGCTTCCTAAATATTCTAGCATGCTTCTACATGAATTTCTACACAATTTGAGCTCTCAAACGAACAAAAAACATGACTTACCCGAATTGCCCCTTTACTGTCATCTAGATTTAAACACCCAATAGCTTGAATGAGGTTAGATTAGGTGTTTTGGCTAGGAAATGGGTTAAAAAGGGTTATTAAAGGAAAAGAAATAAAGAAAATAGGAAATAAAATAAAAAAAAAAAAACACAAATCGCACCAGAGAGCGTAGCCGGCCGAGGAGAGAAGAAAATGAATAATGCCGGTCACTATGCTTGTCTTTTTATATAATTTTTTTATGCCAAATTACAATTTAGTCCCTAAAATTTTAAAATGTTAAATCGACCCCTAAACTTTTTAAAATTCTCATTTAAACCCCTCGAATAATAAATATTCCTAACTTTATATTTTCTTTCATTTCTTATTCCATCTTAACCCCAAGACCAACTACTTTATTACCTTTATGCCACTCATTGAAGTTTTATTTTAATCCCACTTGAAAATAAAATTCAATATGTATATAAAAAAAATTTTTGATATTCTCAAAATTTTTCATTTCAAATATTAAATCCATCAAACGTACCACCAATACATCACATATTTAACATCTCAAGGCAAACAAAATGACGAAAATACCCCTATAATAATTTATACATCAATTTCGACTATAGGGGATTTTAATTGCGAAAATTGTTTCGAAATCATTTTTCTTCAAATAATTTCATCAAATAACATATAATTAATACCCAAAACAATTTAATATCTCAAACAAACAATTAAATCAACTATCACAATAATAAATATATATTAAAATGCGGAATTAATAAGCAAAATTTTTAAAAATATGAGTACACCAACCTTTGGGCTTTCTACTAGCCTCTAACAGCTCCCAATTGATCCCTAAAATCTTTAATTGAAATGTTTGGGATCAGAATCGCGTATTTCTCTACCTGGGGTTTGAAAAATTAAAGAAAATCATGCTTGAGAGGAGATTAAGCTATCAGATAATATTGTCGATGCTTCCTAAATATTCTAGCATGCTTCTACATGAATTTCTACACAATTTGAGCTCTCAAACGAACAAAAAACATGACTTACCCGAATTGCCCCTTTACTGTCATCTAGATTTAAACACCCAATAGCTTGAATGAGGTTAGATTTAGGTGTTTTGGCTAGGAAATGGGTTAAAAAGGGTTATTAAAGTAAAAGAAATAAAGAAAATAGGAAATAAAATAAAAAAAAAAAACAAAAATCGCACCAGAGAGCGCAGCCGGCCGAGGAGAGAAGAAAATGAATAATGCCGGTCACTATGCTTGTCTTTTTATATAATTTTTTTATGCCAAATTACAATTTAGTCCCTAGAAATTTTAAAATGTTAAATCGACCCCTAAACTTTTTAAAATTCTCATTTAAACCCCTCGAATAATAAATATTCCTAACTTTATATTTTCTTTCATTTCTTATTCCATCTTAACCCCAAGACCAACTACTTTATTACCTTTATGCCACTCATTGAAGTTTTATTTTAATCCCACTTGAAAATAAAATTCAATATGTATATAAAAAAATTTTTGATATTCTCAAAATTTTTCATTTCAAATATTAAATCCATCAAACGTACCACCAATACATCACATATTTAACATCTCAAGGCAAACAAAATGACGAAAATACCCCTATAATAATTTATACATCAATTTCGACTATAGGGGATTTTAATTGCGAAAATTGTTTCGAAATCATTTTTCTTCAAATAATTTCATCAAATAACATATAATTAATACCCAAAACAATTTAATATCTCAAACAAACAATTAAATCAACTATCACAATAATAAATATATATTAAAATGCGGAATTAATAAGCAAAATTTTTAAAAATATGAGTACACCAACCTTTGGGCTTTCTACTAGCCTCTAACAGCTCCCAATTGATCCCTAAAATCTTTAATTGAAATTTTTGAGATCAGAATCGCGTATTTCTCTACCTGGGGTTTGAAAAATTAAACAAAATCATGCTTGACAGGAGATTAAGCTATCAGATAATATTGTTGATGCTTCCTAAATATTCTAGCATGCTTCTACATGAATTTCTACACAATTTGAGGTCTCAAACGAACAAAAAACATGACTTACCCGAATTGCCCCTTTACTGTCATCTAGATTTAAACACCCAATAGCTTGAATGAGGTTAGATTTAGGTGTTTTGGCTAGGAAATGGGTTAAAAAGAGTTATTAATGTAAAAGAAATAAAGAAAATAGGAAATAAAATAAAAACAAGAAAAAACAAAAATCGCACCAGATAGCGCAGCCGGCCGAGGAGAGAAGAAAATGAATAATGCCGGTCACTATGCTTGTCTTTTTATATAATTTTTTTATGCCAAATTACAATTTAGTCCCTCGAAATTTTAAAATGTTAAATCGACCCCTAAACTTTTTAAAATTCTCATTTAAACCCCTCGAATAATAAATATTCCTAACTTGATATTTTCTTTCATTTCTTATTCCATCTTAACCCCAAGACCAACTACTTTATTACCTTTATGCCACTCATTGAAGTTTTATTTTAATCCCACTTGAAAATAAAATTCAATATGTATATAAAAAAAAATTTTGATATTCTCAAAATTTTTCATTTCAAATATTAAATCCATCAAACATACCACCAATACATCACATATTTAATGTAAACCACCCTCCCTAATATTAGTAGTATCGTACCTATGTATAGTAAATTAATTAATTAATAGTATTGGAGCATGTCAATTTAGATTCGAAGGCTAGAATGTAAATGCTAGAATTTTAATTAATGTGAGAGATAATCTTAGAATTTGGACCAATTAGAGAAGAACGCATCACTCAATGGCATTTTGAAATATTAAAACAAATGGAGAGCAAAGTAATTAAGGCCAACCTTAGATATATATATATATATATATATATGTGTGTGTATATGTAGGAATATGTTGGAATTAATTGAAAAGTTAGTAAAGAGTTAACATGTTTGTGCTATTAATTTTTTTTAGTGGTCATGTTATAATAATTGAAAGACAAGGGGACAAGTAACAATTCCAACACTTTATATAAAGAAGAGAATGTGCTGGAAATTGAGAAAGAAAGCAAAAACAGAAAACGTGAGACAAAGGCCATTCGGCCAAGTGAGGAAGAAGAAGAGTGGATGAAGATCAGCCAAGGAACAAGTGATCCAAGGGTTTTCAAGGTTGAATCCTAAGCTTTTAAGATCAAAAATCAAGTCTCTAGCCTTCCTAGTTTATTCTCTACAAAAATTTGGTAAGTTCAAGTCTTGATTTCATGAAAATTTTAATTGTTGTGGAGGTTTGAGTTGGGTTCATGGTAATCTAATTTCTTGGTGATGTTCTTGGCATGTGAAAGACTAGATTTATAGCTTGAGTTGGTGTGGAGGTTGGCTTAGCACTTGAAAGGACAAAGGGGTAAGAAACTAGTAAAAATTTTTATGTTAGTGTAGAGATTAATTTAAGTGCTCTCCATGTGTTTGGTTTAATGCCTAAGTGAAGTGAACAAATTTTGTGAAGTGTTTTGAGAATTTAAGTGAAGTAATATGATGATTTAGAGGCCATGTAAATTTCAGCCCTAGCAAGAAGTAGAAGAAATTATATTAGTTTGAGTTGTTTTAATGTTGAAAGACATGAAAACTAGAAAGGAAGTCATGGAAATTTAATAAAGGTTGATTTGGATTCATGAGAATTATGAGTGCTATGTCACTTGATAATATTAGTATATGATGTATTAGTGCTTTGAGAATGATTTTGAATTTATTTGAGGCATGTGGGAAGGATAGGTTATGCATGGAAATTGTTAGAGCTGAAAATATATGTAAATGAAGCAATTAAAGGGCTGTTGGCTATGGTGATCATAAGCTGTCCAGATTTTTTGTTGTGTGTTTAAGTGATTTTAATGTTTATTTAGAGGATATATGAAGGTAGGAATTGAAAGAAATTGAATTGGTATTGAAATGAGAAAAAAAAATCTGCAATTAAACTAGTTTAAGGCCTAATTGTGTAAATGTATTTCAATGAAATTAGGAAGATTTTAAAGTGTGTTTTGAATATGTTTAGTATGAGGATTTATATGAGAATGAAAGCTTGTAATGTAGACAAACATGAGATGAGTTAATTAGTAGGAGCACTTATAGAGAAATAAGTAGAAAAGTTTGCATGAAGTTGCCTAAATGAGAGTTTATTAATTAGTGAGTAGAATGTGTGAAGAAATTAATTTTAATGAGCTCTATTGAATGATTAGTGTGTAATTATTGTAGGTGAGCCATCGAGTGGTCCATAGACAAAATCCGATCGGAGGAAATCGCCAATTGTGAGTGTCCTTTTAAAAAATTAAAATTTATGAAACAAAAATGTGTTTTGAAAATAGATTTCAATTTGGTTAAATTTCTTTTCATTTAGCACATTCATTATGCTGAAATTTATTTATATTATGCAAAAGATTTATGTTTTGGTACTTCTTAAGGCATTAGAGATATTACCGGTCAGAGTATTCCTATCGTGCATGGCATAGTCGGGGCGTGTCACTAACAGCGGGAAAATGGGACTTTAGTAATCAGTCAGTCCAGAGTCGCCCTCTGCACGTGTGGAGTATATAGAGTTAGCGCGCTAGCTATTTTGTGGTGATGTAGGATTCCACTGCATTTACCGGGTTGTGACTTGAGCGATGTAGAATTTCGCCTTGTCACCCTATACGGTATTAGTGATGTAGAATTCCACTTTGCCGTGATGCCTAAAGCACCATTAGAATATGATTGGTTAGTAGAAAAATAGAAAAAAAAATGCTATGAATTTGATTATGAGTTTAGACAGCAGAAACTGATTTTAGAAATTTATAATTTAGTATTTATTATGAAAAGAATTTTAATTCATAGTTAATGCTAGTGAAATTTTAGTTATGCATTTTATTAGTTGTTGCAATTTAAAGAAAACCTTATGACACTCACTGGGCTAGTAGCTCATTCCCCACAATTCCCAAAACATTTCAGGTACAGGTACGGGTGCATCAGAAGCTGGGAACACGACTCCAACAGAATAGAAGTGCTGTGGTGTACATAAATATATAGTAGGCACAATGTATGATTTTGGCAACTTATAGAAGTTAAAGTTTTGTATAAAACTTGTGATTTTGTACGTCTATACACAGGCTAATAGTTATAGCATATTAGATTATGAAAATGACTTCAGTTTTAAATTATGAATTTGTTGCATTGTATAAATTGTTGTGGTTGATTGTGATTACCGGATTTTAATCCGATGGCAGTAATTGGCATGTAGGAAAATTTTGAAGTGTTTTAAAAGTTTTCTTACAGGAAATAAATTTTTTGGATTTATAGAAACACAGCCGTTATGCTGCCAAAATTTTCCTTAAACTCCAAATGGATTTTATTTCAATTATATGACTATTTAGTAGTTGAATCGGCTCACTTCACGAAAATTCTTCAGTCGATCTAGATATCGGCTGGAGGGTGACCGTGGGGTGCCGGCGGGATCCTTATTCTACAAGAATAGTAGCTTAGAAGGATAGGGACCCGTCATTTAACATCTCAAGGCAAACAAAATGACGAAAATACCCCTATAATAATTTATACATCAATTTCGACTATAGGGGATTTTAATTGCGAAAATTGTTTCGAAATCATTTTTCTTCAAATAATTTCATCAAATAACATATAATTAATACCCAAAACAATTTAATATCTCAAACAAACAATTAAATCAACTATCACAATAATAAATATATATTAAAATGCGGAATTAATAAGCAAAATTTTTAAAAATATGAGTACACCAACCTTTGGGCTTTCTACTAGCCTCTAACAGCTCCCAATTGATCCCTAAAATCTTTAATTGAAATGTTTGGGATCCGAATCGCGTATTTCTCTACCTGGGATTTGAAAAATTAAAGAAAATCATGCTTGAGAGGAGATTAAGCTATCAGATAATATTGTTGATGCTTCCTAAATATTCTAGCATGCTTCTACGTGAATTTCTACACAATTTGAGCTCTCAAACGAACAAAAAACATGACTTACCCGAATTGCCCCTTTACAGTCATCTAGATTTAAACACCCAATAGCTTGAATGAGGTTAGATCTAGGTGTTTTGGCTAGGAAATGGGTTAAAAAGGGTTATTAAAGGAAAAGAAATAAAGAAAATAGGAAATAAAATAAAAAAAAAAAAAACAAAAATCGCACCAGAGAGCGCAGCCGGCCGAGGAGAGAAGAAAATGAATAATGCCGGTCACTATGCTTATCTTTTTATATAATTTTTTTATGCCAAATTACAATTTAGTCCCTCAAACTTTTAAAATGTTAAATCGACCCCTAAACTTTTTAAAATTCTCATTTAAACCCCTCGAATAATAAATATTCCTAACTTGATATTTTCTTTCATTTCTGATTCCATCTTAACCCCAAGACCAACTACTTTATTACTTTTATGCCACTCATTGAAGTTTTATTTTAATCCCACTTGAAAATAAAATTCAATATGTATATAAAAAAAATTTTGATATTCTAAAAATTTTTCATTTCAAATATTAAATCCATCAAACGTACCACCAATACATCACATATTTAACATCTCAAGGCAAACAAAATGACGAAAATACCCCTATAATAATTTATACATCAATTTCGACTATAGGGGATTTTAATTGCGAAAATTGTTTCGAAATCATTTTTCTTCAAATAATTTCATCAAATAACATATAATTAATACCCAAAACAATTTAATATCTCAAACAAACAATTAAATCAACTATCACAATAATAAATATATATTAAAATGCGGAATTAATAAGCAAAATTTTTAAAAATATGAGTACACCAACCTTTGGGCTTTCTACTAGCCTCTAACAGCTCCCAATTGATCCCTAAAATCTTTAATTGAAATGTTTGGGATCAGAATCGCGTATTTCTCTACCTGGGGTTTGAAAAATTAAAGAAAATCATGCTTGAGAGGAGATTAAGCTATCAGATAATATTGTTGATGCCTCCTAAATATTCTAGCATGCTTCTACATGAATTTCTACACAATTTGAGCTCTCAAACGAACAAAAAACATGACTTACCCGAATTGCCCCTTTACTGTCATCTAGATTTAAACACCCAATAGCTTGAATGAGGTTAGATCTAGGTGTTTTGGCTAGGAAATGGGTTAGAAAGGGTTATTAAAGGAAAAGAAATAAAGAAAATAGGAAATAAAATAAAAAAAAAAAAACAACAAAAATCGCACCAGAGAGCGCAGCCGGCCGAGGAGAGAAGAAAATGAATAATGCCGGTCACTATGCTTGTCTTTTTATATAATTTTTTTATGCCAAATTACAATTTAGTCCCTCGAAATTTTAAAATGTTAAATCGACCCCTAAACTTTTTAAAATTCTCATTTAAACCCCTCGAATAATAAATATTCCTAACTTGATATTTTCTTTCATTTCTTATTCCATCTTAACCCCAAGACCAACTACTTTATTACCTTTATGCCACTCATTGAAGTTTTATTTTAATCCCACTTGAAAATAAAATTCAATATGTATATAAAAAAAAATTTTGATATTCTCAAAATTTTTCATTTCAAATATTAAATCCATCAAACATACCACCAATACATCACATATTTAACATCTCAAGGCAAACAAAATGACGAAAATACCCCTATAATAATTTATACATCAATTTCGACTATAGGGGATTTTAATTGCGAAAATTGTTTCGAAATCATTTTTCTTCAAATAATTTCATCAAATAACATATAATTAATACCCAAAACAATTTAATATCTCAAACAAACAATTAAATCAACTATCACAATAATAAATATATATTAAAATGCGGAATTAATAAGCAAAATTTTTAAAAATATGAGTACACCAACCTTTGGGCTTTCTACTAGCCTCTAACAGCTCCCAATTGATCCCTAAAATCTTTAATTGAAATGTTTGGGATCCGAATCGCGTATTTCTCTACCTGGGGTTTGAAAAATTAAAGAAAATCATGCTTGAGAGGAGATTAAGCTATCAGATAATATTGTTGATGCTTCCTAAATATTCTAGCATGCTTCTACATGAATTTCTACACAATTTGAGCTCTCAAACGAACAAAAAACATGACTTACCCGAATTGCCCCTTTACTGTCATCTAGATTTAAACACCCAATAGCTTGAATGAGGTTAGATCTAGGTGTTTTGGCTAGGAAATGGGTTAAAAAGTGTTATTAAAGGAAAAGAAATAAAGAAAATAGGAAATAAAATAAAAAAAAAAAACAAAAATCGCACCAGAGAGCGCAGCCGGCCGAGGAGAGAAGAAAATGAATAATGCCGATCACTATGCTTGTCTTTTTATATAATTTTTTTATGCCAAATTACAATTTAGTCCCTCAAACTTTTAAAATGTTAAATCGACCCCTAAACTTTTTAAAATTCTCATTTAAACCCCTCGAATAATAAATATTCCTAACTTGATATTTTCTTCCATTTCTTATTCCATCTTAACCCCAAGACCAACTACTTTATTACCTTTATGCCACTCATTGAAGTTTTATTTTAATCTCACTTGAAAATAAAATTCAATATGTATATAAAAAAAAATTTTGATATTCTCAAAATTTTTCATTTCAAATATTAAATCCATCAAACATACCACCAATACATCACATATTTAACATCTCAAGGCAAACAAAATGACGAAAATGCCCCTATAATAATTTATACATCAATTTCGACTATAGGGGATTTTAATTGCGAAAATTGTTTCGAAATCATTTTTCTTCAAATAATTTCATCAAATAACATATAATTAATACCCAAAACAATTTAATATCTCAAACAAACAATTAAATCAACTATCACAATAATAAATATATATTAAAATGCGGAATTAATAAGCAAAATTTTTAAAAATATGAGTACACCAACCTTTGGGCTTTCTACTAGCCTCTAACAGCTCCCAATTGATCCCTAAAATCTTTAATTGAAATGTTTGGGATCAGAATCGCGTATTTCTCTACTGGGGTTTGAAAAATTAAAGAAAATCATGCTTGAGAGGAGATTAATGTAAGCCCTCATCCAGACTTACTGTTTTATGGTGTTAAAAATCTTTAAATTGAGTTACGGTCGAATCATAAGTTTTCTTTAGTGCGATTTGAAGTTTATTATAATTTCGTAGCGCAAGTCGGATGTCGTTTGGCTGACCCCGGTAGAATACAAGACGGTTAGGAATGAATTATTCATTTATCATGTGAGGTGAGCTCACATGATAAAGTGGAGATACTTTATCTCAACCAATAGGAAGCAAGATAAGTGACAAATCCCATAGTTTAATATTAATTACATATATGCATATATTAGTTGTCATGCACTAATGATTAAAGTATTATTTCAATTTCATGAGTTACCAAATTACCCTTAGATGGACAAGTCTCCATGTCATAAATAGTAAGGGGTATTTTAGTCCTAGTAAGTGAGAAAAATAAATAAAATAAAGTAAGCATGACAATTAAGCCATCATTCACGCCAAAAACAAGAAGCAAAAGTGAAACAAAAGTTATGTTAGACCAAAAATAGAGTGGCGGCAATAAAGAGTAAAAGAGGACATCAATGTCATTTCCATAAAAGTCACACCTATATATATGAGTTTTGGTGATAGTCACCAACACTTAGTCAAATTTTGAAACAAAATAGAGAGCAAAAGAGAGAGGAAGGGACGCACTTGAGGAAGAGAGGAACAAGTGATTTTTTCAACCATTTTTAGAGCTTCCAATCTTGACTTTTGAGTTTATCCAAGCTAGACAAACAAGATCTAAGCAAGTTTAAGGTAAAGTTATATGATTTTACATAAGTTTGATATTGTTGGAATTGTATGAAAGTTGATAAGTTAGTTAGTTTGTTTAATGAGTTGGATTTGCTTTCTTGGCATGTTGTTGTTAAGATTTGGTTGTAATTACATGTTTTAGTGAGGGATAGATGAAAAAGGAAGCTTAAATAATGAGAAGGCATATATGTAAGGATAGTTAGGGTTATGTAAGTAAAACCCTAAGTAGTGATTTAAAATATGTTTATAGCAAAATTTCTTATAGACAAAGTGTTTGATAAATTGTTTAAAAGAATTGTAAAGCAAAAATCTTAAAGACCGAAAGAAGAAATCGGTTGGATACATGGGTGTGTATGTCATGGCCAATGAAGGGGTGTGTGATCCCATTGTATTTCCATTCTTTTAAGCTTAGATTATGCATATTTAATGTCACAAAAGTCTTTAGAGGAGTTAGAAAGTTAAAAGGAAGAGCATAGGATTTAAAATGATCAACATAAGAGCAAATTGAGAAAAAAAAAAAAAATCCCGAGGTGAAAGAGGGGCCTGGTAAGACCTGACCTATTCTAGCTTATTTGAGGTTGTTCTACACCACAAATGATGCCAAGGAATGATATAAAACCATAGAAATTGGAATGGGATCGATTCGATAAAAATTGACAAAGTTATAGCCAAAATAGTGGGCGTAGGAAACCGAGATGTGTAATAGCGATGCAAATGCATTCGTTGATGCCCAAAATAGATGTATTAGGTCATAATTAGGAAAAAGAACCTTAGATACGAAAGAAAAACCATCGTTGCTTATCCGATGAAAAAACCCGCTTTGAAAAGTGCCTAAAATGGGGCGTTTTGCCTAGATTGACATAGCAACGATGGAGTTTCTCGACGAAACTTTACGGGCGACTTAGTTATGCGTTAAGGAGACGCTAGAAAAAGGAACGGAGGTGAAACCATGGCTGGTTTCAATTCTGTTTTTCGTGGTCAACCGTATAGTTAAAAAGTTGACTTTTTGTTTTAAGCTTCCGGAGACCAAACGAAATATAGGGGATGATCCTAGGGGTCTAGAAAATAAGACTTTTACAAAGAAACCAAATTTTGAGAGCCTCGGTCGAGTCAAAAATCGAGTTGGGAAAGTGTGGTGTAGTGAGTTTTCAATGTATTGGAAACTCTATTTGTATTAGTTTTAGTTATGGGAGTGAGTAAGTTATAACGAGACTATGATGTGTAGGTGACGAGCACGCGGACGAGACGCGAGAGGCTCGTTGAGGCATTGAGAGCGTTGGAATTGAGGTAAGTGTCCTTCACTTCACTTACATCTAATTTATTTCCATTTATATGGCAATGATAAAATATATTGTTTCAAAGAGTTTTGCAAAAAGGTTTAAAAGTAAAGCAAAGTAAAGTTGAATTAAGACCCATGTGCATGTGGTAATATTAGCATCTTGGCACTACGAGGCGATGTAAAAATTCCGCTCGTAGTTGTCAAGGTTGATAGAAATGAGATACGATGTAGAAAAATTCCGTATCTAATTGCAAGTGATGAGTAAATTGCACTATCATATGCGACTAGAAAATGCCGCATGTAGTTTGTAAAGTATAAGCTATTGACACTACAACGGCGATGTAGAAAATTCCGTGTTGTGGTTACTTAGAGTTGAGAAAGTTCGCCCTACATCGCGATGTAGTAAATTCCGTGCGTAGTGGCTTTGCACATGGTTGTCTTTTAAGAAATGGTTTTCAAAAGAAAAAAAAAATAAAATCAATTATTTTCTAAGTAATGTCTATGCAGAGTTATACCTTTATATATATTATTGCCTAACCTCTCTTTATTTTGTGTAGTTTGCATACTTTAGTAGACGTTGGCACGAACGCTCTTGCATCAAAGACATTATTTTGATTAACTTTAGGTGGGGAAAATAATGAGACAAAATATATGGATGTAAATGTATTTTGACATTGTGTACATGTGTGTATGTTGAATCAAATAATTATGTGTTGACATGAGATACTTGACGGTTTATAAATCATATTTTGATATGTATATATAAATGAACCATTACACTTGATATGCACATATTGCACAAGACACATATTTCATATAAATATGAGTTTGTTATATGTTAATCACATATGTGAGTTATGGTTGTAAAAAAATTGCATGTTTATGAAATGAATGAAAAGTGCATGTTTGAGATTGAAGAAGTTGGACGGTGATCAAAATAGTTCGAAATGTATTTCTTATGCAGGTTGACTTTGGAAATGTTAAACTTACAGCCGTTATGCTGTCCGATTTTTATAAAATTAGTTTTCAATCAAACGCAAAAAAAAAAAAAAAAAAAAAAAAAAAAAAAAAAATTCACAACCGTTTCAACTATATTAAAGAAAATAAAAATTTTTAAGCTTACAACGAGTAAAACCTTTATAAATAGTAAAAGGGTTCGCTTCCCAATTTTCCCAATCCCAATCGGGTTCGGGGAGTCCGTTGAAGTGCCCGACGGGATTTCCAACAAATTAATAAGATCTGGGAAGGGTCCTGTCAATTAAGCTATCAGATAATATTGTTGATGCTTCCTAAATATTCTAGCATGCTTCTACATGAATTTCTACACAATTTGAGCTCTCAAACGAACAAAAAACATGACTTACCCGAATTGCCCCTTTACTGTCATCTAGATTTAAACACCCAATAGCTTGAATGAGGTTAGATCTAGGTGTTTTGGCTAGGAAATGGGTTAAAAAGGGTTATTAAAGGAAAAGAAATAAAGAAAATAGGAAATAAAATAAAAAAAAAAAAAAAAACAAAAATCGCACCAGAGAGCGCAGCCGGCCGAGGAGAGAAGAAAATGAATAATGCCGGTCACTATGCTTGTCTTTTTATATAATTTTTTTATGCCAAATTACAATTTAGTCCCTCAAATTTTAAAATGTTAAATCGACCCCTAAACTTTTTAAAATTCTCATTTAAACCCCTCGAATAATAAATATTCCTAACTTGATATTTTCTTTCATTTCTTATTCCATCTTAACCCCAAGACCAACTACTTTATTACCTTTATGCCACTCATTGAAGTTTTATTTTAATCCCACTTGAAAATAAAATTCAATATGTATATAAAAAAAAATTTTGATATTCTCAAAATTTTTCATTTCAAATATTAAATCCATCAAACATACCACCAATACATCACATATTTAACATCTCAAGGCAAACAAAATGACGAAAATACCCCTATAATAATTTATACATCAATTTCGACTATAGGGGATTTTAATTGCGAAAATTGTTTCGAAATCATTTTTGTTCAAATAATTTCATCAAATAACATATAATTAATACCCAAAACAATTTAATATCTCAAACAAACAATTAAACCAACTATCACAATAATAAATATATATTAAAATGCGGAATTAATAAGCAAAATTTTTAAAAATATGAGTACACCAACCTTTGGGCTTTCTACTAGCCTCTAACAGCTCCCAATTGATCCCTAAAATCTTTAATTGAAATGTTTGGGATCCGAATCGCGTATTTCTCTACCTGGGGTTTGAAAAATTAAAGAAAATCATGCTTGAGAGGAGATTAAGCTATCAGATAATATTGTTGATGCTTCCTAAATATTCTAGCATGCTTCTACATGAATTTCTACACAATTTGAGCTCTCAAACGAACAAAAAACATGACTTACCCGAATTGCCCCTTTACTGTCATCTAGATTTAAACACCCAATAGCTTGAATGAGGTTAGATCTAGGTGTTTTGGCTAGGAAATGGGTTAAAAAGGGTTATTAAAGGAAAAGAAATAAAGAAAATAGGAAATAAAAAAAAAAAAAAAAACAAAAATCGCACCAGAGAGCGCAGCCGGCCGAGGAGAGAAGAAAATGAATAATGCCGGTCACTATGCTTGTCTTTTTATATAATTTTTTTATGCCAAATTACAATTTAGTCCCTCAAACTTTTAAAATGTTAAATCGACCCCTAAACTTTTTAAAATTCTCATTTAAACCCCTCGAATAATAAATATTCCTAACTTGATATTTTCTTTCATTTCTTATTCCATCTTAACCCCAAGACCAACTACTTTATTACCTTTATGCCACTCATTGAAGTTTTATTTTAATCCCACTTGAAAATAAAATTCAATATGTATATAAAAAAAAATTTTGATATTCTCAAAATTTTTCATTTCAAATATTAAATCCATCAAACATACCACCAATACATCACATATTTAACATCTCAAGGCAAACAAAATGACGAAAATACCCCTATAATAATTTATACATCAATTTCGACTATAGGGGATTTTAATTGCGAAAATTGTTTCGAAATCATTTTTCTTCAAATAATTTCATCAAATAACATATAATTAATACCCAAAACAATTTAATATCTCAAACAAACAATTAAACCAACTATCACAATAATAAATATATATTAAAATGCGGAATTAATAAGCAAAATTTTTAAAAATATGAGTACACCAACCTTTGGGCTTTCTACTAGCCTCTAACAGCTCCCAATTGATCCCTAAAATCTTTAATTGAAATGTTTGGGATCCGAATCGCGTATTTCTCTACCTGGGGTTTGAAAAATTAAAGAAAATCATGCTTGAGAGGAGATTAAGCTATCAGATAATATTGTTGATGCTTCCTAAATATTCTAGCATGCTTCTACATGAATTTCTACACAATTTGAGCTCTCAAACGAACAAAAAACATGACTTACCCGAATTGCCCCTTTACTGTCATCTAGATTTAAACACCCAATAGCTTGAATGAGGTTAGATCTAGGTGTTTTGGCTAGGAAATGGGTTAAAAAGGGTTATTAAAGGAAAAGAAATAAAGAAAATAGGAAATAAAAAAAAAAAAAAAAACAAAAATCGCACCAGAGAGCGCAGCCGGCCGAGGAGAGAAGAAAATGAATAATGCCGGTCACTATGCTTGTCTTTTTATATAATTTTTTTATGCCAAATTACAATTTAGTCCCTCAAACTTTTAAAATGTTAAATCGACCCCTAAACTTTTTAAAATTCTCATTTAAACCCCTCGAATAATAAATATTCCTAACTTGATATTTTCTTTCATTTCTTATTCCATCTTAACCCCAAGACCAACTACTTTATTACCTTTATGCCACTCATTGAAGTTTTATTTTAATCCCACTTGAAAATAAAATTCAATATGTATATAAAAAAAAATTTTGATATTCTCAAAATTTTTCATTTCAAATATTAAATCCATCAAACATACCACCAATACATCACATATTTAACATCTCAAGGCAAACAAAATGACGAAAATACCCCTATAATAATTTATACATCAATTTCGACTATAGGGGATTTTAATTGCGAAAATTGTTTCGAAATCATTTTTCTTCAAATAATTTCATCAAATAACATATAATTAATACCCAAAACAATTTAATATCTCAAACAAACAATTAAACCAACTATCACAATAATAAATATATATTAAAATGCGGAATTAATAAGCAAAATTTTTAAAAATATGAGTACACCAACCTTTGGGCTTTCTACTAGCCTCTAACAGCTCCCAATTGATCCCTAAAATCTTTAATTGAAATGTTTGGGATCCGAATCGCGTATTTCTCTACCTGGGGTTTGAAAAATTAAAGAAAATCATGCTTGAGAGGAGATTAAGCTATCAGATAATATTGTTGATGCTTCCTAAATATTCTAGCATGCTTCTACATGAATTTCTACACAATTTGAGCTCTCAAACGAACAAAAAACATGACTTACCCGAATTGCCCCTTTACTGTCATCTAGATTTAAACACCCAATAGCTTGAATGAGGTTAGATCTAGGTGTTTTGGCTAGGAAATGGGTTAAAAAGGGTTATTAAAGGAAAAGAAATAAAGAAAATAGGAAATAAAAAAAAAAAAAAAAAACAAAAATCGCACCAGAGAGCGCAGCCGGCCGAGGAGAGAAGAAAATGAATAATGCCGGTCACTATGCTTGTCTTTTTATATAATTTTTTTATGCCAAATTACAATTTAGTCCCTCAAACTTTTAAAATGTTAAATCGACCCCTAAACTTTTTAAAATTCTCATTTAAACCCCTCGAATAATAAATATTCCTAACTTGATATTTTCTTTCATTTCTTATTCCATCTTAACCCCAAGACCAACTACTTTATTACCTTTATGCCACTCATTGAAGTTTTATTTTAATCCCACTTGAAAATAAAATTCAATATGTATATAAAAAAAAATTTTGATATTCTCAAAATTTTTCATTTCAAATATTAAATCCATCAAACATACCACCAATACATCACATATTTAACATCTCAAGGCAAACAAAATGACGAAAATACCCCTATAATAATTTATACATCAATTTCGACTATAGGGGATTTTAATTGCGAAAATTGTTTCGAAATCATTTTTCTTCAAATAATTTCATCAAATAACATATAATTAATACCCAAAACAATTTAATATCTCAAACAAACAATTAAACCAACTATCACAATAATAAATATATATTAAAATGCGGAATTAATAAGCAAAATTTTTAAAAATATGAGTACACCAACCTTTGGGCTTTCTACTAGCCTCTAACAGCTCCCAATTGATCCCTAAAATCTTTAATTGAAATGTTTGGGATCCGAATCGCGTATTTCTCTACCTGGGGTTTGAAAAATTAAAGAAAATCATGCTTGAGAGGAGATTAAGCTATCAGATAATATTGTTGATGCTTCCTAAATATTCTAGCATGCTTCTACATGAATTTCTACACAATTTGAGCTCTCAAACGAACAAAAAACATGACTTACCCGAATTGCCCCTTTACTGTCATCTAGATTTAAACACCCAATAGCTTGAATGAGGTTAGATCTAGGTGTTTTGGCTAGGAAATGGGTTAAAAAGGGTTATTAAAGGAAAAGAAATAAAGAAAATAGGAAATAAAAAAAAAAAAAAAAAACAAAAATCGCACCAGAGAGCGCAGCCGGCCGAGGAGAGAAGAAAATGAATAATGCCGGTCACTATGCTTGTCTTTTTATATAATTTTTTTATGCCAAATTACAATTTAGTCCCTCAAACTTTTAAAATGTTAAATCGACCCCTAAACTTTTTAAAATTCTCATTTAAACCCCTCGAATAATAAATATTCCTAACTTGATATTTTCTTTCATTTCTTATTCCATCTTAACCCCAAGACCAACTACTTTATTACCTTTATGCCACTCATTGAAGTTTTATTTTAATCCCACTTGAAAATAAAATTCAATATGTATATAAAAAAAAATTTTGATATTCTCAAAATTTTTCATTTCAAATATTAAATCCATCAAACATACCACCAATACATCACATATTTAACATCTCAAGGCAAACAAAATGACGAAAATACCCCTATAATAATTTATACATCAATTTCGACTATAGGGGATTTTAATTGCGAAAATTGTTTCGAAATCATTTTTCTTCAAATAATTTCATCAAATAACATATAATTAATACCCAAAACAATTTAATATCTCAAACAAACAATTAAACCAACTATCACAATAATAAATATATATTAAAATGCGGAATTAATAAGCAAAATTTTTAAAAATATGAGTACACCAACCTTTGGGCTTTCTACTAGCCTCTAACAGCTCCCAATTGATCCCTAAAATCTTTAATTGAAATGTTTGGGATCCGAATCGCGTATTTCTCTACCTGGGGTTTGAAAAATTAAAGAAAATCATGCTTGAGAGGAGATTAAGCTATCAGATAATATTGTTGATGCTTCCTAAATATTCTAGCATGCTTCTACATGAATTTCTACACAATTTGAGCTCTCAAACGAACAAAAAACATGACTTACCCGAATTGCCCCTTTACTGTCATCTAGATTTAAACACCCAATAGCTTGAATGAGGTTAGATCTAGGTGTTTTGGCTAGGAAATGGGTTAAAAAGGGTTATTAAAGTAAAAGAAATAAAGAAAATAGGAAATAAAATAAAAAAAAAAAAACAAAAATCGCACCAGAGAGCGCAGCCGGCCGAGGAGAGAAGAAAATGAATAATGCCGGTCACTATGCTTGTCTTTTTATATAATTTTTTATGCCAAATTACAATTTAGTCCCTCAAACTTTTAAAATGTTAAATCGACCCCTAAACTTTTTAAAATTCTCATTTAAACCCCTCGAATAATAAATATTCCTAACTTGATATTTTCTTTCATTTCTTATTCCATCTTAACCCCAAGACCAACTACTTTATTACCTTTATGCCACTCATTGAAGTTTTATTTTAATCCCACTTGAAAATAAAATTCAATATGTATATAAAAAAAAATTTTGATATTCTCAAAATTTTTCATTTCAAATATTAAATCCATCAAACATACCACCAATACATCACATATTTAACATCTCAAGGCAAACAAAATGACGAAAATACCCCTATAATAATTTATACATCAATTTCGACTATAGGGGATTTTAATTGCGAAAATTGTTTCGAAATCATTTTTCTTCAAATAATTTCATCAAATAACATATAATTAATACCCAAAACAATTTAATATCTCAAACAAACAATTAAACCAACTATCACAATAATAAATATATATTAAAATGCGGAATTAATAAGCAAAATTTTTAAAAATATGAGTACACCAACCTTTGGGCTTTCTACTAGCCTCTAACAGCTCCCAATTGATCCCTAAAATCTTTAATTGAAATGTTTGGGATCCGAATCGCGTATTTCTCTACCTGGGGTTTGAAAAATTAAAGAAAATCATGCTTGAGAGGAGATTAAGCTATCAGATAATATTGTTGATGCTTCCTAAATATTCTAGCATGCTTCTACATGAATTTCTACACAATTTGAGCTCTCAAACGAACAAAAAACATGACTTACCCGAATTGCCCCTTTACTGTCATCTAGATTTAAACACCCAATAGCTTGAATGAGGTTAGATCTAGGTGTTTTGGCTAGGAAATGGGTTAAAAAGGGTTATTAAAGGAAAAGAAATAAAGAAAATAGGAAATAAAAAAAAAAAAAAAAAAAACAAAAATCGCACCAGAGAGCGCAGCCGGCCGAGGAGAGAAGAAAATGAATAATGCCGGTCACTATGCTTGTCTTTTTATATAATTTTTTTATGCCAAATTACAATTTAGTCCCTCAAACTTTTAAAATGTTAAATCGACCCCTAAACTTTTTAAAATTCTCATTTAAACCCCTCGAATAATAAATATTCCTAACTTGATATTTTCTTTCATTTCTTATTCCATCTTAACCCCAAGACCAACTACTTTATTACCTTTATGCCACTCATTGAAGTTTTATTTTAATCCCACTTGAAAATAAAATTCAATATGTATATAAAAAAAAATTTTGATATTCTCAAAATTTTTCATTTCAAATATTAAATCCATCAAACATACCACCAATACATCACATATTTAACATCTCAAGGCAAACAAAATGACGAAAATACCCCTATAATAATTTATACATCAATTTCGACTATAGGGGATTTTAATTGCGAAAATTGTTTCGAAATCATTTTTCTTCAAATAATTTCATCAAATAACATATAATTAATACCCAAAACAATTTAATATCTCAAACAAACAATTAAACCAACTATCACAATAATAAATATATATTAAAATGCGGAATTAATAAGCAAAATTTTTAAAAATATGAGTACACCAACCTTTGGGCTTTCTACTAGCCTCTAACAGCTCCCAATTGATCCCTAAAATCTTTAATTGAAATGTTTGGGATCCGAATCGCGTATTTCTCTACCTGGGGTTTGAAAAATTAAAGAAAATCATGCTTGAGAGGAGATTAAGCTATCAGATAATATTGTTGATGCTTCCTAAATATTCTAGCATGCTTCTACATGAATTTCTACACAATTTGAGCTCTCAAACGAACAAAAAACATGACTTACCCGAATTGCCCCTTTACTGTCATCTAGATTTAAACACCCAATAGCTTGAATGAGGTTAGATCTAGGTGTTTTGGCTAGGAAATGGGTTAAAAAGGGTTATTAAAGTAAAAGAAATAAAGAAAATAGGAAATAAAATAAAAAAAAAAAAACAAAAATCGCACCAGAGAGCGCAGCCGGCCGAGGAGAGAAGAAAATGAATAATGCCGGTCACTATGCTTGTCTTTTTATATAATTTTTTTATGCCAAATTACAATTTAGTCCCTCAAACTTTTAAAATGTTAAATCGACCCCTAAACTTTTTAAAATTCTCATTTAAACCCCTCGAATAATAAATATTCCTAACTTGATATTTTCTTTCATTTCTTATTCCATCTTAACCCCAAGACCAACTACTTTATTACCTTTATGCCACTCATTGAAGTTTTATTTTAATCCCACTTGAAAATAAAATTCAATATGTATATAAAAAAAAATTTTGATATTCTCAAAATTTTTCATTTCAAATATTAAATCCATCAAACATACCACCAATACATCACATATTTAACATCTCAAGGCAAACAAAATGACGAAAATACCCCTATAATAATTTATACATCAATTTCGACTATAGGGGATTTTAATTGCGAAAATTGTTTCGAAATCATTTTTCTTCAAATAATTTCATCAAATAACATATAATTAATACCCAAAACAATTTAATATCTCAAACAAACAATTAAACCAACTATCACAATAATAAATATATATTAAAATGCGGAATTAATAAGCAAAATTTTTAAAAATATGAGTACACCAACCTTTGGGCTTTCTACTAGCCTCTAACAGCTCCCAATTGATCCCTAAAATCTTTAATTGAAATGTTTGGGATCCGAATCGCGTATTTCTCTACCTGGGGTTTGAAAAATTAAAGAAAATCATGCTTGAGAGGAGATTAAGCTATCAGATAATATTGTTGATGCTTCCTAAATATTCTAGCATGCTTCTACATGAATTTCTACACAATTTGAGCTCTCAAACGAACAAAAAACATGACTTACCCGAATTGCCCCTTTACTGTCATCTAGATTTAAACACCCAATAGCTTGAATGAGGTTAGATCTAGGTGTTTTGGCTAGGAAATGGGTTAAAAAGGGTTATTAAAGGAAAAGAAATAAAGAAAATAGGAAATAAAAAAAAAAAAAAAAAAAACAAAAATCGCACCAGAGAGCGCAGCCGGCCGAGGAGAGAAGAAAATGAATAATGCCGGTCACTATGCTTGTCTTTTTATATAATTTTTTTATGCCAAATTACAATTTAGTCCCTCAAACTTTTAAAATGTTAAATCGACCCCTAAACTTTTTAAAATTCTCATTTAAACCCCTCGAATAATAAATATTCCTAACTTGATATTTTCTTTCATTTCTTATTCCATCTTAACCCCAAGACCAACTACTTTATTACCTTTATGCCACTCATTGAAGTTTTATTTTAATCCCACTTGAAAATAAAATTCAATATGTATATAAAAAAAAATTTTGATATTCTCAAAATTTTTCATTTCAAATATTAAATCCATCAAACATACCACCAATACATCACATATTTAACATCTCAAGGCAAACAAAATGACGAAAATACCCCTATAATAATTTATACATCAATTTCGACTATAGGGGATTTTAATTGCGAAAATTGTTTCGAAATCATTTTTCTTCAAATAATTTCATCAAATAACATATAATTAATACCCAAAACAATTTAATATCTCAAACAAACAATTAAACCAACTATCACAATAATAAATATATATTAAAATGCGGAATTAATAAGCAAAATTTTTAAAAATATGAGTACACCAACCTTTGGGCTTTCTACTAGCCTCTAACAGCTCCCAATTGATCCCTAAAATCTTTAATTGAAATGTTTGGGATCCGAATCGCGTATTTCTCTACCTGGGGTTTGAAAAATTAAAGAAAATCATGCTTGAGAGGAGATTAAGCTATCAGATAATATTGTTGATGCTTCCTAAATATTCTAGCATGCTTCTACATGAATTTCTACACAATTTGAGCTCTCAAACGAACAAAAAACATGACTTACCCGAATTGCCCCTTTACTGTCATCTAGATTTAAACACCCAATAGCTTGAATGAGGTTAGATCTAGGTGTTTTGGCTAGGAAATGGGTTAAAAAGGGTTATTAAAGGAAAAGAAATAAAGAAAATAGGAAATAAAAAAAAAAAAAAAAAACAAAAATCGCACCAGAGAGCGCAGCCGGCCGAGGAGAGAAGAAAATGAATAATGCCGGTCACTATGCTTGTCTTTTTATATAATTTTTTTATGCCAAATTACAATTTAGTCCCTCAAACTTTTAAAATGTTAAATCGACCCCTAAACTTTTTAAAATTCTCATTTAAACCCCTCGAATAATAAATATTCCTAACTTGATATTTTCTTTCATTTCTTATTCCATCTTAACCCCAAGACCAACTACTTTATTACCTTTATGCCACTCATTGAAGTTTTATTTTAATCCCACTTGAAAATAAAATTCAATATGTATATAAAAAAAAATTTTGATATTCTCAAAATTTTTCATTTCAAATATTAAATCCATCAAACATACCACCAATACATCACATATTTAACATCTCAAGGCAAACAAAATGACGAAAATACCCCTATAATAATTTATACATCAATTTCGACTATAGGGGATTTTAATTGCGAAAATTGTTTCGAAATCATTTTTCTTCAAATAATTTCATCAAATAACATATAATTAATACCCAAAACAATTTAATATCTCAAACAAACAATTAAACCAACTATCACAATAATAAATATATATTAAAATGCGGAATTAATAAGCAAAATTTTTAAAAATATGAGTACACCAACCTTTGGGCTTTCTACTAGCCTCTAACAGCTCCCAATTGATCCCTAAAATCTTTAATTGAAATGTTTGGGATCCGAATCGCGTATTTCTCTACCTGGGGTTTGAAAAATTAAAGAAAATCATGCTTGAGAGGAGATTAAGCTATCAGATAATATTGTTGATGCTTCCTAAATATTCTAGCATGCTTCTACATGAATTTCTACACAATTTGAGCTCTCAAACGAACAAAAAACATGACTTACCCGAATTGCCCCTTTACTGTCATCTAGATTTAAACACCCAATAGCTTGAATGAGGTTAGATCTAGGTGTTTTGGCTAGGAAATGGGTTAAAAAGGGTTATTAAAGGAAAAGAAATAAAGAAAATAGGAAATAAAAAAAAAAAAAAAAAACAAAAATCGCACCAGAGAGCGCAGCCGGCCGAGGAGAGAAGAAAATGAATAATGCCGGTCACTATGCTTGTCTTTTTATATAATTTTTTTATGCCAAATTACAATTTAGTCCCTCAAACTTTTAAAATGTTAAATCGACCCCTAAACTTTTTAAAATTCTCATTTAAACCCCTCGAATAATAAATATTCCTAACTTGATATTTTCTTTCATTTCTTATTCCATCTTAACCCCAAGACCAACTACTTTATTACCTTTATGCCACTCATTGAAGTTTTATTTTAATCCCACTTGAAAATAAAATTCAATATGTATATAAAAAAAAATTTTGATATTCTCAAAATTTTTCATTTCAAATATTAAATCCATCAAACATACCACCAATACATCACATATTTAACATCTCAAGGCAAACAAAATGACGAAAATACCCCTATAATAATTTATACATCAATTTCGACTATAGGGGATTTTAATTGCGAAAATTGTTTCGAAATCATTTTTCTTCAAATAATTTCATCAAATAACATATAATTAATACCCAAAACAATTTAATATCTCAAACAAACAATTAAACCAACTATCACAATAATAAATATATATTAAAATGCGGAATTAATAAGCAAAATTTTTAAAAATATGAGTACACCAACCTTTGGGCTTTCTACTAGCCTCTAACAGCTCCCAATTGATCCCTAAAATCTTTAATTGAAATGTTTGGGATCCGAATCGCGTATTTCTCTACCTGGGGTTTGAAAAATTAAAGAAAATCATGCTTGAGAGGAGATTAAGCTATCAGATAATATTGTTGATGCTTCCTAAATATTCTAGCATGCTTCTACATGAATTTCTACACAATTTGAGCTCTCAAACGAACAAAAAACATGACTTACCCGAATTGCCCCTTTACTGTCATCTAGATTTAAACACCCAATAGCTTGAATGAGGTTAGATCTAGGTGTTTTGGCTAGGAAATGGGTTAAAAAGGGTTATTAAAGGAAAAGAAATAAAGAAAATAGGAAATAAAAAAAAAAAAAAAAAAACAAAAATCGCACCAGAGAGCGCAGCCGGCCGAGGAGAGAAGAAAATGAATAATGCCGGTCACTATGCTTGTCTTTTTATATAATTTTTTTATGCCAAATTACAATTTAGTCCCTCAAACTTTTAAAATGTTAAATCGACCCCTAAACTTTTTAAAATTCTCATTTAAACCCCTCGAATAATAAATATTCCTAACTTGATATTTTCTTTCATTTCTTATTCCATCTTAACCCCAAGACCAACTACTTTATTACCTTTATGCCACTCATTGAAGTTTTATTTTAATCCCACTTGAAAATAAAATTCAATATGTATATAAAAAAAAATTTTGATATTCTCAAAATTTTTCATTTCAAATATTAAATCCATCAAACATACCACCAATACATCACATATTTAACATCTCAAGGCAAACAAAATGACGAAAATACCCCTATAATAATTTATACATCAATTTCGACTATAGGGGATTTTAATTGCGAAAATTGTTTCGAAATCATTTTTCTTCAAATAATTTCATCAAATAACATATAATTAATACCCAAAACAATTTAATATCTCAAACAAACAATTAAACCAACTATCACAATAATAAATATATATTAAAATGCGGAATTAATAAGCAAAATTTTTAAAAATATGAGTACACCAACCTTTGGGCTTTCTACTAGCCTCTAACAGCTCCCAATTGATCCCTAAAATCTTTAATTGAAATGTTTGGGATCCGAATCGCGTATTTCTCTACCTGGGGTTTGAAAAATTAAAGAAAATCATGCTTGAGAGGAGATTAAGCTATCAGATAATATTGTTGATGCTTCCTAAATATTCTAGCATGCTTCTACATGAATTTCTACACAATTTGAGCTCTCAAACGAACAAAAAACATGACTTACCCGAATTGCCCCTTTACTGTCATCTAGATTTAAACACCCAATAGCTTGAATGAGGTTAGATCTAGGTGTTTTGGCTAGGAAATGGGTTAAAAAGGGTTATTAAAGGAAAAGAAATAAAGAAAATAGGAAATAAAAAAAAAAAAAAAAAAACAAAAATCGCACCAGAGAGCGCAGCCGGCCGAGGAGAGAAGAAAATGAATAATGCCGGTCACTATGCTTGTCTTTTTATATAATTTTTTTATGCCAAATTACAATTTAGTCCCTCAAACTTTTAAAATGTTAAATCGACCCCTAAACTTTTTAAAATTCTCATTTAAACCCCTCGAATAATAAATATTCCTAACTTGATATTTTCTTTCATTTCTTATTCCATCTTAACCCCAAGACCAACTACTTTATTACCTTTATGCCACTCATTGAAGTTTTATTTTAATCCCACTTGAAAATAAAATTCAATATGTATATAAAAAAAAATTTTGATATTCTCAAAATTTTTCATTTCAAATATTAAATCCATCAAACATACCACCAATACATCACATATTTAACATCTCAAGGCAAACAAAATGACGAAAATACCCCTATAATAATTTATACATCAATTTCGACTATAGGGGATTTTAATTGCGAAAATTGTTTCGAAATCATTTTTCTTCAAATAATTTCATCAAATAACATATAATTAATACCCAAAACAATTTAATATCTCAAACAAACAATTAAACCAACTATCACAATAATAAATATATATTAAAATGCGGAATTAATAAGCAAAATTTTTAAAAATATGAGTACACCAACCTTTGGGCTTTCTACTAGCCTCTAACAGCTCCCAATTGATCCCTAAAATCTTTAATTGAAATGTTTGGGATCCGAATCGCGTATTTCTCTACCTGGGGTTTGAAAAATTAAAGAAAATCATGCTTGAGAGGAGATTAAGCTATCAGATAATATTGTTGATGCTTCCTAAATATTCTAGCATGCTTCTACATGAATTTCTACACAATTTGAGCTCTCAAACGAACAAAAAACATGACTTACCCGAATTGCCCCTTTACTGTCATCTAGATTTAAACACCCAATAGCTTGAATGAGGTTAGATCTAGGTGTTTTGGCTAGGAAATGGGTTAAAAAGGGTTATTAAAGGAAAAGAAATAAAGAAAATAGGAAATAAAAAAAAAAAAAAAAAAACAAAAATCGCACCAGAGAGCGCAGCCGGCCGAGGAGAGAAGAAAATGAATAATGCCGGTCACTATGCTTGTCTTTTTATATAATTTTTTTATGCCAAATTACAATTTAGTCCCTCAAACTTTTAAAATGTTAAATCGACCCCTAAACTTTTTAAAATTCTCATTTAAACCCCTCGAATAATAAATATTCCTAACTTGATATTTTCTTTCATTTCTTATTCCATCTTAACCCCAAGACCAACTACTTTATTACCTTTATGCCACTCATTGAAGTTTTATTTTAATCCCACTTGAAAATAAAATTCAATATGTATATAAAAAAAAATTTTGATATTCTCAAAATTTTTCATTTCAAATATTAAATCCATCAAACATACCACCAATACATCACATATTTAACATCTCAAGGCAAACAAAATGACGAAAATACCCCTATAATAATTTATACATCAATTTCGACTATAGGGGATTTTAATTGCGAAAATTGTTTCGAAATCATTTTTCTTCAAATAATTTCATCAAATAACATATAATTAATACCCAAAACAATTTAATATCTCAAACAAACAATTAAACCAACTATCACAATAATAAATATATATTAAAATGCGGAATTAATAAGCAAAATTTTTAAAAATATGAGTACACCAACCTTTGGGCTTTCTACTAGCCTCTAACAGCTCCCAATTGATCCCTAAAATCTTTAATTGAAATGTTTGGGATCCGAATCGCGTATTTCTCTACCTGGGGTTTGAAAAATTAAAGAAAATCATGCTTGAGAGGAGATTAAGCTATCAGATAATATTGTTGATGCTTCCTAAATATTCTAGCATGCTTCTACATGAATTTCTACACAATTTGAGCTCTCAAACGAACAAAAAACATGACTTACCCGAATTGCCCCTTTACTGTCATCTAGATTTAAACACCCAATAGCTTGAATGAGGTTAGATCTAGGTGTTTTGGCTAGGAAATGGGTTAAAAAGGGTTATTAAAGGAAAAGAAATAAAGAAAATAGGAAATAAAAAAAAAAAAAAAAAACAAAAATCGCACCAGAGAGCGCAGCCGGCCGAGGAGAGAAGAAAATGAATAATGCCGGTCACTATGCTTGTCTTTTTATATAATTTTTTTATGCCAAATTACAATTTAGTCCCTCAAACTTTTAAAATGTTAAATCGACCCCTAAACTTTTTAAAATTCTCATTTAAACCCCTCGAATAATAAATATTCCTAACTTGATATTTTCTTTCATTTCTTATTCCATCTTAACCCCAAGACCAACTACTTTATTACCTTTATGCCACTCATTGAAGTTTTATTTTAATCCCACTTGAAAATAAAATTCAATATGTATATAAAAAAAAATTTTGATATTCTCAAAATTTTTCATTTCAAATATTAAATCCATCAAACATACCACCAATACATCACATATTTAACATCTCAAGGCAAACAAAATGACGAAAATACCCCTATAATAATTTATACATCAATTTCGACTATAGGGGATTTTAATTGCGAAAATTGTTTCGAAATCATTTTTCTTCAAATAATTTCATCAAATAACATATAATTAATACCCAAAACAATTTAATATCTCAAACAAACAATTAAACCAACTATCACAATAATAAATATATATTAAAATGCGGAATTAATAAGCAAAATTTTTAAAAATATGAGTACACCAACCTTTGGGCTTTCTACTAGCCTCTAACAGCTCCCAATTGATCCCTAAAATCTTTAATTGAAATGTTTGGGATCCGAATCGCGTATTTCTCTACCTGGGGTTTGAAAAATTAAAGAAAATCATGCTTGAGAGGAGATTAAGCTATCAGATAATATTGTTGATGCTTCCTAAATATTCTAGCATGCTTCTACATGAATTTCTACACAATTTGAGCTCTCAAACGAACAAAAAACATGACTTACCCGAATTGCCCCTTTACTGTCATCTAGATTTAAACACCCAATAGCTTGAATGAGGTTAGATCTAGGTGTTTTGGCTAGGAAATGGGTTAAAAAGGGTTATTAAAGGAAAAGAAATAAAGAAAATAGGAAATAAAAAAAAAAAAAAAAAAACAAAAATCGCACCAGAGAGCGCAGCCGGCCGAGGAGAGAAGAAAATGAATAATGCCGGTCACTATGCTTGTCTTTTTATATAATTTTTTTATGCCAAATTACAATTTAGTCCCTCAAACTTTTAAAATGTTAAATCGACCCCTAAACTTTTTAAAATTCTCATTTAAACCCCTCGAATAATAAATATTCCTAACTTGATATTTTCTTTCATTTCTTATTCCATCTTAACCCCAAGACCAACTACTTTATTACCTTTATGCCACTCATTGAAGTTTTATTTTAATCCCACTTGAAAATAAAATTCAATATGTATATAAAAAAAAATTTTGATATTCTCAAAATTTTTCATTTCAAATATTAAATCCATCAAACATACCACCAATACATCACATATTTAACATCTCAAGGCAAACAAAATGACGAAAATACCCCTATAATAATTTATACATCAATTTCGACTATAGGGGATTTTAATTGCGAAAATTGTTTCGAAATCATTTTTCTTCAAATAATTTCATCAAATAACATATAATTAATACCCAAAACAATTTAATATCTCAAACAAACAATTAAACCAACTATCACAATAATAAATATATATTAAAATGCGGAATTAATAAGCAAAATTTTTAAAAATATGAGTACACCAACCTTTGGGCTTTCTACTAGCCTCTAACAGCTCCCAATTGATCCCTAAAATCTTTAATTGAAATGTTTGGGATCCGAATCGCGTATTTCTCTACCTGGGGTTTGAAAAATTAAAGAAAATCATGCTTGAGAGGAGATTAAGCTATCAGATAATATTGTTGATGCTTCCTAAATATTCTAGCATGCTTCTACATGAATTTCTACACAATTTGAGCTCTCAAACGAACAAAAAACATGACTTACCCGAATTGCCCCTTTACTGTCATCTAGATTTAAACACCCAATAGCTTGAATGAGGTTAGATCTAGGTGTTTTGGCTAGGAAATGGGTTAAAAAGGGTTATTAAAGGAAAAGAAATAAAGAAAATAGGAAATAAAAAAAAAAAAAAAAAAACAAAAATCGCACCAGAGAGCGCAGCCGGCCGAGGAGAGAAGAAAATGAATAATGCCGGTCACTATGCTTGTCTTTTTATATAATTTTTTATGCCAAATTACAATTTAGTCCCTCAAACTTTTAAAATGTTAAATCGACCCCTAAACTTTTTAAAATTCTCATTTAAACCCCTCGAATAATAAATATTCCTAACTTGATATTTTCTTTCATTTCTTATTCCATCTTAACCCCAAGACCAACTACTTTATTACCTTTATGCCACTCATTGAAGTTTTATTTTAATCCCACTTGAAAATAAAATTCAATATGTATATAAAAAAAAATTTTGATATTCTCAAAATTTTTCATTTCAAATATTAAATCCATCAAACATACCACCAATACATCACATATTTAACATCTCAAGGCAAACAAAATGACGAAAATACCCCTATAATAATTTATACATCAATTTCGACTATAGGGGATTTTAATTGCGAAAATTGTTTCGAAATCATTTTTCTTCAAATAATTTCATCAAATAACATATAATTAATACCCAAAACAATTTAATATCTCAAACAAACAATTAAACCAACTATCACAATAATAAATATATATTAAAATGCGGAATTAATAAGCAAAATTTTTAAAAATATGAGTACACCAACCTTTGGGCTTTCTACTAGCCTCTAACAGCTCCCAATTGATCCCTAAAATCTTTAATTGAAATGTTTGGGATCCGAATCGCGTATTTCTCTACCTGGGGTTTGAAAAATTAAAGAAAATCATGCTTGAGAGGAGATTAAGCTATCAGATAATATTGTTGATGCTTCCTAAATATTCTAGCATGCTTCTACATGAATTTCTACACAATTTGAGCTCTCAAACGAACAAAAAACATGACTTACCCGAATTGCCCCTTTACTGTCATCTAGATTTAAACACCCAATAGCTTGAATGAGGTTAGATCTAGGTGTTTTGGCTAGGAAATGGGTTAAAAAGGGTTATTAAAGGAAAAGAAATAAAGAAAATAGGAAATAAAAAAAAAAAAAAAAAAAACAAAAATCGCACCAGAGAGCGCAGCCGGCCGAGGAGAGAAGAAAATGAATAATGCCGGTCACTATGCTTGTCTTTTTATATAATTTTTTTATGCCAAATTACAATTTAGTCCCTCAAACTTTTAAAATGTTAAATCGACCCCTAAACTTTTTAAAATTCTCATTTAAACCCCTCGAATAATAAATATTCCTAACTTGATATTTTCTTTCATTTCTTATTCCATCTTAACCCCAAGACCAACTACTTTATTACCTTTATGCCACTCATTGAAGTTTTATTTTAATCCCACTTGAAAATAAAATTCAATATGTATATAAAAAAAAATTTTGATATTCTCAAAATTTTTCATTTCAAATATTAAATCCATCAAACATACCACCAATACATCACATATTTAACATCTCAAGGCAAACAAAATGACGAAAATACCCCTATAATAATTTATACATCAATTTCGACTATAGGGGATTTTAATTGCGAAAATTGTTTCGAAATCATTTTTCTTCAAATAATTTCATCAAATAACATATAATTAATACCCAAAACAATTTAATATCTCAAACAAACAATTAAACCAACTATCACAATAATAAATATATATTAAAATGCGGAATTAATAAGCAAAATTTTTAAAAATATGAGTACACCAACCTTTGGGCTTTCTACTAGCCTCTAACAGCTCCCAATTGATCCCTAAAATCTTTAATTGAAATGTTTGGGATCCGAATCGCGTATTTCTCTACCTGGGGTTTGAAAAATTAAAGAAAATCATGCTTGAGAGGAGATTAAGCTATCAGATAATATTGTTGATGCTTCCTAAATATTCTAGCATGCTTCTACATGAATTTCTACACAATTTGAGCTCTCAAACGAACAAAAAACATGACTTACCCGAATTGCCCCTTTACTGTCATCTAGATTTAAACACCCAATAGCTTGAATGAGGTTAGATCTAGGTGTTTTGGCTAGGAAATGGGTTAAAAAGGGTTATTAAAGGAAAAGAAATAAAGAAAATAGGAAATAAAATAAAAAAAAAAAAAAACAAAAATCGCACCAGAGAGCGCAGCCGGCCGAGGAGAGAAGAAAATGAATAATGCCGGTCACTATGCTTGTCTTTTTATATAATTTTTTTATGCCAAATTACAATTTAGTCCCTCAAACTTTTAAAATGTTAAATCGACCCCTAAACTTTTTAAAATTCTCATTTAAACCCCTCGAATAATAAATATTCCTAACTTGATATTTTCTTTCATTTCTTATTCCATCTTAACCCCAAGACCAACTACTTTATTACCTTTATGCCACTCATTGAAGTTTTATTTTAATCCCACTTGAAAATAAAATTCAATATGTATATAAAAAAAAATTTTGATATTCTCAAAATTTTTCATTTCAAATATTAAATCCATCAAACATACCACCAATACATCACATATTTAACATCTCAAGGCAAACAAAATGACGAAAATACCCCTATAATAATTTATACATCAATTTCGACTATAGGGGATTTTAATTGCGAAAATTGTTTCGAAATCATTTTTCTTCAAATAATTTCATCAAATAACATATAATTAATACCCAAAACAATTTAATATCTCAAACAAACAATTAAACCAACTATCACAATAATAAATATATATTAAAATGCGGAATTAATAAGCAAAATTTTTAAAAATATGAGTACACCAACCTTTGGGCTTTCTACTAGCCTCTAACAGCTCCCAATTGATCCCTAAAATCTTTAATTGAAATGTTTGGGATCCGAATCGCGTATTTCTCTACCTGGGGTTTGAAAAATTAAAGAAAATCATGCTTGAGAGGAGATTAAGCTATCAGATAATATTGTTGATGCTTCCTAAATATTCTAGCATGCTTCTACATGAATTTCTACACAATTTGAGCTCTCAAACGAACAAAAAACATGACTTACCCGAATTGCCCCTTTACTGTCATCTAGATTTAAACACCCAATAGCTTGAATGAGGTTAGATCTAGGTGTTTTGGCTAGGAAATGGGTTAAAAAGGGTTATTAAAGGAAAAGAAATAAAGAAAATAGGAAATAAAAAAAAAAAAAAAAAAACAAAAATCGCACCAGAGAGCGCAGCCGGCCGAGGAGAGAAGAAAATGAATAATGCCGGTCACTATGCTTGTCTTTTTATATAATTTTTTTATGCCAAATTACAATTTAGTCCCTCAAACTTTTAAAATGTTAAATCGACCCCTAAACTTTTTAAAATTCTCATTTAAACCCCTCGAATAATAAATATTCCTAACTTGATATTTTCTTTCATTTCTTATTCCATCTTAACCCCAAGACCAACTACTTTATTACCTTTATGCCACTCATTGAAGTTTTATTTTAATCCCACTTGAAAATAAAATTCAATATGTATATAAAAAAAAATTTTGATATTCTCAAAATTTTTCATTTCAAATATTAAATCCATCAAACATACCACCAATACATCACATATTTAACATCTCAAGGCAAACAAAATGACGAAAATACCCCTATAATAATTTATACATCAATTTCGACTATAGGGGATTTTAATTGCGAAAATTGTTTCGAAATCATTTTTCTTCAAATAATTTCATCAAATAACATATAATTAATACCCAAAACAATTTAATATCTCAAACAAACAATTAAACCAACTATCACAATAATAAATATATATTAAAATGCGGAATTAATAAGCAAAATTTTTAAAAATATGAGTACACCAACCTTTGGGCTTTCTACTAGCCTCTAACAGCTCCCAATTGATCCCTAAAATCTTTAATTGAAATGTTTGGGATCCGAATCGCGTATTTCTCTACCTGGGGTTTGAAAAATTAAAGAAAATCATGCTTGAGAGGAGATTAAGCTATCAGATAATATTGTTGATGCTTCCTAAATATTCTAGCATGCTTCTACATGAATTTCTACACAATTTGAGCTCTCAAACGAACAAAAAACATGACTTACCCGAATTGCCCCTTTACTGTCATCTAGATTTAAACACCCAATAGCTTGAATGAGGTTAGATCTAGGTGTTTTGGCTAGGAAATGGGTTAAAAAGGGTTATTAAAGGAAAAGAAATAAAGAAAATAGGAAATAAAAAAAAAAAAAAAAAAACAAAAATCGCACCAGAGAGCGCAGCCGGCCGAGGAGAGAAGAAAATGAATAATGCCGGTCACTATGCTTGTCTTTTTATATAATTTTTTTATGCCAAATTACAATTTAGTCCCTCAAACTTTTAAAATGTTAAATCGACCCCTAAACTTTTTAAAATTCTCATTTAAACCCCTCGAATAATAAATATTCCTAACTTGATATTTTCTTTCATTTCTTATTCCATCTTAACCCCAAGACCAACTACTTTATTACCTTTATGCCACTCATTGAAGTTTTATTTTAATCCCACTTGAAAATAAAATTCAATATGTATATAAAAAAAAATTTTGATATTCTCAAAATTTTTCATTTCAAATATTAAATCCATCAAACATACCACCAATACATCACATATTTAACATCTCAAGGCAAACAAAATGACGAAAATACCCCTATAATAATTTATACATCAATTTCGACTATAGGGGATTTTAATTGCGAAAATTGTTTCGAAATCATTTTTCTTCAAATAATTTCATCAAATAACATATAATTAATACCCAAAACAATTTAATATCTCAAACAAACAATTAAACCAACTATCACAATAATAAATATATATTAAAATGCGGAATTAATAAGCAAAATTTTTAAAAATATGAGTACACCAACCTTTGGGCTTTCTACTAGCCTCTAACAGCTCCCAATTGATCCCTAAAATCTTTAATTGAAATGTTTGGGATCCGAATCGCGTATTTCTCTACCTGGGGTTTGAAAAATTAAAGAAAATCATGCTTGAGAGGAGATTAAGCTATCAGATAATATTGTTGATGCTTCCTAAATATTCTAGCATGCTTCTACATGAATTTCTACACAATTTGAGCTCTCAAACGAACAAAAAACATGACTTACCCGAATTGCCCCTTTACTGTCATCTAGATTTAAACACCCAATAGCTTGAATGAGGTTAGATCTAGGTGTTTTGGCTAGGAAATGGGTTAAAAAGGGTTATTAAAGGAAAAGAAATAAAGAAAATAGGAAATAAAATAAAAAAAAAAAAAAACAAAAATCGCACCAGAGAGCGCAGCCGGCCGAGGAGAGAAGAAAATGAATAATGCCGGTCACTATGCTTGTCTTTTTATATAATTTTTTTATGCCAAATTACAATTTAGTCCCTCAAAATTTTAAAATGTTAAATCGACCCCTAAACTTTTTAAAATTCTCATTTAAACCCCTCGAATAATAAATATTCCTAACTTGATATTTTCTTTCATTTCTTATTCCATCTTAACCCCAAGACCAACTACTTTATTACCTTTATGCCACTCATTGAAGTTTTATTTTAATCCCACTTGAAAATAAAATTCAATATGTATATAAAAAAAAATTTTGATATTCTCAAAATTTTTCATTTCAAATATTAAATCCATCAAACATACCACCAATACATCACATATTTAACATCTCAAGGCAAACAAAATGACGAAAATACCCCTATAATAATTTATACATCAATTTCGACTATAGGGGATTTTAATTGCGAAAATTGTTTCGAAATCATTTTTCTTCAAATAATTTCATCAAATAACATATAATTAATACCCAAAACAATTTAATATCTCAAACAAACAATTAAACCAACTATCACAATAATAAATATATATTAAAATGCGGAATTAATAAGCAAAATTTTTAAAAATATGAGTACACCAACCTTTGGGCTTTCTACTAGCCTCTAACAGCTCCCAATTGATCCCTAAAATCTTTAATTGAAATGTTTGGGATCCGAATCGCGTATTTCTCTACCTGGGGTTTGAAAAATTAAAGAAAATCATGCTTGAGAGGAGATTAAGCTATCAGATAATATTGTTGATGCTTCCTAAATATTCTAGCATGCTTCTACATGAATTTCTACACAATTTGAGCTCTCAAACGAACAAAAAACATGACTTACCCGAATTGCCCCTTTACTGTCATCTAGATTTAAACACCCAATAGCTTGAATGAGGTTAGATCTAGGTGTTTTGGCTAGGAAATGGGTTAAAAAGGGTTATTAAAGGAAAAGAAATAAAGAAAATAGGAAATAAAATAAAAAAAAAAAAAAACAAAAATCGCACCAGAGAGCGCAGCCGGCCGAGGAGAGAAGAAAATGAATAATGCCGGTCACTATGCTTGTCTTTTTATATAATTTTTTTATGCCAAATTACAATTTAGTCCCTCAAAATTTTAAAATGTTAAATCGACCCCTAAACTTTTTAAAATTCTCATTTAAACCCCTCGAATAATAAATATTCCTAACTTGATATTTTCTTTCATTTCTTATTCCATCTTAACCCCAAGACCAACTACTTTATTACCTTTATGCCACTCATTGAAGTTTTATTTTAATCCCACTTGAAAATAAAATTCAATATGTATATAAAAAAAAATTTTGATATTCTCAAAATTTTTCATTTCAAATATTAAATCCATCAAACATACCACCAATACATCACATATTTAACATCTCAAGGCAAACAAAATGACGAAAATACCCCTATAATAATTTATACATCAATTTCGACTATAGGGGATTTTAATTGCGAAAATTGTTTCGAAATCATTTTTCTTCAAATAATTTCATCAAATAACATATAATTAATACCCAAAACAATTTAATATCTCAAACAAACAATTAAACCAACTATCACAATAATAAATATATATTAAAATGCGGAATTAATAAGCAAAATTTTTAAAAATATGAGTACACCAACCTTTGGGCTTTCTACTAGCCTCTAACAGCTCCCAATTGATCCCTAAAATCTTTAATTGAAATGTTTGGGATCCGAATCGCGTATTTCTCTACCTGGGGTTTGAAAAATTAAAGAAAATCATGCTTGAGAGGAGATTAAGCTATCAGATAATATTGTTGATGCTTCCTAAATATTCTAGCATGCTTCTACATGAATTTCTACACAATTTGAGCTCTCAAACGAACAAAAAACATGACTTACCCGAATTGCCCCTTTACTGTCATCTAGATTTAAACACCCAATAGCTTGAATGAGGTTAGATCTAGGTGTTTTGGCTAGGAAATGGGTTAAAAAGGGTTATTAAAGGAAAAGAAATAAAGAAAATAGGAAATAAAAAAAAAAAAAAAAAAAACAAAAATCGCACCAGAGAGCGCAGCCGGCCGAGGAGAGAAGAAAATGAATAATGCCGGTCACTATGCTTGTCTTTTTATATAATTTTTTTATGCCAAATTACAATTTAGTCCCTCAAACTTTTAAAATGTTAAATCGACCCCTAAACTTTTTAAAATTCTCATTTAAACCCCTCGAATAATAAATATTCCTAACTTGATATTTTCTTTCATTTCTTATTCCATCTTAACCCCAAGACCAACTACTTTATTACCTTTATGCCACTCATTGAAGTTTTATTTTAATCCCACTTGAAAATAAAATTCAATATGTATATAAAAAAAAATTTTGATATTCTCAAAATTTTTCATTTCAAATATTAAATCCATCAAACATACCACCAATACATCACATATTTAACATCTCAAGGCAAACAAAATGACGAAAATACCCCTATAATAATTTATACATCAATTTCGACTATAGGGGATTTTAATTGCGAAAATTGTTTCGAAATCATTTTTCTTCAAATAATTTCATCAAATAACATATAATTAATACCCAAAACAATTTAATATCTCAAACAAACAATTAAACCAACTATCACAATAATAAATATATATTAAAATGCGGAATTAATAAGCAAAATTTTTAAAAATATGAGTACACCAACCTTTGGGCTTTCTACTAGCCTCTAACAGCTCCCAATTGATCCCTAAAATCTTTAATTGAAATGTTTGGGATCCGAATCGCGTATTTCTCTACCTGGGGTTTGAAAAATTAAAGAAAATCATGCTTGAGAGGAGATTAAGCTATCAGATAATATTGTTGATGCTTCCTAAATATTCTAGCATGCTTCTACATGAATTTCTACACAATTTGAGCTCTCAAACGAACAAAAAACATGACTTACCCGAATTGCCCCTTTACTGTCATCTAGATTTAAACACCCAATAGCTTGAATGAGGTTAGATCTAGGTGTTTTGGCTAGGAAATGGGTTAAAAAGGGTTATTAAAGGAAAAGAAATAAAGAAAATAGGAAATAAAAAAAAAAAAAAAAAAAACAAAAATCGCACCAGAGAGCGCAGCCGGCCGAGGAGAGAAGAAAATGAATAATGCCGGTCACTATGCTTGTCTTTTTATATAATTTTTTTATGCCAAATTACAATTTAGTCCCTCAAACTTTTAAAATGTTAAATCGACCCCTAAACTTTTTAAAATTCTCATTTAAACCCCTCGAATAATAAATATTCCTAACTTGATATTTTCTTTCATTTCTTATTCCATCTTAACCCCAAGACCAACTACTTTATTACCTTTATGCCACTCATTGAAGTTTTATTTTAATCCCACTTGAAAATAAAATTCAATATGTATATAAAAAAAAATTTTGATATTCTCAAAATTTTTCATTTCAAATATTAAATCCATCAAACATACCACCAATACATCACATATTTAACATCTCAAGGCAAACAAAATGACGAAAATACCCCTATAATAATTTATACATCAATTTCGACTATAGGGGATTTTAATTGCGAAAATTGTTTCGAAATCATTTTTCTTCAAATAATTTCATCAAATAACATATAATTAATACCCAAAACAATTTAATATCTCAAACAAACAATTAAACCAACTATCACAATAATAAATATATATTAAAATGCGGAATTAATAAGCAAAATTTTTAAAAATATGAGTACACCAACCTTTGGGCTTTCTACTAGCCTCTAACAGCTCCCAATTGATCCCTAAAATCTTTAATTGAAATGTTTGGGATCCGAATCGCGTATTTCTCTACCTGGGGTTTGAAAAATTAAAGAAAATCATGCTTGAGAGGAGATTAAGCTATCAGATAATATTGTTGATGCTTCCTAAATATTCTAGCATGCTTCTACATGAATTTCTACACAATTTGAGCTCTCAAACGAACAAAAAACATGACTTACCCGAATTGCCCCTTTACTGTCATCTAGATTTAAACACCCAATAGCTTGAATGAGGTTAGATCTAGGTGTTTTGGCTAGGAAATGGGTTAAAAAGGGTTATTAAAGGAAAAGAAATAAAGAAAATAGGAAATAAAAAAAAAAAAAAAAAAACAAAAATCGCACCAGAGAGCGCAGCCGGCCGAGGAGAGAAGAAAATGAATAATGCCGGTCACTATGCTTGTCTTTTTATATAATTTTTTTATGCCAAATTACAATTTAGTCCCTCAAAATTTTAAAATGTTAAATCGACCCCTAAACTTTTTAAAATTCTCATTTAAACCCCTCGAATAATAAATATTCCTAACTTGATATTTTCTTTCATTTCTTATTCCATCTTAACCCCAAGACCAACTACTTTATTACCTTTATGCCACTCATTGAAGTTTTATTTTAATCCCACTTGAAAATAAAATTCAATATGTATATAAAAAAAAATTTTGATATTCTCAAAATTTTTCATTTCAAATATTAAATCCATCAAACATACCACCAATACATCACATATTTAACATCTCAAGGCAAACAAAATGACGAAAATACCCCTATAATAATTTATACATCAATTTCGACTATAGGGGATTTTAATTGCGAAAATTGTTTCGAAATCATTTTTCTTCAAATAATTTCATCAAATAACATATAATTAATACCCAAAACAATTTAATATCTCAAACAAACAATTAAACCAACTATCACAATAATAAATATATATTAAAATGCGGAATTAATAAGCAAAATTTTTAAAAATATGAGTACACCAACCTTTGGGCTTTCTACTAGCCTCTAACAGCTCCCAATTGATCCCTAAAATCTTTAATTGAAATGTTTGGGATCCGAATCGCGTATTTCTCTACCTGGGGTTTGAAAAATTAAAGAAAATCATGCTTGAGAGGAGATTAAGCTATCAGATAATATTGTTGATGCTTCCTAAATATTCTAGCATGCTTCTACATGAATTTCTACACAATTTGAGCTCTCAAACGAACAAAAAACATGACTTACCCGAATTGCCCCTTTACTGTCATCTAGATTTAAACACCCAATAGCTTGAATGAGGTTAGATCTAGGTGTTTTGGCTAGGAAATGGGTTAAAAAGGGTTATTAAAGGAAAAGAAATAAAGAAAATAGGAAATAAAAAAAAAAAAAAAAAACAAAAATCGCACCAGAGAGCGCAGCCGGCCGAGGAGAGAAGAAAATGAATAATGCCGGTCACTATGCTTGTCTTTTTATATAATTTTTTATGCCAAATTACAATTTAGTCCCTCAAAATTTTAAAATGTTAAATCGACCCCTAAACTTTTTAAAATTCTCATTTAAACCCCTCGAATAATAAATATTCCTAACTTGATATTTTCTTTCATTTCTTATTCCATCTTAACCCCAAGACCAACTACTTTATTACCTTTATGCCACTCATTGAAGTTTTATTTTAATCCCACTTGAAAATAAAATTCAATATGTATATAAAAAAAAATTTTGATATTCTCAAAATTTTTCATTTCAAATATTAAATCCATCAAACATACCACCAATACATCACATATTTAACATCTCAAGGCAAACAAAATGACGAAAATACCCCTATAATAATTTATACATCAATTTCGACTATAGGGGATTTTAATTGCGAAAATTGTTTCGAAATCATTTTTCTTCAAATAATTTCATCAAATAACATATAATTAATACCCAAAACAATTTAATATCTCAAACAAACAATTAAACCAACTATCACAATAATAAATATATATTAAAATGCGGAATTAATAAGCAAAATTTTTAAAAATATGAGTACACCAACCTTTGGGCTTTCTACTAGCCTCTAACAGCTCCCAATTGATCCCTAAAATCTTTAATTGAAATGTTTGGGATCCGAATCGCGTATTTCTCTACCTGGGGTTTGAAAAATTAAAGAAAATCATGCTTGAGAGGAGATTAAGCTATCAGATAATATTGTTGATGCTTCCTAAATATTCTAGCATGCTTCTACATGAATTTCTACACAATTTGAGCTCTCAAACGAACAAAAAACATGACTTACCCGAATTGCCCCTTTACTGTCATCTAGATTTAAACACCCAATAGCTTGAATGAGGTTAGATCTAGGTGTTTTGGCTAGGAAATGGGTTAAAAAGGGTTATTAAAGGAAAAGAAATAAAGAAAATAGGAAATAAAAAAAAAAAAAAAAAAAAACAAAAATCGCACCAGAGAGCGCAGCCGGCCGAGGAGAGAAGAAAATGAATAATGCCGGTCACTATGCTTGTCTTTTTATATAATTTTTTTATGCCAAATTACAATTTAGTCCCTCAAATTTTAAAATGTTAAATCGACCCCTAAACTTTTTAAAATTCTCATTTAAACCCCTCGAATAATAAATATTCCTAACTTGATATTTTCTTTCATTTCTTATTCCATCTTAACCCCAAGACCAACTACTTTATTACCTTTATGCCACTCATTGAAGTTTTATTTTAATCCCACTTGAAAATAAAATTCAATATGTATATAAAAAAAAATTTTGATATTCTCAAAATTTTTCATTTCAAATATTAAATCCATCAAACATACCACCAATACATCACATATTTAACATCTCAAGGCAAACAAAATGACGAAAATACCCCTATAATAATTTATACATCAATTTCGACTATAGGGGATTTTAATTGCGAAAATTGTTTCGAAATCATTTTTCTTCAAATAATTTCATCAAATAACATATAATTAATACCCAAAACAATTTAATATCTCAAACAAACAATTAAACCAACTATCACAATAATAAATATATATTAAAATGCGGAATTAATAAGCAAAATTTTTAAAAATATGAGTACACCAACCTTTGGGCTTTCTACTAGCCTCTAACAGCTCCCAATTGATCCCTAAAATCTTTAATTGAAATGTTTGGGATCCGAATCGCGTATTTCTCTACCTGGGGTTTGAAAAATTAAAGAAAATCATGCTTGAGAGGAGATTAAGCTATCAGATAATATTGTTGATGCTTCCTAAATATTCTAGCATGCTTCTACATGAATTTCTACACAATTTGAGCTCTCAAACGAACAAAAAACATGACTTACCCGAATTGCCCCTTTACTGTCATCTAGATTTAAACACCCAATAGCTTGAATGAGGTTAGATCTAGGTGTTTTGGCTAGGAAATGGGTTAAAAAGGGTTATTAAAGGAAAAGAAATAAAGAAAATAGGAAATAAAAAAAAAAAAAAAAAAAACAAAAATCGCACCAGAGAGCGCAGCCGGCCGAGGAGAGAAGAAAATGAATAATGCCGGTCACTATGCTTGTCTTTTTATATAATTTTTTTATGCCAAATTACAATTTAGTCCCTCAAAATTTTAAAATGTTAAATCGACCCCTAAACTTTTTAAAATTCTCATTTAAACCCCTCGAATAATAAATATTCCTAACTTGATATTTTCTTTCATTTCTTATTCCATCTTAACCCCAAGACCAACTACTTTATTACCTTTATGCCACTCATTGAAGTTTTATTTTAATCCCACTTGAAAATAAAATTCAATATGTATATAAAAAAAAATTTTGATATTCTCAAAATTTTTCATTTCAAATATTAAATCCATCAAACATACCACCAATACATCACATATTTAACATCTCAAGGCAAACAAAATGACGAAAATACCCCTATAATAATTTATACATCAATTTCGACTATAGGGGATTTTAATTGCGAAAATTGTTTCGAAATCATTTTTCTTCAAATAATTTCATCAAATAACATATAATTAATACCCAAAACAATTTAATATCTCAAACAAACAATTAAATCAACTATCACAATAATAAATATATATTAAAATGCGGAATTAATAAGCAAAATTTTTAAAAATATGAGTACACCAACCTTTGGGCTTTCTACTAGCCTCTAACAGCTCCCAATTGATCCCTAAAATCTTTAATTGAAATGTTTGGGATCCGAATCGCGTATTTCTCTACCTGGGGTTTGAAAAATTAAAGAAAATCATGCTTGAGAGGAGATTAAGCTATCAGATAATATTGTTGATGCTTCCTAAATATTCTAGCATGCTTCTACATGAATTTCTACACAATTTGAGCTCTCAAACGAACAAAAAACATGACTTACCCGAATTGCCCCTTTACTGTCATCTAGATTTAAACACCCAATAGCTTGAATGAGGTTAGATCTAGGTGTTTTGGCTAGGAAATGGGTTAAAAAGGGTTATTAAAGGAAAAGAAATAAAGAAAATAGGAAATAAAATAAAAAAAAAAAAAACAAAAATCGCACCAGAGAGCGCAGCCGGCCGAGGAGAGAAGAAAATGAATAATGCCGGTCACTATGCTTGTCTTTTTATATAATTTTTTTATGCCAAATTACAATTTAGTCCCTCAAAATTTTAAAATGTTAAATCGACCCCTAAACTTTTTAAAATTCTCATTTAAACCCCTCGAATAATAAATATTCCTAACTTGATATTTTCTTTCATTTCTTATTCCATCTTAACCCCAAGACCAACTACTTTATTACCTTTATGCCACTCATTGAAGTTTTATTTTAATCCCACTTGAAAATAAAATTCAATATGTATATAAAAAAAAATTTTGATATTCTCAAAATTTTTCATTTCAAATATTAAATCCATCAAACATACCACCAATACATCACATATTTAACATCTCAAGGCAAACAAAATGACGAAAATACCCCTATAATAATTTATACATCAATTTCGACTATAGGGGATTTTAATTGCGAAAATTGTTTCGAAATCATTTTTCTTCAAATAATTTCATCAAATAACATATAATTAATACCCAAAACAATTTAATATCTCAAACAAACAATTAAACCAACTATCACAATAATAAATATATATTAAAATGCGGAATTAATAAGCAAAATTTTTAAAAATATGAGTACACCAACCTTTGGGCTTTCTACTAGCCTCTAACAGCTCCCAATTGATCCCTAAAATCTTTAATTGAAATGTTTGGGATCCGAATCGCGTATTTCTCTACCTGGGGTTTGAAAAATTAAAGAAAATCATGCTTGAGAGGAGATTAAGCTATCAGATAATATTGTTGATGCTTCCTAAATATTCTAGCATGCTTCTACATGAATTTCTACACAATTTGAGCTCTCAAACGAACAAAAAACATGACTTACCCGAATTGCCCCTTTACTGTCATCTAGATTTAAACACCCAATAGCTTGAATGAGGTTAGATCTAGGTGTTTTGGCTAGGAAATGGGTTAAAAAGGGTTATTAAAGGAAAAGAAATAAAGAAAATAGGAAATAAAAAAAAAAAAAAAAAAAAAACAAAAATCGCACCAGAGAGCGCAGCCGGCCGAGGAGAGAAGAAAATGAATAATGCCGGTCACTATGCTTGTCTTTTTATATAATTTTTTTATGCCAAATTACAATTTAGTCCCTCAAAATTTTAAAATGTTAAATCGACCCCTAAACTTTTTAAAATTCTCATTTAAACCCCTCGAATAATAAATATTCCTAACTTGATATTTTCTTTCATTTCTTATTCCATCTTAACCCCAAGACCAACTACTTTATTACCTTTATGCCACTCATTGAAGTTTTATTTTAATCCCACTTGAAAATAAAATTCAATATGTATATAAAAAAAAATTTTGATATTCTCAAAATTTTTCATTTCAAATATTAAATCCATCAAACATACCACCAATACATCACATATTTAACATCTCAAGGCAAACAAAATGACGAAAATACCCCTATAATAATTTATACATCAATTTCGACTATAGGGGATTTTAATTGCGAAAATTGTTTCGAAATCATTTTTCTTCAAATAATTTCATCAAATAACATATAATTAATACCCAAAACAATTTAATATCTCAAACAAACAATTAAACCAACTATCACAATAATAAATATATATTAAAATGCGGAATTAATAAGCAAAATTTTTAAAAATATGAGTACACCAACCTTTGGGCTTTCTACTAGCCTCTAACAGCTCCCAATTGATCCCTAAAATCTTTAATTGAAATGTTTGGGATCCGAATCGCGTATTTCTCTACCTGGGGTTTGAAAAATTAAAGAAAATCATGCTTGAGAGGAGATTAAGCTATCAGATAATATTGTTGATGCTTCCTAAATATTCTAGCATGCTTCTACATGAATTTCTACACAATTTGAGCTCTCAAACGAACAAAAAACATGACTTACCCGAATTGCCCCTTTACTGTCATCTAGATTTAAACACCCAATAGCTTGAATGAGGTTAGATCTAGGTGTTTTGGCTAGGAAATGGGTTAAAAAGGGTTATTAAAGGAAAAGAAATAAAGAAAATAGGAAATAAAATAAAAAAAAAAAAAAACAAAAATCGCACCAGAGAGCGCAGCCGGCCGAGGAGAGAAGAAAATGAATAATGCCGGTCACTATGCTTGTCTTTTTATATAATTTTTTTATGCCAAATTACAATTTAGTCCCTCAAAATTTTAAAATGTTAAATCGACCCCTAAACTTTTTAAAATTCTCATTTAAACCCCTCGAATAATAAATATTCCTAACTTGATATTTTCTTTCATTTCTTATTCCATCTTAACCCCAAGACCAACTACTTTATTACCTTTATGCCACTCATTGAAGTTTTATTTTAATCCCACTTGAAAATAAAATTCAATATGTATATAAAAAAAAATTTTGATATTCTCAAAATTTTTCATTTCAAATATTAAATCCATCAAACATACCACCAATACATCACATATTTAACATCTCAAGGCAAACAAAATGACGAAAATACCCCTATAATAATTTATACATCAATTTCGACTATAGGGGATTTTAATTGCGAAAATTGTTTCGAAATCATTTTTCTTCAAATAATTTCATCAAATAACATATAATTAATACCCAAAACAATTTAATATCTCAAACAAACAATTAAACCAACTATCACAATAATAAATATATATTAAAATGCGGAATTAATAAGCAAAATTTTTAAAAATATGAGTACACCAACCTTTGGGCTTTCTACTAGCCTCTAACAGCTCCCAATTGATCCCTAAAATCTTTAATTGAAATGTTTGGGATCCGAATCGCGTATTTCTCTACCTGGGGTTTGAAAAATTAAAGAAAATCATGCTTGAGAGGAGATTAAGCTATCAGATAATATTGTTGATGCTTCCTAAATATTCTAGCATGCTTCTACATGAATTTCTACACAATTTGAGCTCTCAAACGAACAAAAAACATGACTTACCCGAATTGCCCCTTTACTGTCATCTAGATTTAAACACCCAATAGCTTGAATGAGGTTAGATCTAGGTGTTTTGGCTAGGAAATGGGTTAAAAAGGGTTATTAAAGGAAAAGAAATAAAGAAAATAGGAAATAAAATAAAATAAAAAAAAAAACAAAAATCGCACCAGAGAGCGCAGCCGGCCGAGGAGAGAAGAAAATGAATAATGCCGGTCACTATGCTTGTCTTTTTATATAATTTTTTTATGCCAAATTACAATTTAGTCCCTCAAAATTTTAAAATGTTAAATCGACCCCTAAACTTTTTAAAATTCTCATTTAAACCCCTCGAATAATAAATATTCCTAACTTGATATTTTCTTTCATTTCTTATTCCATCTTAACCCCAAGACCAACTACTTTATTACCTTTATGCCACTCATTGAAGTTTTATTTTAATCCCACTTGAAAATAAAATTCAATATGTATATAAAAAAAAATTTTGATATTCTCAAAATTTTTCATTTCAAATATTAAATCCATCAAACATACCACCAATACATCACATATTTAACATCTCAAGGCAAACAAAATGACGAAAATACCCCTATAATAATTTATACATCAATTTCGACTATAGGGGATTTTAATTGCGAAAATTGTTTCGAAATCATTTTTCTTCAAATAATTTCATCAAATAACATATAATTAATACCCAAAACAATTTAATATCTCAAACAAACAATTAAATCAACTATCACAATAATAAATATATATTAAAATGCGGAATTAATAAGCAAAATTTTTAAAAATATGAGTACACCAACCTTTGGGCTTTCTACTAGCCTCTAACAGCTCCCAATTGATCCCTAAAATCTTTAATTGAAATGTTTGGGATCCGAATCGCGTATTTCTCTACCTGGGGTTTGAAAAATTAAAGAAAATCATGCTTGAGAGGAGATTAAGCTATCAGATAATATTGTTGATGCTTCCTAAATATTCTAGCATGCTTCTACATGAATTTCTACACAATTTGAGCTCTCAAACGAACAAAAAACATGACTTACCCGAATTGCCCCTTTACTGTCATCTAGATTTAAACACCCAATAGCTTGAATGAGGTTAGATCTAGGTGTTTTGGCTAGGAAATGGGTTAAAAAGGGTTATTAAAGGAAAAGAAATAAAGAAAATAGGAAATAAAATAAAATAAAAAAAAAAACAAAAATCGCACCAGAGAGCGCAGCCGGCCGAGGAGAGAAGAAAATGAATAATGCCGGTCACTATGCTTGTCTTTTTATATAATTTTTTTATGCCAAATTACAATTTAGTCCCTCAAAATTTTAAAATGTTAAATCGACCCCTAAACTTTTTAAAATTCTCATTTAAACCCCTCGAATAATAAATATTCCTAACTTGATATTTTCTTTCATTTCTTATTCCATCTTAACCCCAAGACCAACTACTTTATTACCTTTATGCCACTCATTGAAGTTTTATTTTAATCCCACTTGAAAATAAAATTCAATATCTATATAAAAAAAAATTTTGATATTCTCAAAATTTTTCATTTCAAATATTAAATCCATCAAACATACCACCAATACATCACATATTTAACATCTCAAGGCAAACAAAATGACGAAAATACCCCTATAATAATTTATACATCAATTTCGACTATAGGGGATTTTAATTGCGAAAATTGTTTCGAAATCATTTTTCTTCAAATAATTTCATCAAATAACATATAATTAATACCCAAAACAATTTAATATCTCAAACAAACAATTAAACCAACTATCACAATAATAAATATATATTAAAATGCGGAATTAATAAGCAAAATTTTTAAAAATATGAGTACACCAACCTTTGGGCTTTCTACTAGCCTCTAACAGCTCCCAATTGATCCCTAAAATCTTTAATTGAAATGTTTGGGATCCGAATCGCGTATTTCTCTACCTGGGGTTTGAAAAATTAAAGAAAATCATGCTTGAGAGGAGATTAAGCTATCAGATAATATTGTTGATGCTTCCTAAATATTCTAGCATGCTTCTACATGAATTTCTACACAATTTGAGCTCTCAAACGAACAAAAAACATGACTTACCCGAATTGCCCCTTTACTGTCATCTAGATTTAAACACCCAATAGCTTGAATGAGGTTAGATCTAGGTGTTTTGGCTAGGAAATGGGTTAAAAAGGGTTATTAAAGGAAAAGAAATAAAGAAAATAGGAAATAAAAAAAAAAAAAAAAAAAAACAAAAATCGCACCAGAGAGCGCAGCCGGCCGAGGAGAGAAGAAAATGAATAATGCCGGTCACTATGCTTGTCTTTTTATATAATTTTTTTATGCCAAATTACAATTTAGTCCCTCAAAATTTTAAAATGTTAAATCGACCCCTAAACTTTTTAAAATTCTCATTTAAACCCCTCGAATAATAAATATTCCTAACTTGATATTTTCTTTCATTTCTTATTCCATCTTAACCCCAAGACCAACTACTTTATTACCTTTATGCCACTCATTGAAGTTTTATTTTAATCCCACTTGAAAATAAAATTCAATATGTATATAAAAAAAAATTTTGATATTCTCAAAATTTTTCATTTCAAATATTAAATCCATCAAACATACCACCAATACATCACATATTTAACATCTCAAGGCAAACAAAATGACGAAAATACCCCTATAATAATTTATACATCAATTTCGACTATAGGGGATTTTAATTGCGAAAATTGTTTCGAAATCATTTTTCTTCAAATAATTTCATCAAATAACATATAATTAATACCCAAAACAATTTAATATCTCAAACAAACAATTAAACCAACTATCACAATAATAAATATATATTAAAATGCGGAATTAATAAGCAAAATTTTTAAAAATATGAGTACACCAACCTTTGGGCTTTCTACTAGCCTCTAACAGCTCCCAATTGATCCCTAAAATCTTTAATTGAAATGTTTGGGATCCGAATCGCGTATTTCTCTACCTGGGGTTTGAAAAATTAAAGAAAATCATGCTTGAGAGGAGATTAAGCTATCAGATAATATTGTTGATGCTTCCTAAATATTCTAGCATGCTTCTACATGAATTTCTACACAATTTGAGCTCTCAAACGAACAAAAAACATGACTTACCCGAATTGCCCCTTTACTGTCATCTAGATTTAAACACCCAATAGCTTGAATGAGGTTAGATCTAGGTGTTTTGGCTAGGAAATGGGTTAAAAAGGGTTATTAAAGGAAAAGAAATAAAGAAAATAGGAAATAAAATAAAAAAAAAAAAAAACAAAAATCGCACCAGAGAGCGCAGCCGGCCGAGGAGAGAAGAAAATGAATAATGCCGGTCACTATGCTTGTCTTTTTATATAATTTTTTTATGCCAAATTACAATTTAGTCCCTCAAAATTTTAAAATGTTAAATCGACCCCTAAACTTTTTAAAATTCTCATTTAAACCCCTCGAATAATAAATATTCCTAACTTGATATTTTCTTTCATTTCTTATTCCATCTTAACCCCAAGACCAACTACTTTATTACCTTTATGCCACTCATTGAAGTTTTATTTTAATCCCACTTGAAAATAAAATTCAATATCTATATAAAAAAAAATTTTGATATTCTCAAAATTTTTCATTTCAAATATTAAATCCATCAAACATACCACCAATACATCACATATTTAACATCTCAAGGCAAACAAAATGACGAAAATACCCCTATAATAATTTATACATCAATTTCGACTATAGGGGATTTTAATTGCGAAAATTGTTTCGAAATCATTTTTCTTCAAATAATTTCATCAAATAACATATAATTAATACCCAAAACAATTTAATATCTCAAACAAACAATTAAATCAACTATCACAATAATAAATATATATTAAAATGCGGAATTAATAAGCAAAATTTTTAAAAATATGAGTACACCAACCTTTGGGCTTTCTACTAGCCTCTAACAGCTCCCAATTGATCCCTAAAATCTTTAATTGAAATGTTTGGGATCCGAATCGCGTATTTCTCTACCTGGGGTTTGAAAAATTAAAGAAAATCATGCTTGAGAGGAGATTAAGCTATCAGATAATATTGTTGATGCTTCCTAAATATTCTAGCATGCTTCTACATGAATTTCTACACAATTTGAGCTCTCAAACGAACAAAAAACATGACTTACCCGAATTGCCCCTTTACTGTCATCTAGATTTAAACACCCAATAGCTTGAATGAGGTTAGATCTAGGTGTTTTGGCTAGGAAATGGGTTAAAAAGGGTTATTAAAGGAAAAGAAATAAAGAAAATAGGAAATAAAATAAAATAAAAAAAAAAAACAAAAATCGCACCAGAGAGCGCAGCCGGCCGAGGAGAGAAGAAAATGAATAATGCCGGTCACTATGCTTGTCTTTTTATATAATTTTTTTATGCCAAATTACAATTTAGTCCCTCAAAATTTTAAAATGTTAAATCGACCCCTAAACTTTTTAAAATTCTCATTTAAACCCCTCGAATAATAAATATTCCTAACTTGATATTTTCTTTCATTTCTTATTCCATCTTAACCCCAAGACCAACTACTTTATTACCTTTATGCCACTCATTGAAGTTTTATTTTAATCCCACTTGAAAATAAAATTCAATATCTATATAAAAAAAAATTTTGATATTCTCAAAATTTTTCATTTCAAATATTAAATCCATCAAACATACCACCAATACATCACATATTTAACATCTCAAGGCAAACAAAATGACGAAAATACCCCTATAATAATTTATACATCAATTTCGACTATAGGGGATTTTAATTGCGAAAATTGTTTCGAAATCATTTTTCTTCAAATAATTTCATCAAATAACATATAATTAATACCCAAAACAATTTAATATCTCAAACAAACAATTAAATCAACTATCACAATAATAAATATATATTAAAATGCGGAATTAATAAGCAAAATTTTTAAAAATATGAGTACACCAACCTTTGGGCTTTCTACTAGCCTCTAACAGCTCCCAATTGATCCCTAAAATCTTTAATTGAAATGTTTGGGATCCGAATCGCGTATTTCTCTACCTGGGGTTTGAAAAATTAAAGAAAATCATGCTTGAGAGGAGATTAAGCTATCAGATAATATTGTTGATGCTTCCTAAATATTCTAGCATGCTTCTACATGAATTTCTACACAATTTGAGCTCTCAAACGAACAAAAAACATGACTTACCCGAATTGCCCCTTTACTGTCATCTAGATTTAAACACCCAATAGCTTGAATGAGGTTAGATCTAGGTGTTTTGGCTAGGAAATGGGTTAAAAAGGGTTATTAAAGGAAAAGAAATAAAGAAAATAGGAAATAAAATAAAATAAAAAAAAAAAAACAAAAATCGCACCAGAGAGCGCAGCCGGCCGAGGAGAGAAGAAAATGAATAATGCCGGTCACTATGCTTGTCTTTTTATATAATTTTTTTATGCCAAATTACAATTTAGTCCCTCAAAATTTTAAAATGTTAAATCGACCCCTAAACTTTTTAAAATTCTCATTTAAACCCCTCGAATAATAAATATTCCTAACTTGATATTTTCTTTCATTTCTTATTCCATCTTAACCCCAAGACCAACTACTTTATTACCTTTATGCCACTCATTGAAGTTTTATTTTAATCCCACTTGAAAATAAAATTCAATATCTATATAAAAAAAAATTTTGATATTCTCAAAATTTTTCATTTCAAATATTAAATCCATCAAACATACCACCAATACATCACATATTTAACATCTCAAGGCAAACAAAATGACGAAAATACCCCTATAATAATTTATACATCAATTTCGACTATAGGGGATTTTAATTGCGAAAATTGTTTCGAAATCATTTTTCTTCAAATAATTTCATCAAATAACATATAATTAATACCCAAAACAATTTAATATCTCAAACAAACAATTAAATCAACTATCACAATAATAAATATATATTAAAATGCGGAATTAATAAGCAAAATTTTTAAAAATATGAGTACACCAACCTTTGGGCTTTCTACTAGCCTCTAACAGCTCCCAATTGATCCCTAAAATCTTTAATTGAAATGTTTGGGATCCGAATCGCGTATTTCTCTACCTGGGGTTTGAAAAATTAAAGAAAATCATGCTTGAGAGGAGATTAAGCTATCAGATAATATTGTTGATGCTTCCTAAATATTCTAGCATGCTTCTACATGAATTTCTACACAATTTGAGCTCTCAAACGAACAAAAAACATGACTTACCCGAATTGCCCCTTTACTGTCATCTAGATTTAAACACCCAATAGCTTGAATGAGGTTAGATCTAGGTGTTTTGGCTAGGAAATGGGTTAAAAAGGGTTATTAAAGGAAAAGAAATAAAGAAAATAGGAAATAAAATAAAAAAAAAAAAAACAAAAATCGCACCAGAGAGCGCAGCCGGCCGAGGAGAGAAGAAAATGAATAATGCCGGTCACTATGCTTGTCTTTTTATATAATTTTTTTATGCCAAATTACAATTTAGTCCCTCAAAATTTTAAAATGTTAAATCGACCCCTAAACTTTTTAAAATTCTCATTTAAACCCCTCGAATAATAAATATTCCTAACTTGATATTTTCTTTCATTTCTTATTCCATCTTAACCCCAAGACCAACTACTTTATTACCTTTATGCCACTCATTGAAGTTTTATTTTAATCCCACTTGAAAATAAAATTCAATATCTATATAAAAAAAAATTTTGATATTCTCAAAATTTTTCATTTCAAATATTAAATCCATCAAACATACCACCAATACATCACATATTTAACATCTCAAGGCAAACAAAATGACGAAAATACCCCTATAATAATTTATACATCAATTTCGACTATAGGGGATTTTAATTGCGAAAATTGTTTCGAAATCATTTTTCTTCAAATAATTTCATCAAATAACATATAATTAATACCCAAAACAATTTAATATCTCAAACAAACAATTAAATCAACTATCACAATAATAAATATATATTAAAATGCGGAATTAATAAGCAAAATTTTTAAAAATATGAGTACACCAACCTTTGGGCTTTCTACTAGCCTCTAACAGCTCCCAATTGATCCCTAAAATCTTTAATTGAAATGTTTGGGATCCGAATCGCGTATTTCTCTACCTGGGGTTTGAAAAATTAAAGAAAATCATGCTTGAGAGGAGATTAAGCTATCAGATAATATTGTTGATGCTTCCTAAATATTCTAGCATGCTTCTACATGAATTTCTACACAATTTGAGCTCTCAAACGAACAAAAAACATGACTTACCCGAATTGCCCCTTTACTGTCATCTAGATTTAAACACCCAATAGCTTGAATGAGGTTAGATCTAGGTGTTTTGGCTAGGAAATGGGTTAAAAAGGGTTATTAAAGGAAAAGAAATAAAGAAAATAGGAAATAAAATAAAATAAAAAAAAAAAAACAAAAATCGCACCAGAGAGCGCAGCCGGCCGAGGAGAGAAGAAAATGAATAATGCCGGTCACTATGCTTGTCTTTTTATATAATTTTTTTATGCCAAATTACAATTTAGTCCCTCAAAATTTTAAAATGTTAAATCGACCCCTAAACTTTTTAAAATTCTCATTTAAACCCCTCGAATAATAAATATTCCTAACTTGATATTTTCTTTCATTTCTTATTCCATCTTAACCCCAAGACCAACTACTTTATTACCTTTATGCCACTCATTGAAGTTTTATTTTAATCCCACTTGAAAATAAAATTCAATATCTATATAAAAAAAAATTTTGATATTCTCAAAATTTTTCATTTCAAATATTAAATCCATCAAACATACCACCAATACATCACATATTTAACATCTCAAGGCAAACAAAATGACGAAAATACCCCTATAATAATTTATACATCAATTTCGACTATAGGGGATTTTAATTGCGAAAATTGTTTCGAAATCATTTTTCTTCAAATAATTTCATCAAATAACATATAATTAATACCCAAAACAATTTAATATCTCAAACAAACAATTAAATCAACTATCACAATAATAAATATATATTAAAATGCGGAATTAATAAGCAAAATTTTTAAAAATATGAGTACACCAACCTTTGGGCTTTCTACTAGCCTCTAACAGCTCCCAATTGATCCCTAAAATCTTTAATTGAAATGTTTGGGATCCGAATCGCGTATTTCTCTACCTGGGGTTTGAAAAATTAAAGAAAATCATGCTTGAGAGGAGATTAAGCTATCAGATAATATTGTTGATGCTTCCTAAATATTCTAGCATGCTTCTACATGAATTTCTACACAATTTGAGCTCTCAAACGAACAAAAAACATGACTTACCCGAATTGCCCCTTTACTGTCATCTAGATTTAAACACCCAATAGCTTGAATGAGGTTAGATCTAGGTGTTTTGGCTAGGAAATGGGTTAAAAAGGGTTATTAAAGTAAAACAAATAAAGAAAATAGGAAATAAAATAAAAAAAAAAAAAAAACAAAAATCGCACCAGAGAGCGCAGCCGGCCGAGGAGAGAAGAAAATGAATAATGCCGGTCACTATGCTTGTCTTTTTATATAATTTTTTTATGCCAAATTACAATTTAGTCCCTCAAAATTTTAAAATGTTAAATCGACCCCTAAACTTTTTAAAATTCTCATTTAAACCCCTCGAATAATAAATATTCCTAACTTGATATTTTCTTTCATTTCTTATTCCATCTTAACCCCAAGACCAACTACTTTATTACCTTTATGCCACTCATTGAAGTTTTATTTTAATCCCACTTGAAAATAAAATTCAATATCTATATAAAAAAAAATTTTGATATTCTCAAAATTTTTCATTTCAAATATTAAATCCATCAAACATACCACCAATACATCACATATTTAACATCTCAAGGCAAACAAAATGACGAAAATACCCCTATAATAATTTATACATCAATTTCGACTATAGGGGATTTTAATTGCGAAAATTGTTTCGAAATCATTTTTCTTCAAATAATTTCATCAAATAACATATAATTAATACCCAAAACAATTTAATATCTCAAACAAACAATTAAATCAACTATCACAATAATAAATATATATTAAAATGCGGAATTAATAAGCAAAATTTTTAAAAATATGAGTACACCAACCTTTGGGCTTTCTACTAGCCTCTAACAGCTCCCAATTGATCCCTAAAATCTTTAATTGAAATGTTTGGGATCCGAATCGCGTATTTCTCTACCTGGGGTTTGAAAAATTAAAGAAAATCATGCTTGAGAGGAGATTAAGCTATCAGATAATATTGTTGATGCTTCCTAAATATTCTAGCATGCTTCTACATGAATTTCTACACAATTTGAGCTCTCAAACGAACAAAAAACATGACTTACCCGAATTGCCCCTTTACTGTCATCTAGATTTAAACACCCAATAGCTTGAATGAGGTTAGATCTAGGTGTTTTGGCTAGGAAATGGGTTAAAAAGGGTTATTAAAGGAAAAGAAATAAAGAAAATAGGAAATAAAATAAAATAAAAAAAAAAAAAACAAAAATCGCACCAGAGAGCGCAGCCGGCCGAGGAGAGAAGAAAATGAATAATGCCGGTCACTATGCTTGTCTTTTTATATAATTTTTTTATGCCAAATTACAATTTAGTCCCTCAAAATTTTAAAATGTTAAATCGACCCCTAAACTTTTTAAAATTCTCATTTAAACCCCTCGAATAATAAATATTCCTAACTTGATATTTTCTTTCATTTCTTATTCCATCTTAACCCCAAGACCAACTACTTTATTACCTTTATGCCACTCATTGAAGTTTTATTTTAATCCCACTTGAAAATAAAATTCAATATCTATATAAAAAAAAATTTTGATATTCTCAAAATTTTTCATTTCAAATATTAAATCCATCAAACATACCACCAATACATCACATATTTAACATCTCAAGGCAAACAAAATGACGAAAATACCCCTATAATAATTTATACATCAATTTCGACTATAGGGGATTTTAATTGCGAAAATTGTTTCGAAATCATTTTTCTTCAAATAATTTCATCAAATAACATATAATTAATACCCAAAACAATTTAATATCTCAAACAAACAATTAAATCAACTATCACAATAATAAATATATATTAAAATGCGGAATTAATAAGCAAAATTTTTAAAAATATGAGTACACCAACCTTTGGGCTTTCTACTAGCCTCTAACAGCTCCCAATTGATCCCTAAAATCTTTAATTGAAATGTTTGGGATCCGAATCGCGTATTTCTCTACCTGGGGTTTGAAAAATTAAAGAAAATCATGCTTGAGAGGAGATTAAGCTATCAGATAATATTGTTGATGCTTCCTAAATATTCTAGCATGCTTCTACATGAATTTCTACAAAATTTGAGCTCTCAAACGAACAAAAAACATGACTTACCCGAATTGCCCCTTTACTGTCATCTAGATTTAAACACCCAATAGCTTGAATGAGGTTAGATCTAGGTGTTTTGGCTAGGAAATGGGTTAAAAAGGGTTATTAAAGGAAAAGAAATAAAGAAAATAGGAAATAAAATAAAATAAAAAAAAAAACAAAAATCGCACCAGAGAGCGCAGCCGGCCGAGGAGAGAAGAAAATGAATAATGCCGGTCACTATGCTTGTCTTTTTATATAATTTTTTTATGCCAAATTACAATTTAGTCCCTCAAAATTTTAAAATGTTAAATCGACCCCTAAACTTTTTAAAATTCTCATTTAAACCCCTCGAATAATAAATATTCCTAACTTGATATTTTCTTTCATTTCTTATTCCATCTTAACCCCAAGACCAACTACTTTATTACCTTTATGCCACTCATTGAAGTTTTATTTTAATCCCACTTGAAAATAAAATTCAATATCTATATAAAAAAAAATTTTGATATTCTCAAAATTTTTCATTTCAAATATTAAATCCATCAAACATACCACCAATACATCACATATTTAACATCTCAAGGCAAACAAAATGACGAAAATACCCCTATAATAATTTATACATCAATTTCGACTATAGGGGATTTTAATTGCGAAAATTGTTTCGAAATCATTTTTCTTCAAATAATTTCATCAAATAACATATAATTAATACCCAAAACAATTTAATATCTCAAACAAACAATTAAATCAACTATCACAATAATAAATATATATTAAAATGCGGAATTAATAAGCAAAATTTTTAAAAATATGAGTACACCAACCTTTGGGCTTTCTACTAGCCTCTAACAGCTCCCAATTGATCCCTAAAATCTTTAATTGAAATGTTTGGGATCCGAATCGCGTATTTCTCTACCTGGGGTTTGAAAAATTAAAGAAAATCATGCTTGAGAGGAGATTAAGCTATCAGATAATATTGTTGATGCTTCCTAAATATTCTAGCATGCTTCTACATGAATTTCTACACAATTTGAGCTCTCAAACGAACAAAAAACATGACTTACCCGAATTGCCCCTTTACTGTCATCTAGATTTAAACACCCAATAGCTTGAATGAGGTTAGATCTAGGTGTTTTGGCTAGGAAATGGGTTAAAAAAGGTTATTAAAGGAAAAGAAATAAAGAAAATAGGAAATAAAATAAAAAAAAAAAAAAAACAAAAATCGCACCAGAGAGCGCAGCCGGCCGAGGAGAGAAGAAAATGAATAATGCCGGTCACTATGCTTGTCTTTTTATATAATTTTTTTATGCCAAATTACAATTTAGTCCCTCAAATTTTAAAATGTTAAATCGACCCCTAAACTTTTTAAAATTCTCATTTAAACCCCTCGAATAATAAATATTCCTAACTTGATATTTTCTTTCATTTCTTATTCCATCTTAACCCCAAGACCAACTACTTTATTACCTTTATGCCACTCATTGAAGTTTTATTTTAATCCCACTTGAAAATAAAATTCAATATCTATATAAAAAAAAATTTTGATATTCTCAAAATTTTTCATTTCAAATATTAAATCCATCAAACATACCACCAATACATCACATATTTAACATCTCAAGGCAAACAAAATGACGAAAATACCCCTATAATAATTTATACATCAATTTCGACTATAGGGGATTTTAATTGCGAAAATTGTTTCGAAATCATTTTTCTTCAAATAATTTCATCAAATAACATATAATTAATACCCAAAACAATTTAATATCTCAAACAAACAATTAAATCAACTATCACAATAATAAATATATATTAAAATGCGGAATTAATAAGCAAAATTTTTAAAAATATGAGTACACCAACCTTTGGGCTTTCTACTAGCCTCTAACAGCTCCCAATTGATCCCTAAAATCTTTAATTGAAATGTTTGGGATCCGAATCGCGTATTTCTCTACCTGGGGTTTGAAAAATTAAAGAAAATCATGCTTGAGAGGAGATTAAGCTATCAGATAATATTGTTGATGCTTCCTAAATATTCTAGCATGCTTCTACATGAATTTCTACACAATTTGAGCTCTCAAACGAACAAAAAACATGACTTACCCGAATTGCCCCTTTACTGTCATCTAGATTTAAACACCCAATAGCTTGAATGAGGTTAGATCTAGGTGTTTTGGCTAGGAAATGGGTTAAAAAGGGTTATTAAAGTAAAAGAAATAAAGAAAATAGAAAATAAAATTAAAAAAAACAAAACAAAAATCGCACCAGAGAGCGCAGCCGGCCGAGGAGAGAAGAAAATGAATAATGCCGGTCACTATGCTTGTCTTTTTATATAATTTTTTATGCCAAATTATAATTTAGTCCCTCAAAAATTTAAAATGTTAAATCGACCCCTAAACTTTTTAAAATTCTCATTTAAACCCCTCGAATAATAAATATTCCTAACTTGATATTTTCTTTCATTTCTTATTCCATCTTAACCCCAAGACCAACTACTTTATTACCTTTATGCCACTCATTGAAGTTTTATTTTAATCCCACTTGAAAATAAAATTCAATATCTATATAAAAAAAAATTTTGATATTCTCAAAATTTTTCATTTCAAATATTAAATCCATCAAACATACCACCAATACATCACATATTTAACATCTCAAGGCAAACAAAATGACGAAAATACCCCTATAATAATTTATACATCAATTTCGACTATAGGGGATTTTAATTGCGAAAATTGTTTCGAAATCATTTTTCTTCAAATAATTTCATCAAATAACATATAATTAATACCCAAAACAATTTAATATCTCAAACAAACAATTAAATCAACTATCACAATAATAAATATATATTAAAATGCGGAATTAATAAGCAAAATTTTTAAAAATATGAGTACACCAACCTTTGGGCTTTCTACTAGCCTCTAACAGCTCCCAATTGATCCCTAAAATCTTTAATTGAAATGTTTGGGATCCGAATCGCGTATTTCTCTACCTGGGGTTTGAAAAATTAAACAAAATCATGCTTGAGAGGAGATTAAGCTATCAGATAATATTGTTGATGCTTCCTAAATATTCTAGCATGCTTCTACATGAATTTATACAAAATTTGAGTTCTCAAACGAACAAAAAACATGACTTACCCGAATTGCCCCTTTACTGTCATCTAGATTTAAACACCCAATAGCTTGAATGAGGTTAGATCTAGGTGTTTTGGCTAGGAAATGGGTTAAAAAGGGTTATTAAAGGAAAAGAAATAAAGAAAATAGGAAATAAAATAAAATAAAAAAAAAAAACAAAAATCGCACCAGAGAGCGCAGCCGGCCGAGGAGACAAGAAAATGAATAATGCCGGTCACTATGCTTGTCTTTTTATATAATTTTTTTATGCCAAATTACAATTTAGTCCCTCAAAATTTTAAAATGTTAAATCGACCCCTAAACTTTTTAAAATTCTCATTTAAACCCCTCGAATAATAAATATTCCTAACTTGATATTTTCTTTCATTTCTTATTCCATCTTAACCCCAAGACCAACTACTTTATTACCTTTATGCCACTCATTGAAGTTTTATTTTAATCCCACTTGAAAATAAAATTCAATATCTATATAAAAAAAAATTTTGATATTCTCAAAATTTTTCATTTCAAATATTAAATCCATCAAACATACCACCAATACATCACATATTTAACATCTCAAGGCAAACAAAATGACGAAAATACCCCTATAATAATTTATACATCAATTTCGACTATAGGGGATTTTAATTGCGAAAATTGTTTCGAAATCATTTTTCTTCAAATAATTTCATCAAATAACATATAATTAATACCCAAAACAATTTAATATCTCAAACAAACAATTAAATCAACTATCACAATAATAAATATATATTAAAATGCGGAATTAATAAGCAAAATTTTTAAAAATATGAGTATACCAACCTTTGGGCTTTCTACTAGCCTCTAACAGCTCCCAATTGATCCCTAAAATCTTTAATTGAAATGTTTGGGATCCGAATCTCGTATTTCTCTACCTGAGGTTTGAAAAATTAAAGAAAATCATGCTTGAGAGGAGATTAAGCTATCAGATAATATTGTTGATGCTTCCTAAATATTCTAGCATGCTTCTACATGAATTTATACAAAATTTGAGCTCTCAAACGAACAAAAAACATGACTTACCCGAATTGCCCCTTTACTGTCATCTAGATTTAAACACCCAATAACTTGAATGAGGTTAGATCTAGGTGTTTTGGCTAGGAAATGGGTTAAAAAGGGTTATTAAAGGAAAAGAAATAAAGAAAATAGGAAATAAAATAAAATAAAAAAAAAACAAAAATCGCACCAGAGAGCGCAGCCGGCCGAGGAGAGAAGAAAATGAATAATGCCGGTCACTATGCTTGTCTTTTTATATAATTTTTTTATGCCAAATTACAATTTAGTCCCTCAAAATTTTAAAATGTTAAATCGACCCCTAAACTTTTTAAAATTCTCATTTAAACCCCTCGAATAATAAATATTCCTAACTTGATATTTTCTTTCATTTCTTATTCCATCTTAACCCCAAGACCAACTACTTTATTACCTTTATGGCACTCATTGAAGTTTTATTTTAATCCCACTTGAAAATAAAATTCAATATGTATATAAAAAAAAATTTTGATATTCTCAAAATTTTTCATTTCAAATATTAAATCCATCAAACATACCACCAATACATCACATATTTAACATCTCAAGGCAAACAAAATGACGAAAATACCCCTATAATAATTTATACATCAATTTCGACTATAGGGGATTTTAATTGCGAAAATTGTTTCGAAATCATTTTTCTTCAAATAATTTCATCAAATAACATATAATTAATACCCAAAACAATTTAATATCTCAAACAAACAATTAAATCAACTATCACAATAATAAATATATATTAAAATGCGGAATTAATAAGCAAAATTTTTAAAAATATGAGTACACCAACCTTTGGGCTTTCTACTAGCCTCTAACAGCTCTCAATTGATCCCTAAAATCTTTAATTGAAATGTTTGGGATCCGAATCGCGTATTTCTCTACCTGAGGTTTGAAAAATTAAAGAAAATCATGCTTGAGAGGAGATTAAGCTATCAGATAATATTGTTGATGCTTCCTAAATATTCTAGCATGCTTCTACATGAATTTATACAAAATTTGAGCTCTCAAACGAACAAAAAACATGACTTACCCGAATTGCCCCTTTACTGTCATCTAGATTTAAACACCCAATAGCTTGAATGAGGTTAGATCTAGGTGTTTTGGCTAGGAAATGGGTTAAAAAGGGTTATTAAAGGAAAAGAAATAAAGAAAATAGGAAATAAAATAAAATAAAAAAAAAAACAAAAATCGCACAAGAGAGCGCAGCCGGCCAAGGAGAGAAGAAAATGAATAATGCCGGTCACTATGCTTGTCTTTTTATATAATTTTTTTATGCCAAATTACAATTTAGTCCCTCAAAATTTTAAAATGTTAAATCGACCCCTAAACTTTTTAAAATTCTCATTTAAACCCCTCGAATAATAAATATTCCTAACTTGATATTTTCTTTCATTTCTTATTCCATCTTAACCCCAAGACCAACTACTTTATTACCTTTATGCCACTCATTGAAGTTTTATTTTAATCCCACTTGAAAATAAAATTCAATATCTATATAAAAAAAAATTTTGATATTCTCAAAATTTTTCATTTCAAATATTAAATCCATCAAACATACCACCAATACATCACATATTTAACATCTCAAGGCAAACAAAATGACGAAAATACCCCTATAATAATTTATACATCAATTTCGACTATAGGGGATTTTAATTGCGAAAATTGTTTCGAAATCATTTTTCTTCAAATAATTTCATCAAATAACATATAATTAATACCCAAAACAATTTAATATCTCAAACAAACAATTAAATCAACTATCACAATAATAAATATATATTAAAATGCGGAATTAATAAGCAAAATTTTTAAAAATATGAGTACACCAACCTTTGGGCTTTCTACTAGCCTCTAACAGCTCCCAATTGATCCCTAAAATCTTTAATTGAAATGTTTGGGATCCGAATCGCGTATTTCTCTACCTGAGGTTTGAAAAATTAAAGAAAATCATGCTTGAGAGGAGATTAAGCTATCAGATAATATTGTTGATGCTTCCTAAATATTCTAGCATGCTTCTACATGAATTTCTACAAAATTTGAGCTCTCAAACGAACAAAAAACATGACTTACCCGAATTGCCCCTTTACTGTCATCTAGATTTAAACACCCAATAGCTTGAATGAGGTTAGATCTAGGTGTTTTGGCTAGGAAATGGGTTAAAAAGGGTTATTAAAGGAAAAGAAATAAAGAAAATAGGAAATAAAATAAAATAAAAAAAAAAAACAAAAATCGCACCAGAGAGCGCAGCCGGCCGAGGAGAGAAGAAAATGAATAATGCCGGTCACTATGCTTGTCTTTTTATATAATTTTTTATGCCAAATTACAATTTAGTCCCTCAAAATTTTAAAATGTTAAATCGACCCCTAAACTTTTTAAAATTCTCATTTAAACCCCTCGAATAATAAATATTCCTAACTTGATATTTTCTTTCATTTCTTATTCTATCTTAACCCCAAGACCAACTACTTTATTACCTTTATGCCACTCATTGAAGTTTTATTTTAATCCCACTTGAAAATAAAATTCAATATCTATATAAAAAAAAATTTTGATATTCTCAAAATTTTTCATTTCAAATATTAAATCCATCAAACATACCACCAATACATCACATATTTAACATCTCAAGGCAAACAAAATGACGAAAATACCCCTATAATAATTTATACATCAATTTCGACTATAGGGGATTTTAATTGCGAAAATTGTTTCGAAATCATTTTTCTTCAAATAATTTCATCAAATAACATATAATTAATACCCAAAACAATTTAATATCTCAAACAAACAATTAAATCAACTATCACAATAATAAATATATATTAAAATGCGGAATTAATAAGCAAAATTTTTAAAAATATTAGTACACCAACCTTTGGGCTTTCTACTAGCCTCTAACAGCTCCCAATTGATCCCTAAAATCTTTAATTGAAATGTTTGGCATCTGAATCGCGTATTTCTCTACCTGGGGTTTGAAAAATTAAAGAAAATCATGCTTGAGAGGAGATTAAGCTATCAGATAATATTGTTGATGCTTCCTAAATATTCTAGCATGCTTCTACATGAATTTATACAAAATTTGAGCTCTCAAACGAACAAAAAACATGACTTACCCGAATTGCCCCGTTACTGTCATCTAGATTTAAACACCCAATAGCTTGAATGAGGTTAGATCTAGGTGTTTTGGCTAGGAAATGGGTTAAAAAGGGTTATTAAAGGAAAAGAAATAAAGAAAATAGGAAATAAAATAAAATTAAAAAAAAAAACAAAAATCGCACCAGAGAGCGCAGCCGGCCGAGGAGAGAAGAAAATGAATAATGCCGGTCACTATGCTAGTCTTTTTATATAATTTTTTTATGCCAAATTACAATTTAGTCCCTCAAAATTTTAAAATGTTAAATCGACCCCTAAACTTTTTAAAATTCTCATTTAAACCCCTCGAATAATAAATATTCCTAACTTGATATTTTCTTTCATTTCTTATTCCATCTTAACCCCAAGACCAACTACTTTATTACCTTTATGCCACTCATTGAAGTTTTATTTTAATCCCACTTGAAAATAAAATTCAATATATATATAAAAAAAAAATTTGATATTCTCAAAATTTTTCATTTCAAATATTAAATCCATCAAACATACCACCAATACATCACATATTTAACATCTCAAGGCAAACAAAATGACGAAAATACCCCTATAATAATTTATACATCAATTTCGACTATAGGGGATTTTAATTGCGAAAATTGTTTCGAAATCATTTTTCTTCAAATAATTTCATCAAATAACATATAATTAATACCCAAAACAATTTAATATCTCAAACAAACAATTAAATCAACTATCACAATAATAAATATATATTAAAATGCGGAATTAATAAGCAAAATTTTTAAAAATATGAGTACACCAACCTTTGGGCTTTCTACTAGCCTCTAACAGCTCCCAATTGATCCCTAAAATCTTTAATTGAAATGTTTGGGATCCGAATCGCGTATTTCTCTACCTGGGGTTTGAAAAATTAAAGAAAATCATGCTTGAGAGGAGATTAAGCTATCAGATAATATTGTTGATGCTTCCTAAATATTCTAGTATGCTTCTACATGAATTTATACAAAATTTGAGCTCTCAAACGAACAAAAAACATGACTTACCCGAATTGCCCCTTTACTGTCATCTAGATTTAAACACCCAATAGCTTGAATGAGGTTAGATCTAGGTGTTTTGGCTAGGAAATGGGTTAAAAAGGGTTATTAAAGGAAAAGAAATAAAGAAAATAGGAAATAAAATAAAAAAAACAAAAAAAAAACAAAAATCGCACCAGAGAGCGCAGCCGGCCGAGGAGAGAAGAAAATGAATAATGCCGGTCACTATGCTTGTCTTTTTATATAATTTTTTTATGCCAAATTACAATTTAGTCCCTCAAAATTTTAAAATGTTAAATCGACCCCTAAACTTTTTAAAATTCTCATTTAAACCCCTCGAATAATAAATATTCCTAACTTGATATTTTCTTTCATTTCTTATTCCATCTTAACCCCAAGACCAACTACTTTATTACCTTTATGCCACTCATTGAAGTTTTATTTTAATCCCACTTGAAAATAAAATTCAATATATATATAAAAAAAAAATTTGATATTCTCAAAATTTTTCATTTCAAATATTAAATCCATCAAACATACCACCAATACATCACATATTTAACATCTCAAGGCAAACAAAATGACGAAAATACCCCTATAATAATTTATACATCAATTTCGACTATAGGGGATTTTAATTGCGAAAATTGTTTCGAAATCATTTTTCTTCAAATAATTTCATCAAATAACATATAATTAATACCCAAAACAATTTAATATCTCAAACAAACAATTAAATCAACTATCACAATAATAAATATATATTAAAATGCGGAATTAATAAGCAAAATTTTTAAAAATATGAGTACACCAACCTTTGGGCTTTCTACTAGCCTTTAACAGCTCCCAATTGATCCCTAAAATCTTTAATTGAAATGTTAGGGATCAGAATCGCGTATTTTTCTACCTGGGGTTTGAAAAATTAAAGAAAATCATGCTTGAGAGGAGATTAAGCTATCAGATAATATTGTTGATGCTTCCTAAATATTCTAGCATGCTTCTACATGAATTTCTACACAATTTGAGCTCTCAAACGAACAAAAAACATGACTTACCCGAATTGCCCCTTTACTGTCATCTAGATTTAAACACCCAATAGCTTGAATGAGGTTAGATCTAGGTGTTTTGGCTAGGAAATGAGTTAAAAAGGGTTATTAAAGTAAAAGAAATAAAGAAAATAGGAAATAAAATAAAAAAAAAAAACAAAAATCGCACCAGAGAGCGCAGCCGGCCGAGGAGAGAAGAAAATGAATAATGTCGATCACTATGCTTGTCTTTTTATATAATTTTTTATGCTAAATTACAATTTAGTCCCTCAAAAATTTAAAATGTTAAATCGACCCCTAAACTTTTTAAAATTCTCATTTAAACCCCTCGAATAATAAATATTCCTAACTTGATATTTTCTTTCATTTCTTATTCCATCTTAACCCCAAGACCAACTACTTTATTACCTTTATGCCACTCATTGAAGTTTTATTTTAATCCCACTTGAAAATAAAATTCAATATATATATAAAAAAAAAATTTGATATTCTCAAAATTTTTCATTTCAAATATTAAATCCATCAAACATACCACCAATACATCACATATTTAACATCTCAAGGCAAACAAAATGACGAAAATACCCCTATAATAATTTATACATCAATTTCGACTATAGGGGATTTTAATTGCGAAAATTGTTTCGAAATCATTTTTCTTCAAATAATTTCATCAAATAACATATAATTAATACCCAAAACAATTTAATATCTCAAACAAACAATTAAATCAACTATCACAATAATAAATATATATTAAAATGCGGAATTAATAAGCAAAATTTTTAAAAATATGAGTACACCAACCTTTGGGCTTTCTACTAGCCTCTAACAGCTCCCAATTGATCCCTAAAATCTTTAATTGAAATGTTTGGGATCAGAATCGCGTATTTTTCTACCTGGGGTTTGAAAAATTAAAGAAAATCATGCTTGAGAGGAGATTAAGCTATCAGATAATATTGTTGATGCTTCCTAAATATTCTAGCATGCTTCTACATGAATTTCTACACAATTTGAGCTCTCAAACGAACAAAAAACATGACTTACCCGAATTGCCCCTTTACTGTCATCTAGATTTAAACACCCAATAGCTTGAATGAGGTTAGATCTAGGTGTTTTGGCTAGGAAATGGGTTAAAAAGGGTTATTAAAGTAAAAGAAATAAAGAAAATAGGAAATAAAATAAAAACAAAAAAACAAAAATCGCACCAGAGAGCGCAGCCGGCCGAGGAGAGAAGAAAATGAATAATGTCGGTCACTATGCTTGTCTTTTTATATAATTTTTTATGCCAAATTACAATTTAGTCCCTCAAAATTTTAAAATGTTAAATCGACCCCTAAACTTTTTAAAATTCTCATTTAAACCCCTCGAATAATAAATATTCCTAACTTGATATTTTCTTTCATTTCTTATTTCATCTTAACCCCAAGACCAACTACTTTATTACCTTTATGCCACTCATTGAAGTTTTATTTTAATCCCACTTGAAAATAAAATTCAATATATATATAACAACAACAAAAAAAATTTAGAAAATTTTGGGACGTTACAACTCTTCCCCTCTTAAGAAATTTCGTCCGCGAAATTTACCTCAGTCAAAAAGCTGCGGATACTGTAGTCGCATCGTCTCTTCACCTTCCCAAGTAGCTTCCTCAACCTTATGATTTCGCCAGAGAACTTTAACCAAGGGAATTTTCTTGTTCCGCAGTTCTTTAATTTCTCGATCTAATATTTTTACAGGCTCCTCTTCATTGGATAAATCAGGCTGCACTTCAATAGATTCGGCTGGTACAATATGCGAAGGATCCGATCTATATCTCTTCAGCATCGACACATGAAACACATTATGAATCTTTTCCAATTCCGGTGGTAAAACTAGTCGATAGGCTACCGGTCCCACACGCTCAATAATCTCGTATGGACCGATAAACCTAGGACTCAACTTACCCTTCCTTCCGAATCTTAGCACCTTTTTCCACGGAGACACCTTGAGGAAGACTTTATCTCCTACTTCATATTCGATATCTTTTCTTTTTAAATCTGCGTAGGACTTCTGACGATCGGATGCAGCTTTCAACCTTTCCTTTATTACTTTTACTTTCTCTGTAGTTTGCCTAACTAATTCTGGTCCTATCAGCTTGTCTTCACCCAATTCAGTCCAACACAGAGGCGTCCTGCATTTTCGTCCATACAGAGCTTCATACGGTGCCATTTCTATACTTGACTGATAACTATTATTATAAGCGAATTCCACCAACAGAAGATGCTCCACCCAACTTCCTTCAAAATCAATAACATAGCTCCTAAGCATATCTTCAAGCACTTGAATTACCCTCTCGGATTGCCCATCAGTCTGCGGATGAAATGCTGTACTGAAGCTCAATCGCGTACCCAAAGCTTCCTGAAATTTCTTCCAAAATCTCGATGTAAACCTCGGATCTCTATCAGATATGATGGAAACAGGCACTCCATGCAATCGAACTATCTCTCTAATATACAACTCCGCCAACCGATCCAATGAGTAATCTGTCCTAATGGGGAGGAAATGTGCCGACTTAGTCAACCGATCTACTATTACCCAAATTGCATCATGTTTGCTCCTCGAAAGAGGTAAACCGGTGACAAAATCCATTGTAACTCGATCCCATTTCCATTCCGGAATAGATATCGGCTGAAGTAAACCTGAAGGAACTTGGTGCTCAGCTTTCACTTGCTGACACGTCATACATTTACTCACATAATTCACCACATCTTTCTTCATACCAGACCACCAATACTGAGCCTTTAGATCTTGATACATTTTCGAACTACTTGGGTGCATAGAATAGGAACTGCTATGGGCTTCTGACATAATTGCTTTCTTCAATTCATCATCATCTGGAACACATATCCTATCTCTGTAATACAAACAATCATTTCTGATTGTAAAATCAGTCTCCTTTCCTTCTTGAATTTGCTTTCTAATCTCTTCAAACATTTTATCCTGCTGCTGCTTTTCTTGAATTTGCTGAATAAGACTAGGTCGAACTTGTAATTCTGCCATCAACGCTCCCTCTTTTGTCATCTGTAATTGAGCATTCATAGCTCTCAAAGCAACTAAAGATTTTCGACTTAATGCATCAGCTACCACATTTGCTTTTCCCGTGTGATAGTCAATGATGCAATCATAATCTTTCAACAGCTCCATCCATCTTCTCTGCCTCAAATTCAACTCCTTCTGAGAAGATAGATATTTGAGACTCTTGTGATCCGTATAGATGTAGCATCTCTCTCCATACAAATAATGCCTCCATATCTTCAAAGCAAAAATGATGGCTGCTAGTTCTAGATCATGCGTCGGATAATTTCTTTCATAATTCTTTAATTGTCTAGCAGCATAAGCAACCACCTTACCCTCCTGCATCAATACACAACCAACCCACTATGAGAGGCATCACTGTAGATCACATAATCCTTACTAGATATAGGCTGGGTAAGAATCGGAGCCTCAATCAACATTGCCTTCAGCTTTTCAAAACTTTTCTGACATCTATCTGACCACTCAAATCTAACATCCTTATGAAGCAACTTGGTCAACGGAGCTGCTATTGAAGAAAACCCTTTCACAAACCGTCTATAATACCCGGCCAAACCCAGAAAACTGCGAATTTCTGTAACATTTTTCGGAGGCTTCCATTCCATAATCGCTTCAATCTTCTTAGGATCGGCTTTAATACCGTCCGCAGATACAATATGCCCTAAAAATGCGATCTCACTCAACCAAAACTCGCATTTACTCAACTTGGCATACAACTGCTTTTCTCTCAACGTCTGCAGCACTATTCGGAGATGCTGATCATGCTCATATGGGGATTTCGAATACACTAGGATATCATCAATAAATACAACTACAAACTGATCCAGATATGGACAAAAAATACGATTCATCAGGTCCATAAATACTGCGGGTGCATTCGTCAATCCAAACGGCATCACTACAAACTCATAATGCCCATATCTCGTCCGGAAGGCTGTCTTCGGAATATCCGATTCTTTCACCCTTAACTGATGGTACCCTGATCGAAGATCTATTTTTGAGAATATACAAGCTCCTCTCAATTGATCAAATAGATCATCGATTCTGGGCAAAGGATATTTATTCTTGATTGTAACCTTATTCAACTGTCGATAATCCACGCACAATCTGAACGACCCATCCTTCTTTTTCACAAACAACACTGGCGCTCCCCACGGCGATACACTGGGTCGTATAAATCCTTTATCTAATAATTCTTGCAACTGAATCTTCAGCTCTTTTAATTCAGTGGGTGCCATCCTATAAGGAGTAATAGTTACCGGATTCGTCCCTGACATCACATCGATCACGAACTCTATCTCCCTTTCAGGCGGTAAACCTGGTAATTCTTTCGGAAACACATCTGAAAAATCACATACAGTGAGAATATCCTGACTACTAGACCCGATTCTTTGGGAATCGACCACATGTGCCAAAAACGCTTCATACCCTTTTCTAATCAATTTCTTGGCGGTTGTGGCTGAAATGACATTAGAGAGGAAATCTGACCTCTCACCCACCATAATGATCTCTTTTCCATCACCAGTTTTCAAAGATAATCTTTTAGCGCGACAGTCTATCACTGCCTGATGCCTGGATAACCAATCCATCCCCAATATCACATCAAACTCCCGAAAAGGCAATTCCATTAGATCCCCTGGAAAATCATACCCCTGAATCTGAATCGGACACTTTCGAAACACCCTATTTATGATCACACTCTGACCTAAGGGATTACTAACCAACACCTCATGACTCGTAACCTCAGCCTGAAGATTCCTCTCTCTAGGGATGGTAATGCACATGTATGAATGAGTCGAACTTGGATCTATCAATGCATGCACAGAAACATTAAATACTGAAATCATACCCACAATCACATCTGGAGCATCCTGCTCCTCCTGAGCCCTGATGGCATAGGCTCTGGCTGGCGTCCGGAACTCTACTCTCCCTGCTGTCTCTGAGGCCTCTCTCTTACTGCTCCCCTCAGCTCCTGACTGACTAGGCCTCCGGCCTCTTGAAATTGTAGGCGTTGATTTCTCAGGTTGTGAAGCAGGTACAGGTTTGTTCTTCGGACAATCCTTTTGAAAATGATCATGGGACCCACATCTGAAACATGCTCTAGTCAACCTCCAACACTCTCCCGGATGCCTCCTACCACAATGCTCACACGGCTGCAAGGCTGATCCTCTAACTGCACTGCCCGGGGAACTAGCAACTAACGCTGAAGACTGAGCGGATCTAGCATAAGATCCCTGACTCTGTCTCTGATACTGCTGCTGAGACTGACCACCTGACGAAGAACCTTTGAATTTCTTACTAGGCGGCTGGGATGAACTGGACTGCCCTGGGCCCCGCCTCTGTTGACTTCGATCTTTTCTAGCTTGTTCTTCTTTCTTTACCCTTTCAACATTTAAAGCTGCAGAGATCAGTCTAGAAAAATCTTCTATCTGTAAAGCTGTAAGCTGGTAGTGGATGTAATCATTCAAACCATCCTCGAATCTCCGACACCTATCTGCCTCCGTCGCCACGATCTCTCGAGCGTATTTACTCAACCTGGTGAATTCCCGCTCATACTCTGACACAGACATCTGTCTTTGCTTTAAATTAATGAATTCTCTCTTCATGGCATCAATATGGATACGACCGACGTATCTCCTCCGGAACTCCCTCTGGAAAAACTCCCATGTCTGCTCTTCAGGTCGCACTAGTTGAGAAATGGACATCCACCAATGATATGCATCCTCCTGTAAAAGAGAAACTTCACACTCCAAACTCTCCTCTGGAGTACAGTGCAGCTGCTGGATAATCCGCTCCGTCCGCTCCAACCAATTTTCCGCTGTGGACGCGTCCTCATCCTTTCTACCATAGAAGTCTGCAGGTCTATACTTCGCAAGCCTCTCGATCGCAGACCTCCGAGGTGTAACACGAGCCATCTGCTGGAAAATCTCTGCCATCTGTCACATAAAGGCTTGCTGGTCCTGACCTTCAGGCCTTACCATCCTATGGCTCGATGACTCGCCAGATGCACCACCAGCTACACTGGCAGGACTGTCCTGCCTACTCTCATCCACACCCTCAGTCCTCTGGGCATCAAAGGGATCCATACTCTAAACTATTCAAGACAGAAGACAATACTGCAGATCAGAGTCACATCCCCCTATATGATTTCTATATGCAACGCATGTTTACACACAAATGCAATACATGTTTTCCACAAATCACAAGGACTAGGAACGCCTGAACCTATGCTCTGATACCACTAAAATGTAACACCCTTACCCCAAATTCCCGTCTGTACGAGGATCGAGGCGTGGGATGTTACTCTTTTTCTTATTTCAAAATTTCTTTTATAAAAATTATCGTTTTCAAAAACTCTTATTATACTTTAACGAAATTTCGACAGAGTTTTCTCTATTTTTCTGAAAATCCAAACTTAAACCTGTAGAGAAAACACACTTCTTAATCAATTCATTTCTCAACTTCCTGGTTTCGGACCTCTCGTCCGTTTCCAATCCACTCCAACACACAATCATTTGATAATAACTATTTCGATTAACATTCAAATATTTTACAAAGATAATACCATATAAAATCTTTTTCAACGGATAATTTACAGTAACCTTTAAATATAACTTTTGTTTACAATATTTACAGTACCAACTAAATGCACACAACATAACTGTGGCAAAAATAAGATATTCCTACAACACAAAAATGATGATTACCAAACTGATGAGGGCGGATGTGACTTGAGGGAAACTGCAGCTATTTTGTCTTTGTCTTTGTTTCAAGCCCTATTCAACTACCTGTGCGCGGTAAATCCAACGCGTTAAGTCTTTCGACTTAGTGGGTGTACTCATATAATATTGAAATCATAATTCTTTTCAAAATAAAAACATAAAATACAAACAATATGTACGATCACAATATTTTTATCAATTAACACACTCAGTAAATAAATTCACAGAATAAGACATTATCATATGATTTTCCTAACACATTTCGTTGCAAACATATTAACAATTTAATCATTACAAAATCAATTATCAACAAAATTTACAAGACTTTCTTTATTCAATTTATTAGAGCCTTTCGTAAAGTCTATCACGATACCATGGATTGGCAACGGGTTTCCTGGCATCGACCACTCGGTGGCCACTCGCCAGAATAAACAGTGATCCCGGCATCGGCCGCTCGGTGATTATCCACCGGGTCACATCTCACAATCTGTTTCCGTTTCAGGACCGGATACTCGGTGCCTCTCAGGGTCCATCATACAACGTCTGGGATCAATCGTAACGGTGCAGTACTGTTAATAATTTCCCTATTGGCTAGCTAACTACCAATCCCCACCTACCGGTGATTAGTTTTACTAGGGCCCTCGACTTCTCTTTCGAGTCCAGAATAATTCCATAAAAACTAAGATCTTTTTGATTAAAATCTTGATTTATTGAAAATCTTTTAAAATAATCATCGTAATTCTGACGATCATTTTGCTCATTAAAATATAAATTGAACAAATAAAAAAAAAAATTTACATTTCTCGTGCTGGACCATAGACTGTATATATAAAATATAGAATACTTTGAAAGATATTTCATTTTCAAAAATATTCAAGAAATATATTTACAAAATTTGGTAAATTAAAAGTAATATACACTAATGTAAAATATTTATATTATTTATAATATTAATGCATTTTATATCATCATATGACCCTTCTCACAATCTTTAATAATCTATAATTAACAATAATCTAAAATATAGATAATTATAAATAATTAATTCAATTTAAATAAAACAATCCACTTATAGATTAAATTTCAAGTTTTATTTTAAATTAATAGCATCCGTATTATTTTTTCACCTAAAACCAACACATAAACCTACTTAAAATTCATAAAAATCAATCAGAAAATTGAATCCAGAACTAAAATAATTACATGCCAAACATATACTCTCAGATATGTTTCCTTGCATGCGGCCTCCTTCTTCTTCGTTTTTTTATTTTCTTTCTCTTATTTTTGTTATATGGATCAGTGTGTTTGATTTGCTTTTGAAGACACACACACATATATATATATATATGTACGTACTATATCCCTTAATTAATCTCTTCCCACGCCACCCCAAAAGTTGTCATCATTTCGTAACCATCCCAACTTTCCATTTTTATTTTATTATTTTTTTTCCTTAATTGGCACCTATTTTTATCATTTAAAATTTATTTATTTTTTTAATTTCAATTGACATGACCCACCACAATTATTAACTTTATATTTTACACTCCACATTTTGCTATGATCTTTCCCTTTTCATACTCAAATTTCTTAATTTTTTATAAAAAATATCCTTTAAAAATATATTTATTTATATATATTTATTTTTAAAATTGAATCAAATCAAATTAATAATAATAAATTAAATTTTAATTAACCTCTAAGACTTACTCGAATAATTGGGTCTTATACATCCGGTCATACAGATCGTGACACGTGCATGTAAACAAAGAATTTGATGAGTTGGCAAGGCTTTCTACTAAATGCTTGGAGAACAATGCCTGTAATCCCATCCCATTTCTTCTGTGAGATCATGCATGTTAAGCGTTATATGCGACATCTGTCAACTATATCTTTCCAGAGCTATCAATTATAGCTACTGCAGGATAGCATGATCTACATGACTTTATTCTCATTTCTCCCATTCGATCAAAACAAGAAATATTTATTTGTCTTCGCTATCCAAATTAACTATAGGAAACTGGCATAAAATTAAGGTTTTTATTAATTTTGTCCGCTTTCAATGTCTTAGATATATGTTTCATCAAATATCATTATAAGGATTGAAAATTCGTCTACAATTTAGAAATAAAAAAATTAAAATACAGTTATATCTTCTCTCACCCGTCAGACTCTCTTGAGACTTTGTTGGGGTTTTCTTCTTCTTCTGTCTTTTTTCTAAGCAGATCTTTCGTGTGCAAGTCGGGAGTCAGGTAAGCAATATTGGATAGAGAAGAAAGTAATTCCATCGAAGAAGAGACTGAAGGAAAATATCATCTATGGAAATAAGAAAAAGTTTTTTTTTTTTTTTTAATCAAATGATATATGAATAAATTTTCAATTAGTATGTAGTGTTATCCTAGAATTAATTAGAAAAGTGATAAAACTATTAGATATGAACAGAAAGGATAACAGTTAAGCCCATTTCTGGGCTTGAGCCAATAGCCATCATAATAAATTCCTTCATTTATAACATTCTTTTCAGTTTGTTTTCGACAAAATTTTTTCGTTTTCAGTTATTCTTTCCAACCGATCAAGGGCTACTCAAAACTTATTAGCGTCAATGAATTACCTTAAACATAATCCACTGTCTTGCTTCATATATAGCCAATGTTCGAAAATACGTTATGCGGCACGGTACAGACATCTCGATATGGTCTAATACGATATGCTCGGTATGGTTGGTACGGGCGTACCGACCAAAAATGGTTTAAAAAAGGAAAAAAAATGTAAAAAAATATAAATGTCATAAATTTCTAGAACAACAATATATTTAAAATTAATTGTCCAAAAGTAACATAACCAAACTACCAAAGTGCCAAACTAGAAATAATACAAAAGTCAGTAAAAGAAAATATGATCTAATCAGTGTCATAAAAAGGGTCGCCTGTGGCAAATAGCCGGAAATTAGGATTGAAATGGAATGTGTCATCTCTCATATCATCATCCTCCTCTTCTTCCTCCTCCTCCTCCTCCTCCTCTTGACCACAAATGTCATCCCTATCCGATTCACTTCTAGTGATGAAATATGCTTTCCGTTCCTTATACCAAAATAATTTAAAGCAATATAATTAAAAACTTCATCGTATATTCAAGTTCGTCAATTGAATTATTGATAAACTTACGTGCATCTCTACTCTTCTTTTGTCTTTGTTGTGTTACTTGTGTACTTCCACTCGGTTCATTCATGTCCCCGCTTGGTGCATAATGTTTGGACATTTGCCCGATATCATCTTCTCCCATCACCCATTCATCATCGGATGGTAAGTCAATAGAAACATATAGCTCATCATCATTAGTTGAACTCCGGTACCTTAGGAATTTCTTATGCAACTATCTATTGTACATTATGTACACCAATGAGTTCAATTTCTTCGTAGCCAACCGATTTCTTTTTTTAGTATGAATCTACAATTATTAATAATGAAAAAATTAGTATCAACAAATAAATAATTTTATAATAAGTATTGATATATTCTAAGTTTCAATATAGACTCATACCATATTAAATGAACTCCAATTTCACTCACAAGCAGAGGATGAGCAAGTAAGGCTTAAAATTTTCACCGAAAAGATGTTAGCTCTGGAGTTTGATCTCCTCATTGAAGCCACCAATCAATTACAACGCCAATAACAATCCCTTTAGTAAGAAAACACAAACAATTAAAGAACACTTAAAAGGAAACTTCACATACCAGGACTACGTTTGTTGCAGATGTTCTTGCCAACTCAAAGGCAAACATTCCTTCCCTTTTTCTAAACTTATCGAGCTGTAAATCTACCTTTTCTTGCTTTTTATAATCTGGAATAAGCTTCTCCATACACATTATCAACCTAAACTTAATCTCTGGATGAGTGGACTTATTTTCTGAATATTGAAATTGAGAATTCAGAAAATAAGCAGCTGCATGCAAATCACGATGCATATGAAACTCCCATTTCTCATCAATTATCTTCCAAATCTCATGATAAGCTCCAATTTCATCCCCCAAGTTTTTAGCTATCTCTTCCTTAGCCAAGTCCATTGCTCCATAAATAAATCCCAATCCAAGTACTTTTTCTGAATCCGCTAACCTCAACACACAAACAAGGGGTGTAGTTGTTTTCAATGCATAAGACATACTAGGCCAAAAACTCGAATCCCTCAATATGATTCTCTTGACTTCCCTCCCATCCGGCTTCTTTACATATGTACATCCACCCTACTCCGATGAAATAAACATCTGCTCCAAAGGTCGCTTTAATTCAAACATACGTTGTGTTGTGGGTATTTTCTGAGACATCTCATGGGACTAATAAAAGCCCAAGCTTCTGGCCCAACTGGGCCAGACACGATTTTACCCAGCATGTTGGGACCTGTATGGTCATTCCCCAGGAGTCTTGCAGCTCGGAGTTCATTCAGACGCTGGGGCGAAGTGATATTTGCACAACGTAAAGCTTACAATGCATTATGTTTGAAGTCAGCAGCGGAGTGAAGTTCATTCTTATGTGCAGCACGAAGTCCGCAGATCGCACCTCGCGAGAAGCGTCTTATAGTGCCCGTATTTTATCATTACATAGCTGAAGTTGACAGGATTGATTTACTCCTTTTCACGCACTTCAGTTCGCCCAGAACTCCACTTCGCCGCCCAAAATCATGTCAGGTCATAGCATAACTTACCTTGCACGCCAAACTTGTCAGAGATTACTGTTCAGATTACAGAAAACCACACTTAACCCACGTGGGTTAGTCATATAAATCTTCCACCTGTCCCCCTGCATTTAATATAATTCGGCCGCATTGAATACAAGTCAGGAGCATTAACTAGCTGAATCATTTTGTTTTAACTCATTAGACCTCGCTGTAAGGCCTCTCCTTCTATAAATAAGGAAAGCCTGTCATTGTAATACAAGAGTGAAAAACACTTAGAAAAATTGGCTGTTACTCTGTCCAAATATTGAGTGAATAAACAGTGGATGTAGGCATAGTTAGCCGAACCACTTCAACATTTTCTTGTCTAATATTCTACCTTAGCTGTTTTTATTCCCCTCATTTGTTCTTGTGTATGTCTTACTTGTTGTTTATGTAGTGTTGGGCCTGAAAGAACTTAGTTGACTGATTTTATACGTCAACATTTTGGCACTAGAAGGAGGGGCTCATCTGCATCGTTGTATCATTTCATGACGGATATCATGGCAAAAGGTAGAATCATTAGGAGTTCCAATGTGGTAGGTGAAAGGATAGAGGGTACAAGTCACCGGCGAGGTGAAGTACCGTTTACTCTTGGTGCAGGTACTTCTCGCGTTCGTGGGGATGGAGTAGCTCAAGGAGGGAATTCTGTACAAATTTTACAACGCTAGGAGAGATTGGAAGGCATAGTTCAACAGCTGGCAGAGGCTGTAAGGGCATTAACAGAGGCTCAAGCTCGTGGTCCACGAAGGCCAGATGACGTCCCTACTACTGGGAGGAGAGTAACCAGGGAGGTATCGCCTTTTCAAGGGTCAAACATGTCATCAAATGTACGTTCAGCAGCTCAAACCCGACGAGCTCATGAGAATGAAAATGAAGCCCAGCCTTCAAATTTGAGGGTAAAAATAGACCACAAGGGGCACAGGAGAGTCGAGTGAGCCAAGGAGGTGTCCAGGTATCAGTTTGGAGAAATGATAATTAACGCCATCACAGAAACCCTCACAGAGAATAAGGGTCACATCGTTCTCATCATAATCGAGAGCCTCATAATCCTTCCCCTGAGCGCGGACACCGAAGACATGAGATAGCTGAACAATATCCTCCTAATATGGAAAGTATGCTGAACAGGCGATCTCCGGCCAGATAGCCTTCTATGCAAGGTTCGGTCATTGAGCATCTTCTTCAACGTGTGCAACAATTAAAAGCAAGGCTGGGGATCCAGGAGCCCAGACCTCAAGAGGGGAAAAGGACTCTGTTTTCCTTGGAAGTAGAAGTAGAACCCCTTTCTCCCAGGTTTAAACTACCTACCATTCCTCAATATAATGGCGATTCTGACCCTCAGGATCATTTGGATGCTTTCAGCGTACAAATAGATTTGCAGACCACCAGCCCGCTGGTGAAATGTCTTGTCTTCCCTGCTACTCTTGGTAATATCCCCCGATTATGGTTCAAGAACCTCCCACATCGCAGCATTAGCAGTTGGGAGGAATGTCAACGACAATTCTTGAATCAAAACAAGGCACTGAAGAGGCAACTCGTGCCACCATGTCATTTGGCCACTATTTTTCAGCGCCGTGGAGAATCATTGAAGAACTATATCGAAAGATTCAGGCGCGAAGTGAACAAGGTAGATAGTCCTACTATTGAAGGAATCCTGAATGCCTCTCAGCAGGGCTCCGAAAGGATGGCAAGCTATATGAAAGCATCTACAAATCTCCTGTAAAAACTCTTGAATCTTTTTATGAACGAGCTGAAAATGAGATACGGTGGGAATAAACCTTTGGGTCTAAAAAACTAACTGAGCAAAAAGAGAAAGCTGGTAGCTCCAATCAGCAGCTTAAGAAGAGAAGCAATGAGAGAAATACTCATGATGGGCAGAGAAGCACCTACCAAGTAGCAAAGAAAGCACGAAGTGAACCTAGACAGAAGTCAAATAGAAGACCTGAACGTCCTCCTCGCTCAAGTCGGTATGAGCACTATGCTCTTCTATCAAACTCCAGAGGCAGAATCTTTGTTGCAAAAAGAGACAGAGAATTTTGGGAAGCCTGCTCCCACAAATACATCCCATCGGTTCCGAAATAAGAACAAATACTGTGCTTATCACAATGAAGCTAGACATTTCACCTCTGAATGCTGGGCTTTGAAAGATGTCATTGAAGAAATGATTAGAAATGGGCATCTGAGGGACTATGTGGTACAGCCTGCGAGTCAGCGAGCTCAAAATCAGTGGTCCCAGCCACGCTCAACGTCACAGCCTGGTCGACAGGACGCTGAACAAGAGCAGAATTAAGAAGTGAGAACAATCTTCACCATTCATGGAGGGCCTTACATTGCTGGTACATCAAATAGATCACATTAACGCTATAAGCGCGAGGCTAACCATGTGCAAGTTGGAGGACAAAGAGATGGGGAAAGATCTTCCAAGCAAATGAAAACCACTTTAGTAGAAATTGTATTTACAAAAGATGATGCCAAGGGCGTCTGTTGGCCTCATAACGACGCCCTAGTGATCCGAGCTCGGGTTGAAAATATTGAAGTTAGGCGCATAATGATTGACACTAGGAGCTCCGTGAATGTAATGTATAAAGGGTGCTACGATCAAATGGGAATTGGAGATGAGCAGCTAAAGCCTTCTCCTGAACCTCTGTATGGATTCACTGGAGATGCCGTTGTTTCCATGGGGCAGATCAAGCTACCCTTGACCTTGGGCGATGTCACATGTCAATCAACTGTGCTTGCAAACTTCCTGATCATCAATTCGCCTTCTGCTTACAATATGGTGCTTGGAAGACCAGTCATGAATGACCTAGATATGATCACTTCCACCAGGACCCTTACGGTGAAATTCCCTACTCCTAATGGCATCGGGTATGTGTGAGGTGAGCAGCGCGTAGCTCGTCAATGTTATGAGAATGCTATTAGGTTGGGCACCCAAGAAGCTAAAAAGATAAATGTGGTGTCTGGTGGTGAAGCGCACATAATGACAGAAATCGGAGTCAATCGTGACATGGATCCTCGCGAAGTCGATGCTGATAAAGCTATGGGTCCTGTTGAGGAATTGGAAGATGTATCTGTTAGTGAAGCTGACCCTGAGAGGTGTCTGAAGCTAGGAACCAGATTGGCCCCCGAGGTGAAAGATGAGCTCGCTACTTTCCTAAAAGCAAACCTAGATGTTTTTGCCTGGAATCATGAGGATATAGTGGGGATAAGCCCGAAGGTAATGTCTCACAGGTTAAACATTACCCCCCATTGTAAACCAGTACGTCAGAAGAGGAGGCTGATGACACAAGAGCGATATAAGGCATTGAAGGATGAAGTAGATAAACTTTTGGCTAACAACTTCATCAGAATCGCTCATTATCCATCCTAGGTTGCCAACCCTATGCTTGTGAAGAAGAAGAATGGCACATGGAGAACATGTATTGACTTTACCAATCTCAATAAAGCATGTCCAAAAGACAGTTTTCCACCGCCCAGGATTGACCAGCTCGTTGATGCCACTACTGGTCATGAGCTCCTCAACTTTATGGATGCGTACTTCGGTTATAATCAAATACCAATGTATCCTGCAGATGAAAAGCACACATCCTTTGTTACTGACCGCGATCTGTTTTGCTATAAGTAGGTGCCCTTCGGACTAAAAAATGCAGGGGCTACCTATCAAAGGTTAGTAAATATGATGTTTGCAGATCTCATAGGGAAGAGCATGGAGGTATATGTAGATGATATGTTGGTAAAATTGACTCAAGCTACTGACCATGTACGCGATCTGGAGCAGACCTTCTAGGTATTGAGGACTTATAGAATGAAGCTCAATCTTCTGAAATATGCCTTTGGAGTAGCATCAGACAAATTTCTTGGCTTCTTGGTGAATAATAGAGGAATTGAAGCCAATCCTGAAAAAATACAAGCTCTGCTTGATATGAAGTCACCAGCTAGTAAAAAGGAGGTGCAAAGTCTTAATGGTCAGGTCGCAACCCTTAATCGATTCATTTCAAAAGCTACTGACAAGTGCATCCATTTCCTCAACGTGCTAAAACAAACAAAGACTTTCGACTGGACTGAAGAGTGTAAGGAAGCGTTTCAGTAGTTGAAAGAATATTTATGGTGAGCTCCATTCCTGGCAAAACCAAAAGAATGAGTAACTTTATTGCTCTATTTGGGGATCTCTCAACATGCTTTGAGTGCAGCTCTAGTGCAAAAAGAAGATGGTATTCAGCATCCAGTATACTATATTAGCAAAAAACTAGTCGATGCTGAGATAAGGTATACTCCCATGGAGAAACTCGCTTATTGTCTGGTTGTGGCCTCAAGGAAGCTGCGTCCTTACTTTCAGGTGCACAAGATCTCAGTCCTCACCAAGTACCCAATAGGGCAGATCCTGCAGAAGCCAGAAACTTCAGGTCGTCTTCTCAAGTGGGCTATTGAATTGGCTCAGTTCGACAACGAGTACAAATCACGGTCAACAATCAAAGGGCAAATTTTAGCTGATTTCGTGGTTGAATTTACGGGGTCCGCTGACGAACAAGAAGCTGAAGCCTCAAAAGGTTCTTATTAGGAATTATATGTTGATGGCTCCTCTAGTGATCAGAAAGTTGGAGCCGGCATGTTACTTGTCAACCTAGAAGGATAGAGACTTCTATACGCCCTCAGATTCGGATTCAAAGCCACCAACAACGAAGCCGAGTACGAAGCCTTGCTGGCAGGACTCCGTTTGACGAAAGAAGTACATGCTGAGCAACTCAAAATCTTCAGTGATTCTCAATTAGTGGTGTGCCAAATACAAGAGGAGTATCAGGCTCGAGGAACAAAGATGATGGTATACTTACAAAAAGTACGGGATTTATTAGCGCAATTCAGCAAATATAAAGTAAACCAGATCCTGCGAGCCCAGAACTCCTATGCTGATGCCTTAGCCCGTTTGGCAACCGCTCAAGATGTTGATTTCTCTGGGGAAATACCAATAGAGTACTTACCCAAGCCCAGTACCGAATCTCAGGAAGAAGTCATGACTCTGACTGTGGCAGCTAATTCTTGGATGAGCTCGCTGGTTACTTATCTACAAGAAAGGAAACTGCCTAGTGACAAATTAGAAGCACGCCGTCTACGAACTCGGGCAGCAAGATATTGTATCTGTGACGACATGCTCTATAAGCGAGGTTTTTCAGCTCCATTACTCAAGTGCGTTGATGAGCCAGAATTTACAAATATTTTGACTGAAATTCATGCAGGTCACTGTAGAAATCACGCTGAGGGGCTTTCCTTAGCCCAAAAAGCTCTAAGACAGGGATATTATTGGCCCACCATGAAGCAAGATACTCTTGAACTGGTGAAGAAATGTGATACCTGTCAAAGATTTGCCAAAGTCCCATGAGCTCCGCCTGCCTATCTACATCAAATGGTCAGCCCGTGACCCATCATAATTTGGGGCATGGATTTAATAGAACCACTTCCCACAGGTCGAGGTTGGTGCAAACATGCTATTGTAGCAGTGGATTATTTTACCAAATGGGCTGAAGCAAAGGAACTAGCTCAGATCTCCACTACTAAAGTAGTAAAATTTGTGTGGGACAACATCATTTGCAGGTTCGGGGTTCCCCAACAGCTTGTGACCGATAACAGTACTCAATTCAGCAGTGAGAAGTTTATCAGGTTCTGTGATGGCCTTGGCATCAAGAAAAGCTTCTCAACAGTTGACCACCCTCAAGCAAATGGTCAAGTGGAAGCTGTGAATAAGATAATCAAGCAGATGTTGAAGACAAGATTAGAAGCCCGGAAAGGGGCATGGGTTGATGAACTACAAAAAGTACTGAGGGCCTATAGAACCACAGCCGCAGCACCACTAAAAAAACTCCTTTTTCTTTGGTTTATGGTTCTGAAGCAATGATTCCTGCTGAACTTGAAGTTGCTAGTCAACGGAGGATAAATTTCAACCCATTAGAAAATAAGCAACTCCTCACAACTAGTCTAGACTTGTTAGAGGAATCAAGGGAAACCGCCTGCGTGAAAGCAGCCATTTATCGACAAAAAGTGACCAGATATTACAACAAAAAGGTCCGAGTTCGAAGTTACAAGCCTAAAGATCTAGTACTTCGCCTCATTTTAGTTGGAGCTCGTAAGGCGAGTGATGGGACGCTTGGTCCAAACTAGGAAGGATCTTATATCATCAAAGAAACTCTGGAGAATGGGGCTTACCATCTGATGAATATGGAAGGAGCTATACTGTCGCGGGCTTGGAATGCTGAACACCTGAGGCCTTATTATCAATGATTGCCTCACCTATATTCCCTGTAAATTTTGTATTGTGACGAGTTAATAAACTATTTTCCTATTCTATGTTGGCTCACTTCGTTTTCAACTGTATTTGACAGCTATTACTCCCATAACATAGCAAATTCTTAATTTAGCATGGAAGATCACAAGTCTAGGATGTCTTGTGAAAAGCGACAAAACCATGAGGGTAAGGGGCTTAATATCGGTAGATAAACCGACTCTACACCTACCTTATGGTTCAGAGGTTGGTAGGCCGCATGTGTTCACATCATCAACCTTCGTTGGCAGGCCTCGTGTGCTCACATCGCCAACCTTCGTTGGCAGACCACGTGTGCTCACATCGTCAACCTTCGTTGGCAGGCCGCGTGTGCTCACATCGTCAACCTTCGTTGGCAGGCCCCATGTGCTCACATCGTTAACCTTCGTTAACAGGCCCCGTGTGCTCACATCGTCAACCTTCGTTGACAGGTCGCGTATGTTCATATCGCCAACCTTCGTTGACAGGCCGCGTGTGTTCACATCGTCAACCTTTGTTGGCAGGCCGCGTGTGCTCACATCGTCAGCCTTAGTTAATCAATCATGTAAGTTATCATTATCCTACGTCAAAAGGATGCTGAGGCCTATGTTTATCCATGTTATCTCACTCATGATTAACTATTAGTCTGCTACCAGCGGTCATTTCGTTAGTAGCATTTCATTTTACATAGAGAGTATAATTAGCAGTGTTTCTTAAGGCACTTAGAGACCATTATTATGATTTGGTTAAGTCATATTCGCTCCAAGGCGTGAAAAGCATAGGGAGTCAAGTTGAGCAAATTCTAGAAGCAGTAAAATTAAATTAAGAAATTTCCTCATGAATGAGGTAAATAAAATTAAACTTTGTCCAAGAACAGGAAAATGAAAGACGAGAGTCGTAAAGAAAAAGATAAATACAGCAAGAGGATTATGAATCTATGAAGCAGGGTCATGAGGGGCTGAGGAAGAAGGCACTTGATCTCCTGCACCATCAGCAGGTAAGTCTTGTGTAGTTCCTCTAGGCAATTCTTCTGGAGCTTGGCCTTGAGCTTTATCTTGGTCCTCTACTGCGTCCTCAATGAATTGCTGCACTTGTTTGACTCCTCATTCGCCATAAATATTATAATTAATATCAGGATATGAGTTCCACAGGGTATACAACATCCTCGTTTCTGTCTCAATCCTGATCTCCTCTATGCGGGCTTCAGCTGCGGCGAGCTACTCTTTCAGCTTGGTATTCTCCTGAGAAGCAGTCTCCAAGTCTTTCTCCCGTCCTCCCAATGTATCTTGAGCATTTTTAAGCTGGGAGTATAGCTTGGAAGAAATAGTCTCACGACGCTCCTTTTCTTTCTCCAAAGCGAGCTCAAGTGTGTACTTTGCAGCATCAGCTACATCTAGTTTAGACTGAAGCGCCGTGGCCTTTTCCTTAGCTTTATCGGCCAGCTCTTGAGCTTTCTTCGTTGATTGCTCAGCCTTGCTTACTGCTTCCTGAGATGTCTTCGCTGTATGTTCAGCTTTACTCTCTGCCTCTTGGGATTTCTTAAGTTTTCCTTTCAATGAAAGCAGTTTTTCATCTCTTTTCTTGGCCGCCTCTTTAAGCTTCTTATTGGCAGCCTTGAGCCCGTCATACTGACTTTCCATAAAGGCCTCGTCCTCCAAAGCCTTCATGAGTCCCATTGAAGTCTGCAAAATACAAAACCTAATAAAAAAATGTTAGGGATAAATTCAAGCAGGTACAAACGATCTTACCCTGAGTGATTGACGAAGTGCCTAGGAGAGTAATTTTTCCCCAATAAAATCTTCTTCCTCTAGTCTTTTTGCTAAAGGACCTACAAGGGCAGGAGCTTGCTCACATGCGATGTCCAAATAAACTCCTCCAGGAAAATCTTCGGGAGGAAATGCCACAGGGATCTTTGGCCTCGCTTTGGGAGTTTGGCCAGCGATCTGCTTCCCCTTTTCTTTCTGAGTTTTCTTTGTAGGAGGAGGCTTGCTGGCACCCCCAAGTTCTTTCCTCTTCACACCAGAGGTAGGAGCAACCTTTTTGCCTTTGGTTGCAGCAGTAGCCTTTGGATCTTACGAGCTTGGGGGTGGGGCACCTAACGTAGTTTCTTGTACAGCAATGGGAGGAGCAGTTGCTAAAGGCTCTTTTGAAGGAGGTAGAGCAGGAGACTCCGCAGTACTCACATTTGGAATCTCTTGCGCAGCTACTATTAAAGAGCCAGGAACTGCGGACGTCGTAGCTACAGAACTCCCAGGTTTGGACTTTCTTTTTAGAAGAGGAAGTAAGGTGAGATTACCCCGTGGCTCCGTCATTTTTGCTGTATCTTCAGAAATAACTTGAACTTCCACTTCACTGGGAGAAGTCAGTCCTTTCGGAACGCTAGAACTTTCATAACGTCCTCCACAGCAAAAACTTATTCAACTTCCGTGAGTGCTTGAACTCCCACGTGCCTACTCCTGACAAGCTTACTCTTGGAAGATGATACGAGCTTGTAAAATCTAAGCAGATCGTTGGTTAACTTGACATCGTCCTCCACTGATTTTCGTGCTAAAAGGACGTCTAACTGAGACTCTTCTTCTTGAGTCAAATCAACCTTCCTGGCCTTCAAATCTGTATACAATATAGCTCATATGATTATCCATATCAGGGAAAATGTTTAATAATGCAGTGTGAGGATCCATACCTGGTTCAGCTCGGAAGGTAAAGTATTGTAGGTTCACTAGCGAAGGACAGGAAATGAAAAGCCAATGTGTTTTATAATCACCCACATTGGATTTTTCCTTTGCCTGCCCTTAAGGCAACATATTCTATGACGGGACTGGCGAGGTGAAGAATAATAGAACCCGTCCCGTGGCTGACCCGTGCTAGTCCCTTTAAAGGTAAGCAGGTGTTTAATGATGTTAGGACTAGGGAAGGGAAAGTCATTCTTTCTAAAAAGAATAGCTATAGAGGTAATATGATTATATGTGTTTGTGGTGAGTTGAAAAGGAGCTAAGCCGAGTTCGTTGAGGATGTCAATTAGATAAGATAGAACTGGAAATCTAAGCCCCGCTTCTAGATGCTGTGTACTCACAGCTACAAAATCATCAAGAAGGTAAGCTACATGACCCTCTGACGAGGCTGCCATAATGAGACAATCTCTAGGGAGGTGAAATTCAAGCACTATCCCCATCAGATCTATTGTGCCGATCTTTGAAGGATGGCGCTTGAACATTTCGCGAGCTAATCTCTCTTCGACAGCTCGTTCCGCTAAAGTTGACCATTGATCCAACGGAGTTGGAGCCTAGGGAGGAGAAAAACCTGGTGCACCCTCCTCGAATGGCGGAATTACCTCTTAAGGAGCCTGTCCTTGATCTATTCGCTCTTCTGAGCTTGAGGATTCCTCCTTTCCTATTATATGTTTTTGGCGTCTGCGACCTGAAGCCATCTACAAAAGGCAAAAGGAGCTGTTAGCCCGCCATACGCAGACCAAGCTTAAAAACATCTAAAGCTCCAAATTCTAAGTATCTACTTCTCCTATGGTCAACAGGCCACAAACACCACAGGAGATTCTATCTAAGAAGTCAAGTCCAGGCCACCATTTGCCGGCCTCCGGACTGTCTATCTATGTTCATACATGGGACTTCGCTATTATGCCAAAAACAACTAACAGCCTACAAAACACTACTTCTGCAGATCAAAAACCAACTATATTACTTATTTTATATCCAGCTAATCATGCAAGGCATCAAGAACATAAAGAACACTTTTCAAATAAAGTACAACCTTAGAAAGATGTCTATAATGTCATCTACGAAAGTGTAACACCAGAGAGGGATTCGTGATAACTTACTTAGAGAATATAAAGCCTGAACGTTCCGAGATGATGGAAGATGGCCGCCGGTGTAGGATGAAAGTGGTTTTCACGAATGCAGAAGAAAAATAGTGAATCCCTCCCTGGCAATTGGTACTGAAGATTGATGCAAAAGAAGAAAATCTGAGATATCTTGCTTCCGTTTTTAAATGTTTACCTAATGTACCCCAACCGTCAGATTCTGAAATAAAATAACAGCCTCAAATCTAACGGCCTCACGCGATATCAGAAACAGTTATCATTGCGCCGTCAGTTACAAGACGTGCATTAAATGTACACTCTGCACCAGACACGTCTCTTCAGCTTCTCTGAATACCTACCACGTATCAGATGAGACAAATTTGAAAATCAAAGAATAACTGTTCCCGCCTACGCAGCTTTTATCAGACCAACTCGGAGTTCGTAGTCCGCAGTTCGGCCTAAGAATTGAGGGGCTTATGTTGTGGGTATTTTCTGATACATCTCATAGGACTGATAAAAGCCCAAGCCCCTGACCCAACTGGGCTAGGCCCGATTTTACCCAGCTTGTTGGAACCTGTATGGTCATCCCTCAGGAGTCTTGCAGCTCGGAGTTCGTTCAGACGTTGGGGCGGAGTGATATTTGCACAACGTAAAGCTTACAATGCACTCTGTTTGAAGTCAGCAATGGAGTGAAGTTCATTCTTATGTGCAGCACAAAATCCCCAGATTGCACCTCGCGAGAAGCGTCTTATAGTGCCCGTATTTTATCATTACATAGCTGAAGTTGACAGGATTGATTTACTCCTTTTCACGCACTTCAGTTCGCCCAGAACTCCACTTCGCCGCCCAAAATCATGCCAGGTCATAGCATAACTTGCTTTGCACGCCAAACTTGTCAGATATTACTGTTCAGATTACAAAAAACCACACTTAACCCACGTGGGTTAGTCATATAAATCTTCCACCTGTCCCCCTACATTTAATATAATTCGACTGCATTGAATGCAAGTCAGGAGCATTAGCTAGCTTAATCATTTTGTTTTAACTCATTAGACCTCACTGTAAGACCTCTCCTTCTATAAATAAGGAAAGCCTGTCATTGTAATACAAGAGTGAAAAACATTTAGAAAAATTGGCTGTTACTCTGTCCAAATATTGAGTGATTTTATACGTCAACACGTTGCAATGTCAAGTACGTAGTAGCAAACCTTGTAGGAGCGGGTCAGAGCAATTCTTTATTTGCAAACTTTCTGAACAATGCCAACACCTATCCGTGATTGTAAATGAAGTTACTCACCTATTATAGAACATAAATTTTTTAATTAATAAATGACTTAAAGTAAGGTTAAAAAAAGAATATAGCAAAAAATACTATAAGTCTATAGTAATACCTTATTTGCTTTTCTCAATGCATTTTTGTGTTGGGATAGTTCTTCAAATTTCTCAAGTATCAAATCTATGCAATGAGCAGCACATGGCATCCACCACAAATGTTTCCTCTTTTGCATCAACATTTCCCCAGCTTTCTTGTAGTTGGAGGCATTATCTGTCACCACCTGAATAATAATATCCTCTCCAACCTCTTCAACCACATCATTAAGTAGCTTGAACAATAATGCTGCATCTTTCACAAAATCACTAGCGTCAATCGATCGAAGAAAAACTGTACCATATGGATTATTTATCAAAGAAGTTGATCAATTATCTACCCCTTATATCTTTCCACCCGTCTGATAATATGGATACTTCTGTTTGCTTCCACATCTTCATCACTTCAGCTACAATAGCTTTCGTGTTTTCTTCCTCCTTCTTTAATATGCAAGTCCTCAACTCATAGCTACTTGGTGGTTTTAAACCTGTCCCATACCGTCCAACTGCTCGAATCATACTCATAAAAGATGGACTATCAGCAATATTAAATGTGAGACCATTCTCAAAGAAGAATCGACTTATCTCCATACATGTTCGGTTACGTAGCTCCTTATTAAATCCTGTCATTCTAGTTCCTCCTAATTCCTCTACTTGTAAAACATCATCTTCCACCCCCCTGAGAAACCTATCCATAGGTCCTCTAATCCCCCTCGTAGTCGGAGTCTGAGTTTGAGTCTGAGTCTGAGTCACACTACCACTACCACTACCACTACCCGACCCTTCCTTGGATCTACTATTCAATGTCGTACATCTATCGATTCTTTCCTCCCTCACTAATTGATTTATTCTTTTTGCCCTCTCCATATTCTCCATGTATCTTTTTATGTCGTCCTGAACTTTCGGTGGAGCAATCAGACACACGGAAACATTCCCTTGGATACCCGCAAGGTGTTCTTTCATCCTAAACGCTCCCCCCCTCATTACTTTCTGACAAAAAATACACCGAATAAATTTTTTCCCATCAGCTTCCATCTCAACCCGATATTTCCACGCCGGATCTTTTTTACTAGCCATCACAATCACTGAATCATAAGTTCACAACACAACTACTACATGTTTATATAAATAATAATAATAATAATAATAAATAATTAAACATAAACACATAGTTAATGCTCTATGTGTTGAAACATAAACTGAAGAACAAAAATAGTGGCCAGAAACAGATACTGCAACATAGGATAGCTACTGTCGTTGTACAAAATCAGAAACATAATGGTTAAAACAAAATCAGAAACAAAAAGCTTGAAACAAAATCAGAACCAGAATGCTTGAAACAGAAACAAAAATGGAAAAGAACCAGATGGAGTCACCGACGCACCGTTCTAGAGAGAGGAAGCTACTGCCGTTTGACTTTCGTCGCAGGAGATGAGAAAGCTGCTGCGATTTTAAGTGGAAATGAGAGAGAAATGGTCGAAAAAGAGGAGAGGATCGCCGGTGAGAAGAAGGCAAAGCTGGGTCGTGTAAGAGGGGAGTCGAGCGACCAGGTCTGAGTGATTTTAGGGCTTTTATTTTCATTATATACCCAATTCTTTTTTTGTTTTTTTAATTTTTTACACGACCCGACCTGACCGTATAACTCCATATACGGCCGTATCGGGTCAGTACGTCCGTATACGGCCGTACAATATGCCAGAGACGGATTTTGTCATGCTCTATCTCCGATTCGGGCATACATATGTGATTTGGGCTCTATACGTCCGTACAGGCGTATATACGCCCGTACAATACCGTATTTTTGTATAATGTATATAGCTCCATAAAATTTTAGGATTTTTTAGTTTAAAGGCATTGAAACTGAATAATTGGTGGTAATTTAATTTCCCCATTTGGTAAACAGCTCCATATAATCTTTTAAAGGATTATTCAGTTTAAAAGCATAAAAATTGGTTAATTGAAGAGCTTCATGCTAATTCAATAAATTATGAGAACATTTCTAGTACTTATGTAACCCCAGATGTTTCGATGATCTGCTTTAATCTTGTTTTCAACAAAAATTTATATTGAATGATGATTTACATCATCAAAAACAACAGCGTTTTCACTTCCTACCGAAGCTAAAATACCATATCAGACGACTTCGAGCCTCAAGAATTTTATCCGTCGATCATGTTCTAGTCCATCTTTCAACTTCCAAATTTTAATGTTGGTTTGCTCTTCGTATGACTGGCCTTTCTCTAGCCTAACGGGTAAAATCATTGCAGATAGCAATAGTGCATTGTCATTCGTGATGATCAACAATATGTGCAACACTTTTGTTACGAGTTAAAGAGGGTCTGCTTGAGGAATAAAAGCTTACTATGAAGTTGGTGACAATTTATTTGAGGAAATGGTACGTTTAGATTCTTCAAAAGAAAGCTTAATAAGAAGAATTATATTACATTAAGAAAGTTTAGCACAAGACACGAGAGATTTTAATTCACCAACCACAAAACAGAACAAAGCTCAACATGCACGTTAATTACACCCTTATTCTTCAACAAACAGGTTTGACAAACTTATATTTTCACTTAAAGCTCTTGCTTGACATCACTATTGATCTTGGCAGGGCCATCCTCTCCTCCAGCAATGCTAACCACTCTAGGACCCTTGATTTTATCAGGTGACAACTTGGCTAAGGACAAAGTAAGGACACCATTTTCAAGCTTAGCCTGTACAGAGTCCAAATCAACATTGTCAGGCAACTTGAACTGCCTCCAAAACTTGCCATACGACCTCTCCACCCTATGCCAGTGATCACCCTTCTTCTCCTCCTCTCTCTTCCTCTCTCCGCTTACTCTTAGCACCCGGTTTTCCTCCACCTCGATCTTTAGCTCCTCCTCCTTCAACCCCGGTACGTCAAGCATGATAACATGCCCCTCTGGTGTTTCTTTCCAGTCTACCCTGGCTGTAGAGAGCGCTGTGCTCTCATCCCTGTCAACTCCAAATGGGATTTGTTCTAGAACACGAAACGGGTCCGGGAAGCGATCTGCCCATATATCAGATAACAGACTTCCTGTACGATCACCGAAAGGCAGCAAAGTGGCATTGGATGAGCCAACATGGCAACTTAAGGCTATCAGCAACAAGTAGACGAGCAAGGATTGTTGTCTCATTCTCATCGCTACTAATATCTGCCTGTAGTATATCGATAGTATAATGTAACAAACTTAAAAGAGAGAGATCAACACACGAGCAATGAAGACTAACAACCTTACAACACTCCTAAGTTCGATGAGTAGATGGATGTGAATATATATATATATATATATACACACACAAATGAAAGGAGGGTGTAGAGATGTTGATGGTTCTTGAAAATTCTTATGTTGGACCTGTTCAGTGTATGTAGTGCTGTGCAGAAGAACGGAGAAGGTTCCAGGTTTATGTCAGTCTCGTGTCTCATGAGGTGTAAAGATGTGCTCACTGTTCAAGAGGTTGCAAGACCCTTCTTCCATGTTCTAGAATTGTTTCGATATTTGTTAATTAAAGAGGGTGAATTTCTTTTCTCCGTAATGCAAAACTGATGAATTTATACAGCTGTCGACAATCATGTAATACACAAAACCAAAATATGATGAATTTAGATAATATATAAGAATTGTAAAAGAATAATTATGAGTAATTTATTTCGCTTCAACTTTTAAATTTTTCTACTGTTTATCACAAGTTTTTGCCTTTCCAAAGTCACAAAATTTTGTAAACATTTTAATTTAAATGTATGATCAATATTCATCCATAATCATACGGATTCTATACAATATTATAGTTTCAATATTATTTCAAAAAATAAAAAGTATGATTTTAATATAACGTGTAAAATAAGCAAAAAAATATTATTTTGATTATAATATAACTTTTCAAGCTAAAATGGTAACATTATTTGTTATATAATTTCAACTTAATTAAACTACGATTTATGCAAAATATTACAAAAAAATTAACTTTTTTTTTTTATTATTAAAACTAGCTTAGAGAATTACTGAGATCAAAAGGGATAAAATATTTATGATACGGTTCAGAAAACAACTTTCATATGAATTGGATTGACCCCCATAAAGGTAGAAAGATGACTCGTGCAAAGTGAAAGAATGTAGTCTCCATGAGGTGGAATGTGGTTAATTCACCTTTGTATGGACAAAGATGTCTAAACTTTAGTTTAAGAGTAGCGATATTTCCATTCCTAAAAAATTGTATGTGCACATCAAATTAGCATTTTTTTTTAGGTATATAATATTACATTTGAGTATAATTACTAAAACGATAAATATTATATAAGTATAATAAAAATATAATTTATATTTTGAACCCTTTTTACTATTTTAATTTCTAATTTTTCTCTTTGTTATTCATTTAAACCCTAAGTTTTCTTCATCAAATTGAAAAGTCTCCAATTATTTATATAATCTCAATTTAATTATAAAAAATATTGTCAAACATTCAATCACCAACATTAATATTTTCCATTCTCTTATCATATTTTCTTGCAAGTCAAAGGAAGAGGTAAACTAAACAAATATTCATAATTCATTAGTAAAAAAAAATGTTACTTAGGATTCTATAAAATTAGTTGACAATTATTCATGTAAGTTTTATGATATAAATGAAAAATTAGAATTTGAGAAAGTAAAAAAGGTTTATGACTTAAATCATAAAAATTAAAAAGAGTTCATCATCAAATAAATCATAAAAATTAAAAACAGTTCATCATCAAACCCTAACTTCAATTATTCATGTAATTATATTAATCACTTATGCAATCTTAATTTAATTAAAAATTTACTAGTAATTATTCATACAAGTCTTATGATATAAATGAAAAAACAGGGTTTAAGAGAGTAAAATAATAAAATAAATATTATTTTATACACAAATCTCTAATTAAAAAAAAAAAAAGTTAATGAGTTTAATGAATTTACATTAAAATTATTTGCTTAGTATAAATTTCGTTTCATGTACAATGAAAGTGTTAAAAAAAATTTAAATGGAAAGATAGAAAGATAGAAATTTCTTAATAAGTAACTAAAAAAATAATTAACATTGGATCCGCTTTTAACATATACTATAGTTTGTTTATAGTTGACTTAAGGGAAGTATTTATAAAAATATATACAATAAAATTAAGAGAAAAAAAGATAATCTTGATATTAAATGAGATTTAAAAATAAATTAGAAAAATTTTAAGCTTTTTATTGGTTATGCAAGTGAAAGGGTTGTACATCCATTTTAAAGGGTGGAAACGTCGCCGCTCGTTGTTTAAATGGGGTGTCTCTAAGGCCCAGTTAGATGCAAGACTAGTACGGCCCAACATATCTTTGTATTTTTAAGTACACCGACTACATATGTGGGTGTGCTTAAACATAGGCCTGGTGCATTTTGAAGCAGTTAAACAACATGATACTGAAGCCCAAAGATGATGAATAATGCAAGTGCTCTGAAATTGGGGCCGACATAAGATGGGTTTCCATTAGGTACGATACTGTTATGTGTTTAGCACCATATACGAATGAGGGCATAAAGGCGGCATAACCCAAAGGATGATTCGGGTAGAAAACTTAAATAAGATGAATGTATTGCATTATCCATATCTATCCGCTAGTTTTTTCTCCTTGTCATCAGCATAAATTTGAAATTAAGGGAACAAACTATCGCTATATGTAATCTCACTGATGCACAACTTTACTATTCAATGAAATTCTTATATATATGGTACAAATTTTAATATTATTTGTTTTATCTATAAATATATGAATAATATGATACCTGGTCCTTTCAAAGGCTTTATCTCTGTGACAACATTTAGCACTGGCACGAAACCAATTTCCAATGTCATATATTATCCTAACTTTCAGAGTAACGAAGGGCCAAGTCATAGAAGTTTCGTAAAAATGGTGATATTTTGGCAGTGGTTGAATTGAAAAGATGGTGTTGGGGATGGGCAAGTTCGGAGTATCATCTACTTGCCATGTCCCTGATCACCGACAAAAGAACTGACTAGAAGCAAATTATAAAGAAGGTGATGGGTGGATGGGGTTTGACTTTGCCCTTCAAAATCAAAGCCACTGCTGCTTTGCTCTTTACTCATGTTTCTGTGGTCCCATTCGCAGGTATAGTGGCACAAGTTGCTATACCTTTGCTGCTCATTTGATTGGCATGGTTTGAATGGTAGTGGCATTACATTTACATTGCAACCTTTCATGAGCTTGTAGGAATATTTTAACCTACCTTTAGATATATAATACCGATGTCCTCTCTTAAATGTCATAAGCCATTCTACTTCCCGTACAACGGTTTAGGTGAGATCATGCACTTACTTGGCTCGACAACAAGCCTTGATTATTGAGTCATATGGACAGCCTGGTCAAGCTGTAGCCAGAGCCAGAGAGGGTTACTAGTTTGCTACTTGGAAGTAGCAGCCCTTCTCATTAAGAGAATCAGGACTCAATCACAAATTATGAAGAAGACACGATGTGATTTCCTAGGCCACACCATCACCGATGTAATGCTTGACAAGTGACAATTATTTGTCTTCCAGGGACATTCTTTAGTTTATGTCCTACGTGAATGTGACTTAAAAATTGATCCGAATGATACGTAGGCCAGGTTACATAATATTCTTACCCAAATTTTGAGACATGTTGATCTGTTCCAAATATATATTTTAATATTTAATTCTTACATAGATTAGGACTACTCCAAATTTGGCTTCTATTATGCTAGGTAGAGGGAGACAGGGCTAGTTACAAATAATGGTCTTAGACCTTAGGCTGTTAGCTCTTCTACTGTAATGCATTTGCTGTGATTAAATATCTTATGTTTGTCTTTATAATATCTTATGTTTGTCTAGCACCGATACATAAATGCCTATAGATGCACTCATATGACTGCATACATAAATACTTATATATGCATTCAGACAGCATTCAGAAGAAGAAGAAGAAAAAGCCTGTGTCAGATATAAATTCGTATCAGAAGTAATTCAATACATAAATATCTTTAGCTAAGCCTGTGTCTGATATAAATTCTTATCAGAAGTAATTCAATACTGTAAACTGTTTACATGTAGCAAACAAGAAGAAGAAAAGATGAAGATACAATGTGAAGTATGTGAGGTGGCAGAGGCAGAGGTGTTATGTTGTGCAGATGAGGCTGTGTTATGTTGGGGTTGTGATGTGAAGGTTCATGCAGCAAACAAGCTATCCCAAAAGCACCAACGTGTCTCTCTCCTCAAACATCCTGCTTCCTCTTCCTCCTTTCCTTCCTCTTCTCACCTTCCTTTATGTGATGTCTGCCAGGTAACTTGTTCCTTTATCTATGTCATTTTCCAACATTATTCATAGTTCTTTAAAGACCACACAACTTCGTTGTTCAAGTAATTACATTTTGGTTTCATGATGCACAACTTGGACTTATTTAAAATAATTACAGATGCATATGAGATCAAATTACAGGCCTATAAAGGAGGCCTAAGAGGGATAATAGAAATATTGTCCTGCATATATTCAGCAAGTTTACAGCAAAGAAACATTTTCATGAGTTTAACAGTCTGAGCTTTTACTAGCTTTATAATGGACTTTGCTCATGAAATTTACAAAAAAGTAATGAGCAATTCGAGTTGAGAGTATGTTTCGTTATGATTTATGCATGCAGGAGAGGAATGGCCATTTCTTCTGCTTGGAGGACAGGGCAATACTCTGCAGACAATGTGACGTGTCGACTCACATGGCTACATCAAGCTCCTATATTTCATCCCATCAGCGGTTTCTCATCGGAGGCATCAAAGTTGCCCTTGAATCCTCAACTAACACTGACACCGGTTTTATAGGTGGAAATCGCCAGAGCTTGACATTCTCAAGTAGTTCTTGGCCTAATTTCCCCGCTTACCATGAGGATAGCTCGGCAACAATGACTCTAGATATTGAGACCAACTTCACAGAAACAACAGCCACCTCTGCTGAACCTCAGTTGGTTAACACAGCCTCATGGTCACTGGATGACATACTTGGCACAGATGATTTTACCTCTTTTGAATTTTCTGATATGGAGTCGTCCAGAGCTACTGGGCAGCGAAGTTTATAGATGGTCTCCTCTAAATTGATGCAACAATCTTAAGGTCTAAATTCCCTTGAATGTTATTTATCTCCTGTATTGTGTATATTCTTCTTTTTAATAAGCCTAGTTTTGGTTTTGACTGCTTATTAGTTCAATGATTAGCATGCATACCTTTCTAATGTGCGCAGCTAATATAGGTACTATCAAGTTGTTAATGAGCCATTCTTAGTTCCTTCAGGGTCATTTTGTATGGATTCGCCAAAGGTATTCCATAAATCAATAAATCTTTGATCAATCTAAAGTGATTTCAAGAACAAAGAGATTCTATTTTTACTAACTTGTAACAAGAGGGATTGAATTAAAAGCATAAAAGTAAGTTGTGTTTTACACAAACTAAAAATTCATATGGAAGTATTCAAGTTGTAGAACCATGGTTGTATTTACTCAAGTTGCAAATGGGTTTACATAAGTACAAGGCTTACTTTCTCCAGTATCTTTATTATTCAAAGCTATCCCAGGTATTTGACTAGCGGCTCGAGCGTCAGAGCTGATTGGATCACCCGAGTGTTCTGCAATTGTTATATCTGATTTATTTAGATCTTCATCTTCAAACACCACCCACACCATGCTTATTTTGGTCTCTAGCGTGCAGGAGAAAAGAGTTGTTGAGGCACTAACATCATGTTTTTGTTTATTTTGATCACCTCCTTTGCCTGTGTTTGATGTTTGCAGCTCTGCTGGTTTTGTAAGACTATTCAAAATTGAAGGAGGTGTTGAGCCAGTCTTGTTGAATGTGGAGCTGCCATGTGAACTGGTTGCTGTAAAGCCTAAGCATTGTTCCAATGCCGTAATATGTTCCATGGTGATGATTTGGACTGATGGGTATTCTAAGTTCCTGTTTTCAATAATTCGTTTACTGTTCTCATACCAATCCTGAAGCTCTTGGCTTTGTTGAGAAGCCCTCTTCAGTATGTCACAGGCTAAAGCTCTTGCTGGCCTTGCTAAATCAAAGAACGTATTGACAAGAGCAGCTACACCTTCACAGAATGTCATGTATACCTGGAAGCTTTCTTTCAAGGTGTTGATCATAGCTGCCTGAGCCAGGTTATCACAAGGCAAAATATCAAATGGTGAACATTTTAAGACCCTGTCTATGAAATCCTGACACTTTGGCAGTTTACGAAATACCATATCGATTGTTTTCTCTCGATAGCATTTGAACTCGAAAGGCTGGGACATAACAGGTTCAAGCTTGCCACCTTGGTTGATAATCCATCCCATTCTTTCTTCAAGATAAGCTGCATACTTGTGCAAGAAACAAACTGAAGGATCTGAATTCCTAAAGAACCATCTGGTACTCAATTGAAGATGACCAGAAACATATGCATTACGTAACTGTTGCTCAAAGCAGCGATTGCCTCCACGTAAGAGACGGTGAATTAGCAAAAGAGTCTTGAGAGCCACCAGGCGATCTCTCGTCTTCCCAAGACGACTAGAAATCCTTTCAGCAAGAAAATGAATGGATCCTGGAGAGTTTGAAACCAGGAAGAGGATCTCGTTCATATATTTGTCATCGATAGGTCCATAATCATGGCCAGTTGCACGCACCACTGCAATTTCTATGTCAGAAAAGCCTTTTCCATCATAGCTGTATAGCATGGCCTTGCCGATTGTTGCATGATCCTTGACTGCACCAAAAACTAGCCGCAGCTTGCCTTGTATATCTACCCCCATTGCTGAGTCGAATCTTTCTAGCTAGCTAGTTTATTTCGTAGAATTGCAATGGAATCAATGAAACGATTTAGAGAAGCTATCTGTGTAGATAAGCTAGAGTACAATCACACATATATATAAAGGAGCAAAGAGAAACATTTCGGAATCAAATCTGCATTAATTTAAAACATGCCAATTAGAGTGTTCTCACTCTTTTGAAAAGGAAAAAAGCTGTATAATAATCTAATGTGGGAATTTATGTTTTTCTATAATTTGCCGGACCCTAGCAGTAAAAAGTTTTATATAGTATAGACTTAGCATAAAGTAGTTCAATTGGTGGAATTTAGCAGACTAACCAAATCTTTAGAGTTACTAAATTAATTGTTTACATTTAGTGATCATACTACCAATTGCAACCTTTTGTTTCTCAGTAGTCACAGGAGTATACATGGTGGCCCAAACCAATTGATGAAAATATGACACTAAAAGAAGATTAGGGAGGATATGTGGTCATTGGCCGCACCACTAAAATCCTTGGATTCTCTTTACAATCACTGAAATCAATTAACAATGGCTATAAACATTTCTGCTTTTAAATGGTCAATCGTTTATTATGAATATAGAAAAACGAATAAGAAAGAGTGCTTTACAAGGCTCTAAACTTTATAGTTTGGATATAAATGAATAAACTATATCTTAAGAAGTCAATGAGGCAAAAGGTTTTTTTTTTTTGGGTGGAGGAAAGAATCTCATTCTTCAAGAATAGGATTCTCCTTCATCAAGCTCTCTTCCTATTAGCAACATCAATTACATAAAGCTCTTTTGACTCTTGAAAAGTTTTCTTTTCACAACTACAGCTTCTTCATATCATGCAACCTTTTCTTTTATCTATATTTTTCAGGGGTTGAAGCCCCACTCTGCCAGCAGAGAGAGAAAAAAGGAGTTGTTATATTCTAGCAAGTATTTAGGATGTTTCTGCCATTACAACTTGTTTGTGTTAAATACAATCACAGTATGTCAGACACCTAGTCAAGTAAGCAGGACATTGATGCTTTGCTTGCTTACACGACTGTTTCTGATATATAATTGTTGCAGTAGAGACTCTTCTCAAGTTGATAAATGCCTAGAGTCAAATCCTCACTCACTGCACAGAACCTAAGTTGATTGCTTTCCGGAAACTACTATCAAGCTGAGAAGCACAAGAGAAGAACTCAAAATTTAAACAATTCATGTGCTTCACTGACAAATAGTCAATCATCAATGTCTGCAAATGAGTGAGCAAACTGGAATCATCAACTTAAATATGCTAACCATTTTGTACTCTATTCTCACATATCTACTTGGTTCAAGAAAAGAAAAACAATTAATCTTTTTCACTTGCATTATGACCATAAACTATACCAGAAGACAAACAAGGAAAGTTCATACTTTTTACAACTACAGTGGGATCATGGAAAAGAACATTTGTTTTATGTTCCTTCACATTTTTCTTTTTCGCTTCATTGCTGTTGAAAGTGGACCAAATGGTCATACAGTGCTTTAACATAAAGTTTGTTTCCAAAAACTCAGTGCATATGTAAATTTTAGTCTATTCAAAGCGAAAGAGCAGTGTTTTTTCAATTGATACAACTGTTAAATTTTCCACTATTCAAGAAATTTTCATCAGAAAATACTGAGTACTATTGCAGCCATCGTCATCTTCACCTAAGCTGAGAAAGTCCAGTATGAACAATACGGCATGAGGGTCTTGAGATTCGTAGTGAAGCCAATTTCTATCTAGTATGACAACATGCCAGGATTATCTCCTTATAATGATAGAAAATGAAGAAATATTCACCCATCACAGCATTAGCACCCAAGATGTCCTAAAAGACATCATTTACCAGATAAGAAACACCTCCTACTTTAGAGGCTTCATATCCTGCACAAATCCCAAATAGAAATTCAATTTTTTGAAATCATAAGGAAAAGCTGTTTATCAAAGAAGAAGTAAAAAATATTTGAGAAAATGCATGTGAAAATTAGTGAAACTACACAAAATATATTCATTCTAGCTAAAATTTAAGATTAGATGACAAAATTTTCTCAATTCTGGTTAAGTAAGTGAAAACAACTTGAAGAAAATAAAGAATTCAAACATACATTATACCAAAAATCAAATATTTTTATTGGTTTTTTCCCCTTCTCTTTTTTTTACTTTTGTTTACTAGTAGTCCACAATGCAGATAACCATCGTGAAAGAAGATTCCAAAGAGAGGTGCAAGTTGGCAGCATTGAAAAATAGCAATTTAAGTTTGTAAATACTTTAAATGGTCATTGGTGAAAAAAGGCGATGCCACATAGCAATTAATTAAATAATTTCAAAAGCTCACGACACAAAAAGTCAGAACACAATTGATTCACTCATGTATAATGGTAACATAAATGACAAACTACATATTTAGTGGTCTAATATTCTCTTATTTTTTAACCATGGAAGAATGGAAAACATGTCAAAGCATGGTTTTAATATTTCGTTAATTGGTGTATTTGCTGCTTGACAAGATTCTCTGAGTACTAATCATATATGCCGACAGGACAGGGTATGCTTGCTAAATTATTCCATCTTCAAATTGACAACTGTGCTGAGCAAATTGTCTGGCAAAAATCATGTAGTATTTTCCTTTTCTTCTTAACAAATTTTCATACATATGCAAGCCATTCTGACTTCACAGGTTTGAAATAGGACTCATTGCTCAGATGGGAATGAGAATGAAATCAGGTTACATGCCTCCTTTGTTTACAGTACAAAATGCAGAGGAAGATAGCAAATTCCTTTTCTTTTTGGAGGGTCAGTAACTAAGATTACACCCAACGCCAACATACTGAGTTAAGAAGCATTCCCTAAATTTCCCATTAATAATGATAATGGCAAGCATGACTTTGGTTGCTGTGACCCCATTGCTTCTGAACCGAAATCTAGCAGTTTAAATAAACCCAAGCCAAGTAACTAATGTATCTACAAATTTACCTATTCTTTTTCTGCTACTTAATCAACAACTTAGTTGATTTGCAAAAGTTCAGCAAGCCATTATAGAATCTCTTCTAACAGCCATTGGTTGCCTTACCTTTGAAGTCCTTAATTCATTCACTGCCATTCGTAGAGAATCATCTGATAATATCAACCGCGATAGTGCTCCAGTGCTTAATCTGCCACATTTAATTTAAAATCACCACATGAGTGGGAAACTTCTAGTTCTAATGTATAGTATTATCAACTCAGCTATCAAACACATGGAATAAAAGAATTGACACTAGGAGACTAATAAGATGTATGCAACAAAAGTATGGTTTACGATATGGTGAAGTTAATCACACGCCACTGTTGCAGCTTAAATTGACAATTGATTACAATGAAAGATAGAGCTGATAGTTATGCAATGCCATTTAGTGGTCTAGTCAAGGAAATGGAGTTGAGTAAAATTTGTACCCCAACAATTTAGCTGTTTCTGATATAGACCCCTCGAGTGCAAAAATTAGGTCAAGCAGAGCTTGCATTCCCTATGAATAAACAACCAAAATTATAAAAGCTACTGCAAGAAATATTTAACATGACAATTAAACAAAAAAGAAAAAGAAAAAGGAAAAAGTGCATACCAAAGCGAACTTAGGATTGTTAGGTCCAATTTGTGGACCGCAGTCTGGTGGTCTAATTGCAGACTTAGGAGGAAGAATTTGAAGAAGCTCTTTAGGAGGTGAATATGTATCAACATGTACATCGTTTCTGACTACCTCAATTACAATAATAATAAGGCAACTGAAATGAAAAATTGAAGATGGTAGTGGGTAATAGGAATAAAATACCTTTAAGAGCCAAAAGAGTGCGGAGACGTGACAAGGCAGAAGCACGATTCTTGTGCTGGGATCTGTCCTCAACAGCCTGAGCTATAATACCTGTGGGTATGTGCTTCAAACGGACAGCAGACTCCCTCTTGTTGCGGTGCTGCCCACCTGGACCCGATGCTTTGAATGTTGCCATTTCACATTCTTTCATCAGCTCTTCGTCCGTCATTTCCAGGTGGTTCTTCTTACAACAGTAATTGCAGCACATGCTCCGTGAATAACCATTTTTACTACGATGAGCAGGGCCATATGGAATTCGTATACTTCGTCTTCCAAAATTATTCAGCAAATGAGCAGCCAACGCCATCTATCTCCCTCCACAACTCTCCGTTTGTTACCATCCGTATAAATATATCTCAGCCCAGCCCACTTCTACTTTCATGAGCCCACTCAAAGTTCATCCCAATTTCATCTACGTTTTTTGAAGAGAAATTATGAAAAATGACCCATTTGAAAAGGTGGATTTTGAAAACTAACTTTTTTTCTTTTTTGTGAAAAAAAAAAATCTCAACCTTAAAGTTGAGATTGATTTGAATTAATATTATGATTCACAACTTAGAAGTTGGGATTCCGAATTTAGAGATTGAGATTATTTACCTTGAGATTGAGATTTAAAAAAAAAAAAATGCTAGTATTCAAATGGACTATCAAAAAAAGTCATTTTTCAACAAAACCCTTTATTTGAATTGGGCTGGGTTTTGTTGAAAACTAACTCATTTTTATTTATTTATTCACCTCAACTATTAGTAAGACACAAACATCTCGGAATTTATCAAAATCAAACTTTTTTATGTCTCCTAGGGTGAAACTTCGAATACCCCCACCCACCATGAATGTGCACATCACTTAGAAAAGACGGGTTACATTCGCGTGCAATCGATATTGCATCTTAACTTGGTTGTAGTAATCCGATTTCATTTGTCCACCAAATATTGCATCAATTTTATTCTTCTTTGACTAAAATATGTTTGGTTCAATTGGATACATTTATTACAACATACACAAAACTCAGAATGAAGGTTACTTGTGTTCAACATAACAGTAACTACTTCTGTTAAAAGTATAAACGACAAAAAAAATGGGAGTTTTTAAATCTATTCAGAAGTGAATAACTATAAAGAAACAGATATACAAGAGTTGGTTTGTTACAAGCAAATAGTGGCATTACAACTTTCCAAATCAATTGATAAGCAGGCAAACACCTCACACACGGGATATCTCTGGTGCAGCAGGAAGATGAGCCAACCAAGGAAGCAGTTTTTCATGGACTAAGTCAGGTCTGTCGTCATGGGGACAGTGGCCTACTCCTTGCAATACATATAGCTTTACATTTGATTTTTCAGACGGTAGGGAAGAGAAGTATTTACCAACAGGCCCATCAAGAGGAGTGAATGGATCCTGATCACCCCATAAAACTAGAACAGGTAAAGAGACTCTTGGCATCAACTGCCCAGGGTTGGGCCCCGGCGGGCCTGTCACAACAGAAACAAATGCATCAAGTGCCCCTTCGTCATTTGCCGGCTCGCTAATGATCTGCATGTTTTCAAATACTGATCATGTTTCAGAAGAGACAAGATACAACATTAAGAGAAGAATAGCAATACCTCTACTAGTACTTCATCTACAGATTCCTTATTTCCATAGACCGACAATAGAACTTTCTTCAATGTATCTCTGCAGCAGGGTACACATGTTTGACATGATTCTTATATTTTACGGAAATGAAGACTGGATTGAATAAAATACCTTTGTTTGACACGCTCGAAAATGGCAGAAGCAATTGCCCTTTGCTTCAATAGAAAATCGAAGAACCAGAGTAGAGGCAACAACAACTTAATTCTCCAATCATCAACAATTGCCTTGTTATTCATGCCACCAGCGCAATTCAACAGTACAAGTGCTTGAACAAGCGTATTTCTGGAATCTTGTACAATGGGTATAATGCAATCAACAGATGGGTAACAGGTGCAAGGTTGAAGGAACAAAGGGTAGTTATATTATATTATACATACCTGAGGCAGCAATGAGACAAGCAAGGCTGCCAACGGAGTTGCCTATGAGCACAGTTGGCTTCCTAACAACTTGATCCAAGAAGTCCAATATTAACTGCGTCCACGAAACATTTTAAAAAACTAAGCCAAGGGATTGATAAGATATATGTGTATAGGAAGGAAGAGTTGTATACCTCAGCCCATGCCTCCATAGTATATGAAAACCCTGGAGGCTTATCAGAGGCACCAAATCCGAGAAGGTCAATGGCATAAACCGTGTGGTTGTTTGCTAGTGTACTGATATTCCTGGAAGCACGCACCTCAGAGTTAGAATATAACAAAGCCTAAGTAATGATTATGTAACGCAAAAGAAAGTGAAGAGTAACCTGCGCCAGTGAGGAATGGAGGCGCCAAAACCATGAACGAGAAGAAGTGGAGAATTACAAGGAGAATCAGAATTGGAAGAAACCAAGTAGTTAATGGAGTAACGGTCCTTCCATTGCCATTTTTGGAATCTCTCCTTCATGTCTTGAACTTGCAGTACAGTAGTAGTGGTAGTACAAGCGATAAGCCTGGGCTTGATTCCAAGTGGAGGGGCAGCCCTTACTGTCCACACACCCATTCTTCCTTCCCCAATTCCACATCCGCTCCTTCATTAGTAATATGTATGTATATTATTGGTATCGGGGCAACCCTGACCCGTTTGACCCGGACTATATATATATCCTTTAAAAATAATACTAGCTCTCTCAAACAAAACCTAGGCTTTTTTCGCTTCCAGATCGCAATCGGTCGAGCGTTTCCTCACTGATTTGTTGGTTAAAGTTGCTTTGTGAAATTAAAGAAAATGTTTTAAATTTATAAATCAAACAGCTAAACGTACAAATCAACTAACATATTTCATTTATTGTGGTCAGTTATCAGACACAAAAAGCGCGCAAAAAAGATAGCAGAATCGCCTGAAGTATCGCTATCCAGGAATTCATTCTCATCATGGTAATCTGAATCCGTTCCGATCTGTTTCCTTATTCGGTTTTGTTTTATTTAGCTCTCTTTTCTTAGATCCACCTGTTTCATTTAACACAATGAGATCGAGATGAAACCAGCTCCTATGTTATTTTATCTTTTGATTGGATTTTCGTATTATCAATTCTAATTTAGATCCAATTTTATCTTTCTAATAAATTTTGTTGATAGACTCAAAATTTTATGAAAAATCATATCTTTTGGATGAATAGTTGCTGAGACTGAAGATCTCCAAGGATGAGTATGCAGTCTTGCTTGTTGCTTACAATAATGCGCAAGTTTCAGCTTAATTCTGTACTGAATGTACAATTTTGTAAAAATTAGACTAGGTATTGCATGTTGGGCAATATCACTTAAAGTAGATGAGAAGTGTTTTGGTTATTTGCTGTGTTTTTAGGAAGATGCGCCGCCCTTATTTATCTTGTTTGCTAGCAACATGACATTATGAGACTCTAGTAATTAGGCATTCATTCTTATGCTCAAATTGTCTACAGATGTTAATGTTATGATGAGGTTAATGGGTAAATCCTTTGGAAGGAGGACGAAGCTTTAAACTGCATAGGATTCAATAGTGTTATAGAATTGAAACAGAAATAATACAGCCTGCATTATTGAGATGATTATTTGTGCCTAGTCAAGTATCATTAGGAATAATAGTCAGCTGCCCCCTATTCCTGAAAAATACATATTGCATAGGGAGATTTTAGACTAGAAGAATGGTCAAAGGAAAAATTAAATTTAGGTACAGGATGTTGTGGTTCTTGGAGTCTTCCTTGTAATTGTACTTGCTGCATAAGCAATTTATGTGAAAAAGATTAATTAATGCTAATTCATTTATATATTCGTTGATTTACTATGATTTCCCTTTTGCTTGCTGCCTTATATTCTATGATCCTGCATGTCTTTCAGATTCACTTTGTGCTTCTTATTAGTCGACAAGGAAAAGTTAGGTTGACAAAATGGTATTCTCCTTATTCACAGAAGGAAAGAACTAAGGTATGGCTTCCAAATCCTATCCCTTTCAGGTCATAGCCTTGTCGCTTTTAAATTAGAGTGTTATATATAAATGTCCAAGGATCACACCTTTATTGTGCCATTGATCTTTGTGTGCCATTTTCCCAACCTCTTATATGGTCAATACTGATGCAATTTTGAAACTGCTCCATTTTTTGAGTAGGTTATCCGTGAGCTCAGTGGAGTGATTCTTACACGAGGACCCAAGCTCTGTAATTTTGTAGAATGGAGAGGATACAAGGTTGTTTACAAAAGGTAATGACAAATATACTAGTGTTTACAGTCGTGCAAAGTAAACATCTTGACACAGATGATTAACTAAGTTGGTCTGATTTACGCAGATATGCTAGTCTATACTTCTGCATGTGCATTGATCAGGATGACAATGAATTAGAGATCCTTGAAATAATTCATCATTATGTTGAAATTCTTGACAGATACTTTGGCAGTGTGAGTGAGCCCACTGCTTATTATAAGACCACTCTCACTGTGTTAATCTGTATGTGTTCATTATGTGGGATAAGAATCACTTATTGTAAAAACGTGTTCTTGCTTCCAGGTCTGTGAATTGGACTTGATCTTCAACTTTCACAAGGTATGTGCGATGAGCTTGCTTTACATTTAGTATTGATTATTAAGTATTGCTTAAATGTGAAAAACTGTTCTTTGCTTAGTTGTTGAATGCTGATTATGCTGTTTACTCTGCAGGCATACTATATATTGGATGAGCTCTTGATTGCTGGGGAACTTCAAGAGTCAAGCAAGAAAACAGTTGCACGGCTGATAGCTGCTCAGGTAAAGTTGTTTTCTTGATCTCAATGCAGTTGGATGTGTTTTCCAAATTTTGAGAGTATCATGTTTTGAATTGTAGGATTCATTGGTGGAGACTGCAAAAGAAGAGGCTAGTTCAATAAGTAATATAATTGCGCAGGCCACCAAGTAGGTATACAAGTGCAGTTGAGCCAAGTATTGCTTGACTTTAGAGTTCAGAGAGCTACGTGTATTGATTTTGTTCTTGCATTCCTCGATTGGCATGCAACATAATAGCTGAAGAAATACTATAAATATGTATTTTCAAGAATTCTACTCGTGATTGGCATGTAATCATGTGAATTATTGAACCCTTTCGGCCTTTCCTGTAAAGACACAATGGCATTGGTATTTTTCTTATCCTTTTTTGGGTATATTAAATCGTGGAATTGTCATCCATTAATCATAGATGCTTTCTTAGAAAACAATTGGTCAGTGGCCGACCTAAATTTCAATTTGAATAATCTATGAATTGCTATGAGAATTTCATGATTGGAGGATGGATGTGCTGTATGTAGATCATTTATTGACCAGTAGGAGTGTAGGACTGAAGTTTGGATAGCTACAAGTATAGAAATTGTGACTAGATAACAGTTATAAGTTTGATCATATGCTTGAGATAATGCACATATAGAGAATTCGCAAATGTTCTATCATCTTCCCCGAGGGAGTTGACTTTATATATATGCACATTTTTACCTCAGTTCAGGTTAAAGCATTCAACTTAAAAGTTGAAATATTCAAGTACATAATCAGAATGTTAATATTATGAAGGTGTATGATTAAACATGATCTATGCAACTATTTGCCCTCTTTGATCCCTTCATATGCTCAAGACCACAAGGGCAAAGCCGGGCCAGGAGTAAAAATAAAGAAAAGATAAAATTTAGTCTCAATTAGGGAACATCCATCTCTTGTAAATCACATAGGCTTTAAATATAAACCTGAACCTGCCTAGTATTAAACCTGCAGTATCAAGAAAATTTGATATTTTCTTTTTATTGTGTACAGTTCATCACAAATATCGAGCTAAACAATGCTATCGAACAAGAGTATTATGTCATAGATCGACGCTTTTTGCTTTTACAAGTTGGCTGAATTCTTGAATGTTTCTCAGCTACCAGTAGTCCGATTAATAAAATTGTGATAAACTAAAATAATACACACTTCCAATTTTGTTAGGAGTGGAAGTTTGTTTTAGTAGAAGTGACTTCGGGAGAAAGGCATCAAGCGGAGAGAGACATCTACTCCAAAAAATAAAGAAATAAAGCTCTCCACAAATTCGTAAACTACGCATGATAAAATTTGAAATTCATCACTAGCATGTATGGAATAATGCACACGATCACGTTGAGCTACCATTATCAGGTTTCTTTTTGAAGGCGCTACCGTTGTATGAATATTATATTACTGGTATAGAGGGAAGAGATTGTATTACGCAATAGCAAGAAAGAAACAATGATGATAATAATAATGTATGTAATATAATAATAATCTCCATCTCTGTTCTGGCTAACTTCCATGTCCTCTCGGCTTCTATAAACTCTATACAACCCCACCATAAGTTAACAATATCTTCGAATCACATTATCCGCGCTAATACATACACAACACCTAGCATCAATGGCTTAACGCCACACAGCAAGTATAATATATACATATATGTAACTAAGGATTAATGCTAATGATACCAGTCGATCAAAAAGCAATAAAACAGAGTCCCTCAGTTCCCAACTACATCACAGGAAGTTGGACTTGGTGGGCATACTCTCTTCCGGATCAACATTTCTACAGTTGGGCAATTCCTCTTCCTCCCTCCTCTCGGCCTTGACCTGAATTGTTCATCTGACTCTACAAAATCCCCCTGATTCCATACAAATAACAAGAAGTAAATATCGCAACATTTTCCTAACAATGCTATCTCATCAATTTTACAAAACTGCTGAAATGACACACAACACTTACAGCAGTGTAAACATGGCACCCAGACTGTTCATGTTTATCTCTGACATGCTTGTAGGCAAATCTCATGCCACAGCCAGCAACTCCGCAAGCAAAAGCCTTAATTTCATAGTGTACTGCCTTCACATGCTGCTGCAGGTTTGATTTCTGTAGAAAATATTGTCCAGTGGAAACCAAATCAATAACTTATATTCAAGAAATTATGTTTCGACACAAATTCAGGGTAGAAGCATCTTACAGATGAGAATGAGAGCTGACAACCGTTAAACTTGCACTCAAATCTTTCGAATGAACCTTTTTCCTCATGTGTAAGCATATGCCGCTTGATGTTCTTTTTCAGCTGCCTCGTTCCACATATCTCACATGTGATGTGCTGGTGGCAAGACCTGATATGGGCCTCCAAGCATTGCTTATTTGTAAAATATTTCATACATCCTTGTTCAGAACAAAATGCCTCCACTGAGTCTAGCTTGACTGAGAAAGTAAAGGAATCCATAAGAGTTTGCAACAAGGAAAATTTAAACCTATGACATTATTTCTGATTCCAGGAAAAGCATCGTAAACTTATTCACTAGAACCAAAAAAATTTCCAGAAGCAACTTGCCATGAGAATCTTCATGCTTTCTGAGCTTAGATGCATATTTGAATACTTTTCCACACCCAGTTTCCTGACACACATACTGCTTGGGAATGGTAGATGAGGAATCACCATCATCATCATGAAATTCTTTCAAATGTCTTGTCAGGTTGCCCTGATAGCCAAATTCACGATTGCAGTTGTCAATCGGACACTTAAATAGCTTCCCCTGGTGCTGAAGAAGGTGGCGAGTCAAGTGATCTTTTCTTCTATAGCTAGCATGACAATCATCTAATGGACAAGTAAATGCTCTCTGCAACAAAATCAAATGCATGAGAAGCCATATCTTCAGAATCAGCAACGAAAAGCTGAACATAGAGTTCCAAACCTCAGATTAGAAAAGGGCGTGATTGAGGCTTCCTTGATGGAGCTTCTCAGGAGGTCTCCCAACCTGATACTGGTCCATTCAAGTAGAAAAGTTGAGCCTCTCGCATTTTGGAGTTCAAAGTTTGGGATCCAATGCTTCACGCTACACAACTCTAGTAATTATGTTTTTCTCTGCAAAATCATTCGTCTTTCAATGTACTTGAACAATAAGATATGTACCCTCCTAGCAAGACAAGAAAATCAGAAAAAAAAAAAAAAAAAGGAGTGAAAAATACCTCGAGTGAATGACTCTGCATGTGTTGTTTCAAGTAGGCAGGTTTTTTGAAAGCAGCACCACATTCTTCGCAAGTATTAGAATTTTCTCCTGCTCTCACATCTCCATTGACCTCCTTCTCATCCTTCTCTCCCTAAACCAACCATTATTTGTCAGCTAAACAGAAAATAGTTCAAAAGCAAAGCTTTGAATGAGAATATAAAACGAACCTTGTGGTGAGAGAGGATGTGGGAAGCAATAAGAGACTTCTTGGATCTGCAAATCCCACAATAATCACAGTAATAACGCCTTACGTCTCTGAATATAGCCCTTTCTTTCATTTTTTTTCTGTGGCTTCCAACAATCACCAAGGCTTTGCTGTTGAGCGGCGCTTAGCAGAGAAATACACAGCAACAGGTTGTAGGGTTTCTTCTTTTGTGTTTTGCCCTTGCATATCTTTTTAGCTTTTATAAGATAATTACACAATCCCTTCGAAACAAAAAAAGGTAAATTTCAAACTCGTCCCTGGATTTTGGTATAGTTTATTTTTCTAAACAAAACTAGTTTATAGTTCTTATTCTCCCTAGAATTTCAAAACTCATCAATACGATGATACCGTTTAAATTATAGTTTATTTTTTTAAATACAAATTGGTTTATAGTTCTTGTGCTACCCAAAGTTTCAAAAGCCATCAATATGATCTTACAGTCAGCAAGACATTGATCAAACTTAAATACTTAAGATACTTTCATCTTTAGATACATACATATATATATACATCATGTGTCAATACAAAAATTGGAGTGATATTTTTTTGAAAAAAATAACCCTCTTGATTTTAATAAATTTGAAACCCTTATAATGATTTTTTTTTTTTCACACATAATCAGAGATTTTTCAACAAGATAATTTTGGTATGCAATAAAGAGATTTTTTTTTCAAAGATTTAAATTAAAGAATTGCATTTAAAAGTTAGTCTAAGCTTAGAACTTTACATAAAAATTAGAGTAAGCTTAGAAGTTTACATAACTCCTTATAAAAATAATAATAATAATTTGATTGCCCAAAAATCCAACATAAATCCTCAAACCTTGAACCCCAAATCTTAAATCCTGAACCTGAAACCCCAAACCCTAAACCTCAAAACTTAAACCCTAAAATTAGTTCCATTTGGTGTTAGTTGGATGGGTCAAATAATGTTTCACTTATTGACAATTGCAGGAATATTTCAGTTATATCATGGAAAACAGTATCTTTATTGGATTTAAACAAAAGGACAACATAAAGAAATCATTACAAAAGAAAATTTTTTGATCAAACATGATTTTGGTCAGCACTGATTAGTGAAAATTAAATTCTTTTCACATTAATTTGAAAGAATAATTAAAAATTGGTGAAAATTTCAAAAAAAAAAAAGAAAAATAGATGAATTGATAAAAAAAAAAAAAAAAGAAGGTTAAAAATGAAAACCATTTGGAGATTGATTGATAGATCCATATCTAAACTCATTTTTCCATTGCAAACGTCTATCATTGATGATTAAGACCTATCTTTGTCATCTCTATCGTATAATGGAGACGACAGAGAGTGTTTGTGTACTATGAAGATGAGAATTGATCATCATTGCATGAAGACTAAAGGTCTTCGGTTAAAGAGACCAATTCTGATTTCCATCAAAATTGGTTTTGGATTGATTGGTTTTGGATTTGGCAAAATTGGTGGTGGTTATGGCTAGTTCTAGGGTTGGGGTTGTGTTTGAAGTTGAAGTTGAGATTTGTCGACGTCTAAATCTAGTCGATCAGATTTTTGAAAACCAAACTGCAAAATAAAGTGAAATATGCAAAAGAAGAAAAAGAAGGCTAGAAGAAAAGAGCAATGCACAAGATATTTTTATATGGTTCAACTAGAATGTGCTTACGTCCACGATTGTCGCTTTGGAATTTGGCAGAGTAACAGTACGTTATTAATTGTTCTTTCTCGTTACAAGTGATTTTGTCCCTTATTTATAGTGAGAGGTTTACAATTTGAATTACATTCAAAATAGGAAATAGAATTTTACAATAACCTCACTTCCAAAATAGTCTCTACTAAATCAGGAACGGATTCCGTGATTCTCGAGATTTGATTTGCTTCAAAATAGGTAAATTGACTTCTTCCTAGATTAGGTTGTTTCAAGCTTTTAGAAGATGTTTTAGATGAGCTTGACGAGCTAAGCTTGCACTAGATCACGAGCTGAAGATGACGAACAGGCTATGAACCACATTGCGAGTTCTTTGGACTGCTAATTATGAGCCCATACATAACGACCACAGCTCCCATGATGGCGTCTCAACTCTTGGGCCTGTTGGGTTTTTACTCGTTGGGCTGAATCATTGGGTCTTATTAGCCCATTTTTCTCAAGTTGTTAAAATATACATAACACTAGCCCCCCAACTGTTAGTGCGATCTGCGGATTATGAGCTAAAGGTCGCTAGTAAAAGATAACGTCTCACGACCTATCGCACTGCCTTTTCAAACTGTCTCGTCATGTGACTTGTCCTGTGACGACTCTTCAGGTAATCGCGTCACTCTACATGTCTCATTTTATGCGTATTTAATGCACACGTCTCTTCAACTGATAGCACATGACGACAAAATCCCGTATTTCACATGACACCATTAGATCTAAAATGGTTGATAAGCCACAAATTTTATGGTTGGGGTCTTAGCCTCGCGCCCATATATAAAGTAGAGGCTCAGTGTTTTTCATCTTCTATTCTATCATTTTTTATTTCCAACCGTTAAGTTCTTCGTTTTCTTCTTGCTTCAAGCTTCTGCGTCAGCACCTTAAAGATCCAGATCCATTGAAGTTAGTATTTCCTCCTCTATTTTGCACACAGTAAGTTTTTAAATCTCTCTCTTGATTTCTGGTTTTCGCCTTTGGTTTGCATGTGCTGCGTTTTTTTTGTGTTGGGTGCCGGTTTAAACATTTAGTGTTCTTACCGTTGAACATCTATTTACGATTGTGATTTTTCATTTCTTTTTGTTTGATCTTGTGGACTAGGTTTTTGTGAACTGAATGTTATTTGTAATATCATGCATGCGAGTTGTAGGAAAGAATATTGGTAGATCATTAGCTCGTAGGTCGTTAGGTTGTAAGTCGAGCCTCCTATGTCCTTAGCGATATGTACGTCGTTTATGACTTGTAAACTAAAAAATTTGCTCCTTAGAGAATAAGAAACTTAGACTTATAGGTATGGTTTGTATGCAGAGACTTTATTCCCATTTTTTTTTTATAGATGTCTTCAGGTTATAATGGCCAGTCACTCAGAATAGAAGACCACGATTCTTCCAATTCGAAAGGGCTTGACCTAAGGGAAGCTCGCACTGTTGAGGAGGCTACTTCTCAGAGCGATGAGGTTATCGGGGAATTCACGGCTCGAGCTGATTCTGTAATGGTTTGTCAAGTCGCTTAGGAAAGGCGAGCTTGTGAGGTGTTCATTCACTAAAGGCTTCAAAGCTAAGATATAAAGAGTTATGAGGGATTGCTTTGGAATACCATTTCCCTAAAGGCTGTCGTATCATGTTGCCTTCCCATGACGACCATGCGGTCTATCCTCTAAAGGGTTTTTTGCTATTAGCACCCACCATCTTAGGCACATGCTTCGATTTCCAATTTCGACCTATCTTATCAATCTTCTGAATATGCTAAGGCTCAGTCCTTTCCAGTTAACTCCGAACTCTTATTCTCAGCTTACCTCTCTAGCTTTAGTTTTTAAGAGAAACAGTCTTATACCACTTTTATAGTATCAAAAGTGTTGGCAGCTTAAAAGTAGCAACGCGAGATGACATCTATTATTTCGTTTCTCGAAAAACGAGCTCCAGGGATCTCTTTCCCCAATGGGAGGCAAAAGGCAAATCAAATGTAGAAGATTACAAATCGAGATGATTTTACATCTCCTACCCTTCCCTTAGATATCTTCAAAACTTTGGTTTCATTCTTGGTCCAAGTAAATGGAGATGAAAAACGCGAGCTACGAACCTTTTTTTTTTATGCCTTTTATTTACATCTCACAGATTTGATGGAAGATAGTGCAATTCTATCCAAGGAGAAGGTCGAAGTTCTCAGAATGCTTGCGAACTCATAGGAAGAATGAACAAACTACGCGTTTTGACGACGAGCTCTTTAGGACATATCAGCTAGCTCCTACATTGGGTGACGAGCTCCTTGACAACATGAGGGATATAGGCATCCGAGGAAAAGACGAGCTCGCCTTCGTGTTTAAAGTAGTTAGTAGAGTAGAGACAACTCTTGTCCCTTAACAAATTGTGAAGATGATGAAACTCTCTTTCATTCAACCTCATTCCTTTCCATCTACTCAACCCACAGTTCTTTCAACTGCTGCCTTTGTTGAGCCAACCACCTCGACATCTATTTCGATACATTTACCAGCTCAGGCTCCAGCCTCACAGCCAGAAGCAGTCGAGGTAGAACGCGAGCAGATGAGGGCTCTTGTTCGAGAGGATCGAGCTACTTTTAGTGGCGGGACGAAAAGAAAATCAGTGCCTAAGCATCCTCTGGCCAAGCGATCTCAGGCTGAAAAGGGCAAGCAGCCCGAGGTCACGGAGATAAGAACTGAACCACAGGCCGAGACGCAGCTCGAAACCATATCCATATGAGTGTACCTTGAAGCCATCATCGACGATTTGCCCAAGGTCTTGGGAACTACGACCAAAAACCTAGACAATGATGGCTTGAGAAGTGACTGCTTATCTACTTGGATAGTTCGTCATAGGCTGATGGTAATCTATGATGACTCTGCTTTTTTTCTCGCTTTCTTGCTTTAGATACTGACTTGTTGCATTTCAGACTATTATGGAGGCGATGGAGCAGCTGCATGAAGTTCTGGCTTTCGAGGAAGAAAAGAAGAAGTTAAAGAACGAACTTCTGTTCATGTCTAGAAAGGCTGACAAGGCAAAGAAATCGAACTATTTCCTTCAGACGAGGTTGGACAATACTGAGGAGGCAAAAAGAGAAACAGAGGATGCTCTTGCTCGTGGGAGAGTACTCATGAAGCCATGAGGTCACACCTTAATGTTAAGCTCTTCAAGAGTAAGGAGAAACTGAATAAGGTTAAGAGCAATCTCGTTGAAGCCATGCAGCGAGTTGAGGCTGCTGACCAGAGGGCTGAAGCTATTGAAAAAGAGTTAGGTGATGCCGTGTAGCGAGCTGAAACTACTGAAAAGGAGGTCACTCTTGTCAATGAGGAAGTCGTCAAGACCATGGAGGAAACAGAATCAAAGACCTCCAATTTATTCTTTTACACTTTATAAGAAGTTCATCTCGAGCTAAACATCTCTTTCTTTAGTGATGAGGCGGTTACAGAGGTGAAAAAGTACAAGAAACAGACCGTTCAGTCTTTAGCTAATCGATATGCAACCCCCCAAGATGTGACCTCCCAAGAAGAGATAATCCAAGTCGGTACACCTTTAGAGGAGACCTTAAATGACTTAGCCCCCCAATAGCTTGAACTTCTCAAAACCAGAAACTTTTATAAATTCATGTAACTCTTTTCCCGCTTTGTAGGGATTTTTGTAATGGATACTTGGACATCATTTTGAGGTGTTATACTATTGAATTATATTTGCTTCAATTTTTCTTTTGATGCTTTTGCTTTCTTTTTCTAAGCCTGCGTTTCTTGCAAACTGAAATAAGATATTCAATGTATAAATAAGTAAAATCTTACATGAGCTCGCTAACTCTAATGTGTTGTAGCTTACAAACTGTGGCTTCAAAAATTATGATAGACTATATATATATATAGTGGGTGGAGCCCCAGTTAATATAATTAAACTTGACCAAGTGAGTAGGTCGAATCCTCAACTTGTATAGAGTAAAAATCCTTTGGCAAGCTATTTAGTGGGTTGAAACCTGATATCATAGTAGAATTCATTATAAGCTATGCTTAATAAGTAGGAGCTTGAAGACATGGCGCGGTTTATTACAAACTATGCTTAATAGGTCGGCACCTCGAAGATATGACGCGATCTATTGTAAGCCATGGTACTGTCCTTGGCTCAGGGTTTTGCTTTGCCTCTCCAGCTGTTCGAACCCACAACTTGGCCACTGAGTTAAATAGATTCTTAGAGCAAAGCTGGTACCAATTGAGTTAGTAGCTCAATTGGTACTAGCTTTGCTCTAAGAATCTATTTAACTCAGTGGCCAAGTTGTGGATTCGAGCAGCTGGGGAGACGAAGCAAAACCCTGGGCCAGGGACAGTACCGATTGAGTGGCAAGCCACGGGTCTGAAAAAGTTACGAAGGGTTAGCGTGAACCCCACAGTTAGAGCTCGAAGACATGACACTATCTATTACAAGCCATGTCTGGTAGGTTGCATTCTAATAACACAAGTTTTGCCAAGTTGTCTAGATAGGTCGCATAGATGACACTTAAAGCAACATGGATGGATCTCACGCGTTAGACTAGATTATATGCCTAAATAGGTTGCACAGAGTAGCTTATAAGCTAACATTGATGGACCTGAGGTAGCACCTTAAATCTGGTAGGGAGGCACTTATTGGCCAAAATATACGTCAAGGTAGGTCGCATAAAATAGCTCGTAGACTAACATAGATGGACCTTAGCTAACATATTAAATTCGTAAACTCGTCGACCAAGCTTATATGTCCATATAAGTTGCACAGATAGCACTTAAGCCTACATGGATGGACCTCAGCTAATGTACTGCGACTTAATGAAAATTAAAGTAGATGCACAGGTGGATCTCAAACCATGATCTCGCAGTCAAGTTGGAAGGATCCTAGTTAGCATCTAGATTCGAGTCTCCATAAGTGCTCAGATAAGCCGCAAATTATGACTTTTAGATCAAGTTGAAAAGGCCCTAGTTCACAACCTATGATCTCTTAATTTGAATTTCAACTCATTGCTTACTTTACACAACCCAAACTTCATGTAAAAATAAATAATCAATTGTGTCAGTAAAATCCATGAGAAATCTAGAGTTTTTATTAATTGTAAAAAACCAAAATTACAACAACAGTAATTGGAAGTAAGGCCGCAAGTGTTCGACATTTCAAGCTCGTGGTACTATTGCTCCACTCATACTTATCAAGTGATATGCTCCATTCCCCAAGTCTTCCTTGATGATGTAAGGTCATTCTTAGTTTGGACCTAACGTCCCATCACTAGCCTTGCGAGCTCTAGGTAGAATGAGGCGTAGTACGAGATCGTCGGGTTTGTAGTTCCAAACTTTGACTCTTCTATTGTAGTACCTAGCCACCATTTGTTGAAAGATGGCGATCTTTATAATAGCTTCTTCTCTTACTTCGTCGAGTAGATCCAGGTTCACGACAAGAAGTTGATCATTCTCTAATAGATTGAAGCTCGCTCTTTGCTGGTTGGTCACCTCGAATTTCGTTGGGATCACGACCTTGGATTCATAGGCCATTGAGAAATGAGTTTCTCCTATGGTGTTGCGAGCTGTTATCTTGTAAGCTGACAACACCTTTTACAGCTCGTCCATCCATGTTCTTGCTTAGTTTATAACTTTGTCTTCAAAATCTGCTTTATAATTTTATTGACTGCCTCAACTTGGCTATTGGCCTGGGAATGATCTACTGCTAAGAAACTTTTTACAATTCTAAGATCGTTGCAGAACTTCACGAACTGCCCACTGTTGAATTAAGTTCCATTGTCGATCACGAGCTACTGAAGGACTCTAAACCTGCAAATGATATTATCCCATACAAATTTTTCTATCTTTACAGTAGAGATTTCTGTGAGTTCTTTCGCCTTCGCCCACTTAGTGAAATAATCCACTGCAATAATAGCATACTTACATTTTCCATGGTTTGTTGAAAGAGGCCCTATCAGGTTCATACCCTAAATCGCAAAGGGCCATGAACTAACTATCTGCTGTTGGTAGGCAGATGAAGCTCATAGGATCTTCACAAACCTTTGGCACTTATCGCACATTTTGATCATGTTGATGGCATCCCGCTTCATTATAGGCTAGTAGAACTCTTACCTTACTGTTTTTTAAGCTAGTAAGAGTCCCTCAGCGTCGTTCTCATAGTGACCTGTATGAATCTCATTCAGGACCTTCATACAATTTGGCTCATCTATGCATTTCAAGAGCGGAGCTGAGAAGTCCTTCTTGTAAAACATGTCGTCATAAATACAGTATCTCGCAACACGAGTTCGTAAACGGCGTGCTTCAAGCTTATCCTTTAGTAGCTTTCCATCTTGTAAATAGTCAATTAAGTGACTCATCCACAAGTCCTCTACCATAACTACGACCATTATCTCGTCTTTTAGCTCTATACTTGGTGTTGGCAGGTAGACTGTCATCTTTAACCCTCTGGTTTGGTATTCATTCCGTACTTGACAAACCACAAGTTAGGAGTCACTAAATATTCTCAACAGTTTAGCTCTCATCTCCATAGCTAAATGAAGTCTTTCTAATAAGGCCTCGTACTCAACCTTATTATTAGTGGCCTGAAATTCGAATCTAAGCGTGCAGAGGATTTTGTGACCTTCTGGGCGATCAACAACACTCTAGCCCCCACCTTCTGCTCGCTGAAAAATCCATCAACATACAATTCCCACAATGGACCTTCGGAAGACACAACTCTTTTTTTATAAGTCTTCTAAATTCAGCTATGAAGTCATCTAGTGTCTGCCCCTTAATTGCTTACCTTAACTTGAACTCTATATCAAATTGGGCCAGCTCGATAGTCTACTTAAGAAGGCGACCTGAGGTATCAAGCTTCTATAAGATCTGTTTAAGTGGATACTTGGTTAATACCTTAATTTTCTAAGCTTGGAAATATGGACGCAATTTCCTCAACGCCACCACCAAACAGTAGGCAAGCTTCTCCATCGGGGTGTATCTTGTTTCAGCATCAATCAACCTCTTACTAATGTAATAGACAGGAAACTGCGTCTTGTCCTCTTCCCGTACTAAGATCGCACTTAGTGCATGCTTAGACACCTTTAGGTAGATTGTCAATTCCTCCATCTCTTTTAGTTTTGATAGGAGTGGAGCTCGCCCCATATACTCCTTTAGTTACTAGAACGCCATCTCATATTCCTATGTCCATTCGAAATTCTTCGCCTTCTTTAATACTTCAAAGAAGGGAACACACTTGTCTATGACTTTGGAAATAAATATACTGAGAGCAGCGACTTGATCATTTAAACTCTGCATATCCTTCACTCTTGTTGGTGATCTCATGTCAAGTAAAGTTTTTGTCTTTTCAGGGTTAGCCTCAATTCCCCTTATTTACTATAAAGTTCAGAAATTTGCCTGAAACTACTTCAAATGCACACTTGAGGGGGTTGAACTTCATCTAGTATCCCCTCAAAATCTAAAACATCCCCTCGAGGTCGCGTACATGATCAATTGCCTACTCAAACTTTACCAATATATCATCTACATAAACTTCCATGGTCTTCCCAATCAAATCCTCAAACATCATGTTTATTAATCTTTGGTAAGTCGTCGCTGCATTCTTTAGTCCGAAGGGTATTATTTTGTAACAATACAACCCACGATCTATGATGAACGAGGTGTGCTCCTCATCCTCAGAGTTCATTGGGATCTGATTGTACCCTGAGTACGCATCCATGAAATTGAGGAGCTCATGACCAGCAGTTGCATCCATGAGCTAATCGATCCTGAGTAATGGGAAACTATCATTTGGGCAAACTTTGTTAAGGTCTGTAAAGTTTATACACGTCTTCCACTTCTCACTCTTCTTCTTCACGAGAATAGGGTTTGTTACACAGGTTAGGTAGTGGGCCTCGCGGATGAACTTATTCACCAAGAGCTTGTCTACTTCCTTTTTTAGGGCGATGTAGCACTCAGTTGTCATAGACCTCATCTTCTGATGAACTAGCTTATGGTGGGGATCTTTGTTTAACTTATGCAATATCACTTTTGAATCAATCTCTAACACATCCATAGTCACCTTAAAGAAGTCAGCCAGCTAGGTCTTTACTTTTGGGGCCAAGTCCTTTCTTAGCTTGAGACACCTCTCAGCGTCTGCCTCGTTGACCTGCACATCTTCTAGCTCTTCCACTAGACTTGTAGCTTTGTCTACATAAACTTCTCTAGGGTCTAGGTCGTGATTCACCCCTGTAGTACTAACAACCCACAGCTCGCCTCCTGAAACCACATTTACTTTATTCGCTCTAGCTCTTATTTTCATCGCATCTTCATAGCAATGTTGAACTACATGCTGCTCGCCTCATATACACCTAATGTGGGGTCCGGGATTTGCCTATACTGGGGTCCCCTCGGGCTGCCCCAGGTTTGCCCCTCTCGCCCACTCACTAGGTACTGTCCCTGGTCAGGGGATTTCTCTCGCCTCCCCCACCTCTCGAACCTGGCACCAGGGCTTAATACCAAATTCTTAGAGAAGTGGGTACCAATTGAGCCACCTCAATTGGTACCCAGCTTGCAAGTTAAACACTCATATCCTTGAGGGTCAGAGGTTCGAGTGGCAGCTGGGGGAGGCGAGAGAAATCCCCTGACCAGGGACAGTACCTAGTGAGTGGGCTCGCGGGGCAAACCTGGGCCAGCCCGAGGGGACCCCAGTATAGGCAAATCCCGGACCCCACACCTAACCTCATTAGGAGTTGACAACTTCACTGTAAGGGTCATTGTTGAAGTGACCATATCTAGGTCATTCATAACGAGTATTTCTACCACCACGTTGTAAGCAGAAGGACAATCGATAATCAGGAAGTCCGCGAGCATAGTTTATTGGCGATCTACATCTCCAAGAGTTAGGGAGAGCTTGATCTGCCCAATGGGGATGACTGCGTCTCCAGTGAAGCCATATAAAGGGTTAGGGGAAAGCTACACCTAAAATTTTAAATATAGATAAAACACTCAAATTATGATGATTAGAGTAAGAATTGGTTCAAGAATTTGCTTTAAAGCGCTTGTTTTCTTGATGTTTGCATCGTCACAAATCCTCTAAAAGTTAGTACATCGAAAATGATCATTTTTTCAAATTTCTCGATTAGGTCTAAAACTTTAGTAGTAGATTGAAATACCAAAATTATGATTGTAGGTACAAAGGTTCAAGATTTCTATTTGAATCGCATTTTTTGCAAATATCTTCTTTTGCACGAGTCCCTTATGATTAGTACATTGAAAATATTTATTTTTTCAAAGTTCGTAATTTGGCCTAAAAATCTATATGCATATAACAACACCAAATTATGCCGACTGATGCAAAAATTCGTTCAAGATTTTGCTTCGAATTGCATTTTCTATTGACATATTCTTCATCATGAATTCTTTAGGAGTTGATACATCGAGAATGGTCTTTTTTTTTTTCAAATATATGAAATAGACCTAAAACTTTAAATATATATAAAAACACTCAATTATAATGATTAACGTAAAAATCGATTCAAGATTTGCTTTGAAATGTATTTTCTGTTGACGTTTGTTAGGTCGTTTATTATCATTATTTTATGCTCAGTTTACTTATTATTTATACTATTTTCTTGTGTAGAATTGATACTTTAATGTTTTTAGTTTTTTTTGTGTTAGAAATTAGGTTTCGGGAAGAAAATGATAGAATTGGTGAATTTTTGAAGATTAATGTAGCTTTTGAAAATTAAAGAATTTCAAGGGATTGAATTTTAAATTGCCATTCGAATCCTAGTAAAAAAAGGAGATAGTAATCCAATTTAATTCAAAATTCTTTTTAATGCAAGAGCTCAAAGCAGAGATGAAGATTAAAAAGAATTTGGATAAGATTAGGATTATTCAAGAAGAGCTGGAAAATGATTAAAGAATTGTGCAAGAGTTTGAGATAAATTAAAATAAAGGGGATTGATTAGTAATTGAATGCAAAACAAGGTGGTTTATTCACTTGTGAAGTGTCAAACATGAATTTTAGCCAAGATTGGTTGCTTTAAATGGTCGGTTGAAGTGGCAAAATGCAACAAGGGGCGACCATAACAAGCAACTAGGGTGCGTCTTGTTGTAACAGGTAGGAGAAATGGTTACAAGGGACGATTTCATCAAGCATCTTGGTACAGGCAATTGGCGCGGGGAAAAAAATGTGACATAAGGTGCATCTCAAATCCGTGACTCCCTATTTTCTTGATTTTCCAAATAAACTCAAACAATTATTTAAAGTGATAATTATGAGCAATTATCAACTCAGATTTTTTAGGCTTTTCCATTTACCTATCACACCTATAAATAGGTGTCTTCTCTTTACATTTTTAACAACATTCAGTCAGAAACTAGAAGGAGGAGAGAGAGGCGTGACTGTAGCTTTTGGCTTCTAGTTCTATTTTTCTTGTTTAGTTATTTAATTATTTTGCGTTATTTTAAAGCCATATGTGGCTTTTTTTTTTTTGTTTGTTAGGGCTACTTAAAACCCTAGATACGAATTTAATCTTTATTTATTTTTAATGAAGTTATTTATTTTTGTATGATAAAATTAATGTTTCTATTTTAATTATATTATATTAATTTTATTTCTTTGACTAACTATCTTCGGAGCATATTTTTAGAATTATTTTATAAGGATATAAACTGCACGCTATGTTATTGAACCTAAAGATTTTTTTTTTTTTTTTGGATTTGTGTGATATTCATATTCTTATAGTTTTTAATGAATTCCCATTATAAAACCTAAATAGACGTCATATTATATTATAATTAGGAATACAAGTATTTGCACAAACGTTATGTGATTTTCATACACTCTAAGAAATAAGTAATATGATATGCAATATGACCATTACTTTATCTTGAATGTCTTTATCATGCATTAATATTGTTGTGCTTCATTAATTTTATTATGGATTGAAAGATTGTTTAATGATGGATAGAATGTCCAAACTAAGTTTTCTTTACTAATTTTCTTTTAAATAATTTAGTTTTCTGTTATGATTTAGTTTTTAATTCAATGCCCAAACCCCTTTGAATTTAATTTAATTGTTTCTAATTTAGGTTTTAAAATAAATTTGAAATTAAAGTAAGTTAATAACTCCTCGTGGGATCGACTCTTACTTATCATTATATTCAATAAAACGATTTGTGCACATACTAAGTTTTAATAAATTGGTTTGTCAATAAATTAACCAACAACATTTTTCCAGTCATGAATTCCCTACGAATTAGTACACTGAAAATAATAATTTTTTCAAATTTCTCAATTAGACCTAAAAATTTACACGTAAATTAAAACACCTAAAATATGATAATTAAAACAAAAATCGGTTCAAGATTTACTTTTATAATGTATTTTTTACTATCCCATAGGGGTTTGTGCACCAAAAATGATCCTTTTTTTTTTTTTAATTTTTTAATTACATCCAAAACTTTAAACTTTGATAGAAACACTTAAATTATAATGAGTAACACAAAAATTGATTCAAGATTTTGCTTTGAAATACATTTTTTACTAACATCTTTTTCTACATTGATCCCCCAAGAGTTAGTATACAAAAAATGATCTTTCTGTATATATATATTTCTCAGTCATGCCTAAAACTTTAAATGTATATAGAAACACCCAAATTATAATGATTGGTGCAAAAATTGATTTAAGATCTCGTTTTAAAACGTATTTTTTGCTGACATATACTACTGTACGAATCTCTAAGGATTAGCATACCAAAAATAGTCATTTTCTCAAATTTCTAAATTAACCTTAAAACTTTAAACATAGATAGAAACATTTACAATATGATGATTGATACAAAAATTAGTTCAAAATTTTACATTAAAACACATTTTTAGCTTACACTTTCTCATGCACGAATCCTATAAGGATTAAGATATCGAAAATGGTCATTTTTTCATATTTCTCAATTGGACCTAAAACTTTAAAAGGTACATAAAAATACTCGAATTATGATGATTAGTACAAAAATCGGTTCAAAATTTCACTTTTAAATGCATTCTCTTGTATATATCTCATAGGGTCTAAAACTTTAAATATATATAGAAATTGAATTATGATGATTGACGTAAAAATCAATTAAAATTTTGCTTTAAAACGTATTTTTTGCTGACATCTTTGTGGGGACTCTCTGTACGGGCCTGGTGTATGAGCCTTGACCCACCCCCACTCACCGATACTATCCTCGAACCACAGGGTTTTACTTCGCCTCCTACACCTTCGAACCCACGACCTAGCCCCTACAGTACAAATGAATTCTTGGAAAAAGGTGTGTAGTAATGTAGCTACTACCTACAGTACAAATGGATTCTTTGACACCTTTTCTTGCCCTTGCTGAAGGCCCGAAAGCATATCTACGCGTCTCATTATCCAACAGCAACTAAGGAAACAATAAGGACAAAAACTAAAACCATAAAAGAATGTTGAGGATAAGCAATATCGTAGAGATTTATAATCATTAGAAATTTTTCAATG